>VWYI01044216.1:28145-90975 GCA_013399455.1 Anthoscopus minutus
CCGCGGGGCGCGCCTGCCCGCCATTGGCCGCCGCCGCCGTCACTCACCGGGGGTGACGGTGGGGGAAGTGCCCTCGCCAAGATGGCGGCGGCCGGGCGCTGAGGCGGCGGCGGGAGGAGGAGGAGGATGGCGGCGATGGCGGCAGGGCCGATGGCGCTGAGGCGGGCGGAGGTGGCGGCGGCGGCGGCGGCGGCGCGGGGCCTCACCCGCGGCATCGCCACCCGCGAGGGGCGGCCCCGCCATCGCTCGCCGCTTCCGCGCACGCCCTGGACCGTGCGCGGGCCGCCGCCGGNGGGGCCGCGCTACGAGGAGATGCCGCTGTACAAGGAGCGCGGGTGCTACATCTGCCATCAGGGTGTCCGCATGCTGGAAGGTACCAGGCACCCCGCGCTGTGTCCCCAGCGCTGCCCCCTTCCCAAGCAATCGCCCTTCTGCGCCGGCCAAGGGCTCTCGCACAGAGTATAAAACACGGGCTGTGAAGAGTCAGCCCCATGAGCTGCCAGGCAGCCTCGGTCACATATAGAATGGCTTGGGTTGGAAGGGGGCTTTGAGGATCACCACTGTCACCTGAGATAGATCGCCTTGGGGTGTGTTTCCAGGAGTGCGGCAGGCGCAGTGGCTCACCAAGACCAAGCTCGTGGAAGGTTTGCCCCCACCCGTGCAGGCCATTATGGATAACCCGGCTCTGGGGCTCCAGGAGCTGGAGGAGAGGGCGAAACACATGGTGTCCCACGCGCGGCTCTGGGACACGGCAGAGGTGGCTCCCAGGAGGGAAAAATATTGGTGAGTCCTCTGCTATAGAGGTTTTAAACGCTACAGAGAAAATTCATACGCAGCTCTTCTGTGGAAGGAGAGTCTGTTGTCTGCAAGACCCTTTGCATCAGATTGTCAAACAAAAAAATCAACAACCAAAGCAAAAAATGAAACCTAATTCTGAATATTGACACTAGTACTGGCATAAATACTATGCTAGATCAAAGCATCTTTCAGGCCAGTGTCTGTGTTTCAGCTCAAGATCTACTTCTAGCTGATGCAGAGTATCAATTTTTAAAATAATTGTAAAGAATACCTCTGCCAGCTTGAAACTGTGTGTGTGATACCAATCTGCAATCTCTGTTAACTGGGAGAGTTATGGCATTATATGTTTTACATACAGTAATTTTACAGCATTTGTGCCCCAGAAGCATCTGCCTGCTATTATGATCTCATTTTTATGTAACCATTTCTTTTCTTGTTTTACAGCCCAGTGCTGTTTGAAAACCTGATACATATATGCCGGTTAATGTCTGGGAAGTATCCTTCTCTGAGCAAAAGGATGTTGGCTAGAAACTTCAGGATAGCAGCAATGTGGGAAAGAGGTCAGTTGCTGCTGTGGTGGAAGCATTTAGCTCTGTAAGTTAAGAGGGGTAGCAAAGCTCCTGGCTTTAAGCCTGAGGACTTGGAGAAAATTAAACAATTTCTGAAACCAGGTAATTCTTTCTGGTTTAAACAGTGGTGTTGGCGTGGGAAGCCTTGGATGATGGCTGGATGCTTTCCCTGAGGAGATTGTTAGGTGTTAATCAATATTGACAGGATGGTGGGACAAGGGAACCAGTGTCTTAGGTCTGATTGTTTATTTTCTTGGGTCCTAAATCAGTGCTGTTGCGCTAAGGATGTTTGGTTAAGAATTTATCCCTAGCAATTAACATTGGCATTTTGGAAGAGAAACTTACAGCCGAGCTACTATTTAAGATGGATTTGGAGGTGAAGGGGAGAGAGTGAGCCTTGCAGAACAGACTGGCAAAAGGAAATGTACATCTTTCCCTGATGTTATTTCATCAGTGTTTGACTGTAGCCTGGTTTCCCTCCCCAGAATCCATCCTCCTTCAGGTCCGTGGCCTGAGTGGAATACTCATGAACTCTGTGACCCCAATAGCACCAGTAGCCTCCAAGGAGGAGATTCTGGCCACCAAAGAACATGTTCTGGAAACCTTCTATCCCATTGCACCTACAATTGATCTTCAGGAGGTGAATGTGTACAAAGAGCTCAATGATACAGGTCAGTGTTGATGGTAATTATCTGGTTTTAGGTTAACTTGGGAGTCCTTGTCCTTCTGGGGTCAGCTGAGAGTAGGGAGTGTGTGGGAATGTGGGGACAGAGGAATGGGCACAGGTTTGCAGTGCAAGTGCTCCAGACCTGTGGTGAGTCTATTGTTGCCTAAGTAGGACTGAGGACAAGAACTTAAACAGCAAGCTACTTGAACAGTTCCTGAAGGTAATGGGAGAAAACCTTGGCTGCCTAGTATCTTCCTGAGCAGTTTCTGACATGACTATGTGCCCTTTAGGTTTCAGAGATGGTTATCCCTACTCTCATCCTCACACCCTGTTCTTCCTGGAGTCTGCCAACGTTCGCACTGACAGGTTCAGACCAGAACAGCTCCGTGCTAAAATGCTGATGTTTGCTTTTGGCAACGCACTGGCCAAGGCCCGGGTGCTCCACGGGGTACGTATGGGAGGCTGCTGCTGGGCCTCTCTTCTTCCTCTGCTGCTGCAGCCAATGCAGCAAGGCCTGAAAGCCCCTTACAGTCATTTTCACATCCAAGCTTCCCTGTCCAGAGGTGGAAATCCAACCTTCAGAAATCCAGAAATCCACTGCTCAGCAATGAGCATGTTTGTGATGCAGTGGGGTGGTATGGGGAGGAACCAGGGAGTAAGTTCAGCTGTAAAACTGTAACCCATCCCACAGCTCAGTATGTAAATTGACCCTTCATTGCTGGCTGAAGGAGGAATTTTAATTAAAATGCAGAATCTACATTCAAAACTTGTTTGACTAGAGTAATTTTCTGGGCAAGGTAACAATATATTTATTAAAATCTTGGCTTTAAACCAATGCAAAGATGCAGAATCAGCAAGTACTCATACAATTTCTGTTGTAACTAGCTTTTGAAACATTCTCCCCTATGTGCCCCTTCTTTTCCTAGAATGATCCCAAGGTTTTGGAGCAGCCAGTAGTGGTGCAAAGCATTGCCACAGATGGACAGCTCTTCCAGTTCATGGTGTTCCAGTTAAATACAACGGACCTTGTCTCCAATGATGGTGTAAAAAATCTAGTCTGGATTGACTCTGATCAGAACCTGTATGAGAGAGCCCAGTGTGTCCCAGAAGTGAAGAAGAGAGTTGTTACGGTAAGGAAAGCTTGGGAAGTGGTTGTGGAAATGCTGCCCTTTCACCACAGCTGGGGGTCTGGGAGCTGGCACAGAGCTGCAGCAGGTTTTAAACCCGCTGGAGGGACCTGAAGTGGGCATTGGCCTGATTTTTACCTATGCAGGTATTTCTGAGGGGACCAGTTCCTGAGTATCTGTAGTGCTGATGTGCAACATGCCAAGCTCAACATGAACTACATACAGATACCCCCAGCTGTAATCCACCATCTCATAAAATGCTTGTTTAAAACCAGCCCTGAGGAAGGGAGTGCTCACAAACGACTGTCAGCCTCTCTGGGGAGTAAATAGAGCACAGGGCTGCCAGTACTGGTTAAACTGGGAGGGTATCTCACTCAGGCAAAGGGGTTCTGCCCTCTGAGATTGACACCAGTGGAAGTACCCCCACACAAACCCTTCTGGGGAGGGAGGGCACAATTTGGAAGTTGCCATGCCTGAAAGTCTTATTCAAGCATGTTTAAAGCCGTTGTTTGTCTACATTAATCACTTCACTGCAAACTGAGCATCCGTGTCTTTTTCTCTGCAGAAGCCCGCTGGAATTTCTGGCTTTCAGCCAGACACATTCAAGAAGTTTCTGGCACTGTATCTGCATGGAACTGTGTGAAATTCAGCTCAAATGAAAGTACTTCACCAACTGTACCTGCTGCTTCTCTTTGCCAGAACCGTCGTATAATTAAAGAAAGGTGGATTAATTTACTTTAAAAAATAAATTATATTGTTACTGAAAGTAAAATATTTTTTTTTTAAACTAAATAGCGCATGAAGAAACTCTTTCATTTTAGGGGCTCACCTCTGGATTTGGGTTAGAGAAGTCATCAGATGCATCCTCCTGCACTCTTCTTCCATTGCCTGGGAAGAACATAAGCCAGTCATTATTCCTCTGCGCAGGCTCTGCTCTCAGTGTGCTTCTGCACAGAGCCAGACTCAAACCTATTCCCGAGGTTGCTTTGAGTCCCTCTGAATGCAGAAGAGACTTAAAAAGCTTCAAGGGGAAAGCCTGAGCCACGAGCCTTTTTCATTCTGCCTGGCTTTGACTTTGTTTTACTCCTAGCTGCTGTGGGATGCGTCGTGCTGCCCTGTGCTTAGTTCCCAAAGCACTTAATCGGAGGGATTGCTTTGTTGGATCTGTCGAACCACAGTCCTTTTATCCCCCAATCCTGGATGAAGAGACCTGTGCATTTGGGGAAGGTGGTGTAGAATGTAGCGAGAAACTTTGGTGCCTGTAGCTGGTATTTGCTGCTAAAAATACAAAGGAAGAATTTCTTCCTGCCACACAGAGTTAACTGAGCAGGAAGCGTATTCTTTTTAACATGGGGGGATTAGTGTGGGCTTTGTAAAATGAAAGCTAAATTAGCTGCAGCCAAATGTAGAATGTTTTGCAGTTCTGGTACCCTCCAGCACATGTGAAGGGAGAGGACAGCCTGCGCTATTTTAAGGTGTGGAAGAGCACATTTCCAAGAATTTCATCTCACTTCAGTGTCTCGTGTCAGAGGCTGGTCTGTGCTTTGTGATCCCTGGCCATCTGGATGAACACCCCAGTTGTGTGTTCCAGCCCCAGTCCATCAGGCAGCTCCACTCCGCGGGTTTTGGAAACATTCACCAGTCACATTTGACATCAACAATTGCACCCCTTAAATGGGGATGCAGTGGCTGCAGGCTGAATTAACAAACCCCTCCCTAGTTAGGAGAAGTGCTCAAAAGAGAGATAACCTAAGTGTTCCATTGCTCTGTATCATCTTAATCCTGCCTGTTCCAGGGGTGCTTAATTCAGCTCAGCTGAGTAAATCTGCTCAGGTCTGTGGTTTGCACCTGGGGGTTTGGGGATACATTTTAGCAGAGCTGTGCTCTGTGGAGCCTGTCGCACGCAATGGGTGTTTCTTTCTCGGGCTGTTGGCTCCCTTGCTCTTCCAGCTTCGGGTCATTACCCGTCCCAGGGAGGAAGCCCTGTAGGGCAGCCAGCTGCCCGTTAGCATTCCTGAGGAGGGAATTTCCCTGAGGAAGCCTGGTACAAGAGCAGCTGTGGTGGGGAGGGGTTGTGTAGAGGTGAAACACCTCATGTGCTTCTAGTAGATGTGGGAATTTGTGGGGATGGTCTGTCTGGAAGAGGCAGAGTCCCTTCAGCTGCTTTTACCTCTCAACAAAGACATCTCTGTCAGGGCAGGCAGTTGAAGGGGAGAGACTGAGGGAAGCTGGAACCCTGCTGTGTCCAAGCTGAGCTGAGACAAAGCACAAGCACAGGGAGGGATGGATGAAGGCAGAGCAAAGAGAGTTTTGAAAAATAGCAGAAGCAGGGAGACATGGCATGGTCAGCAGGAAAAAGAGGCTTCAGGGTTATGTGAGGCATTAGGAAGCCACTGGAGGAGAGGGGATGATACATGAGCGAGTGAATCCGTGTCCCTGCTTTGCTGAGGCACAGCCACGCTCACCTGAGGCTGGGGGAAAGCAGTGTGTTGCTGAAAGGAGCAGCTGATCCTTGTGCAGGGAATGCTCCTCTGAGGGCCTGGAGGGGAGCTCAAGGTGGGGGCGAGTGGAGCTCCCAGCTTGGCACCTGGCACGGATGCTCAGGCTCTCATGCCATGGTCCTTGAACCAGGCAGCCCGTGCCACCTGTCCCTGGTGTCCTGCTGTGCTTGCCAAGCACTCTGTGCGTGGCTCAGCTCTCCAAGTTCCTCCAGTGTGGCCTGCTGGAATGGGCCCAGCTGAGGGAGGTGGGATGGGGAGCCCAGCAGTGGGTCACAGAAGCACCTCTGGGTCGGCATCAATAAGTTATAAAGGCTCGTCAGCAGACGAAAGGCGTTACCTCAGCACAGACCGGGGCCAGGCATTAACTTTTAATGAACAGCAGCCAGGGAAGCAGAACATGCAAGAATGGGGTGGCAGGAGGCTGAGATGAGGAGGCAGAGGAGCCTGGCTGCCCACAGGAGAGCTCTCCACCACTCCACACTCCCTTCCCCTGAACCGCTCCCACTGCAAAATCCAGCTCCACAGGCTGCACACATCATGCCAACAAGTACACATCGTGCTCATCCTGGAGCCTCTGGTTGTTCTGATCCTCCTCCCGCATTTAATTTAATGAAAACTAATGGGGGAGACAATTATCCCTGAGGCTGGGCTCAGGAGACATTTTGCGGAGGGAACTTGGCAGTTTCATGGTGATATTCAATAATACCAGTCTGTAACCCTTAGGAACCAACAGGAAGGACTTTTCTATGCCCCACAATAAGAACAGGCAGCAGTGCAGGAGCCTGCTGCTCTGGGCAGCTGAGCAGGTCCTGGATAGGCAGGTATGGCCCCAGGGATCTGGGAGGGCAAGGTTTCCTCATCAGCTTCAACTCGTCAGGGGTCATGAAACCAAGTGATGGACAAAGCTCACACTCTACTTTCTGCAAAGCACAGGGGGACGTGATTGCCTGGACAAAAATCCTCCCTGGGGCATGTCTGTGGGCCCTGCACATGGATATCTGTGGCATTACCCTGGAAGCAAACCTGCCCAGGCAGCAAAGGCTGCAAATACAGCCTGCTCCTCTGCTGATGGGCTGTGCAGGAACGATGGTGGTTCCCACACCCAGCAGCCATCCCAATGCACTGTCCCCTTCACCCTTCTGCTCCAGGAGCATCCACAATCACACGGTGCTCGCTGCTGGAATTCCAGCAGTGATCTGGATGTGGCTGCCAGTGCCAGCTGGGAGCATTCCCCAGGAGCAGCAGAGCTCCAGGATGGCCCAGAGCCCCCACAGCCCACGCCTGAACATTCCCACAAGGAGGGAGAGAGCTCACAGCCAGCCATGTCCTGCCCAAACTAGTCAAAGACAGAGAACAAGTCTCACACAGCAGCTCCTGGGAGTGTTTCAGGCACCTGGCACTTGTATCCACCCGTCCAAAAGCCTAAAAATTCCCAATCTTTACCCCAGCCTCTGATGCTGCCCATTGAGGAACAAGGTTGGGTTGCATGGGGTTCTCCATCCCCAGTAGCTCCTGGAGCTGTTTGCTCCTGCAATGGTGCACACACCCACCCAACACTGCAGCTCTTGCCCAAGGAGGGGGTCACAGACCCCACTGCAAGCTCAGTATTTATGTATTTGAAAACAACACTCATGTATTCCCCTCCCTTTCTTACCTCCCCACTACAGGACCCTGGCAAAGGGAAGTAGCACCCAGCTCCTGGCCCAGGGAACTGCTGCAGGGCAGACCAGCCTCCATCATCACACTGGCATCCCAACTCCTCCAGCCTCTCATGGGCAAAGACTGGGGAACAGTGTACCAAAAAAAAATCCCTTTTAAGCCCCCAAAACACCCCTCTCTGCCTGCAGCCTGATGGGCTGGGTATGGGCATGCCAAGGGTCTGGCCAGCACATCCTCAGCCCAGTGCAGACATTGACCATTTTCTAGGCTAAATTTTCAAAATGCTTTAAAAATACTCCAAGAAAGAATCCAGGATTGTTAACCCTCCCCTAGGCCCTGAACTGCAGCCAAATCCCTTTGGAATTTTGAATTCCCAGGCTCATCCAGCTCCCCTGAAGTGCCACCTTCTCAACTCTGCATCACCTCTGCTCCTGCACCCCAAATCCTGGGTTTGGTCCTTGATAAAGGCTGGAAAAAAATACCCAACTCCCACCCTGGGTCTAGCAGCAAATACCAGGAACAAACTGCAGAGCACTGAAGTCAAATGTTTATGTTGATATTTATTACAGCAGGGGGAGGGGGGAGGAGGGGGAACCGTTTCATTCAAAAAACCATCCCATACCAATGAAGACAATAATTTAGCTATTCATTTTAAAATACATTAGAACCGGTCCTTTCATTTCCTCACATCAGAACGAAAAAATTAAAAAAAAAAGGAAAAAAACCCCCAAAACCTGAACAAGATGTAAAGCGGAAAAGGTAAAAAATTGACCCCCTGGGGAGTCCATGGGTATGCAGTGCAACCCAAAATCTGCATTACTTGGAAAATATTAACCTGACTGTAACTATGAGACTNAAAGTTGTTTTGTCATCTCATTTCTTGCAGTCAGAATAATAAAAACAACCAAATGTCCCCCAAAAACATTTCAATGAAGGGGTGCGGAAAAAAGACATCCCTTTAATAAAACATTATCAACAAATATCGTACACAAACTACAATGTATAATAATTATTTTTTTTTTCCCCTCTCGGTAATTTTCGAACCAGACTACAAGGTAAGAAAAAACACTGAAACAAGATACAATGCTTTCAATAATCCGCACAAAGGTCAAATCCAAGGGAGAGAATATTTTACAGAATATGATATACATGGAGCAGAAATGGGAGCTGGAGAAAAACCAAGACCAAACTACAGGGTAGTGTCATGTACAGAGATCCCAACCCGCCGCCTTGGCTCATCCCTTCCTCCTCTCCCACCAGAAGGAAGGGCCTTCAATGCTTGCCATTAATTTTTATTTTCTTATTACAGAGCGAGCCTACAGAATAGCAAGGTTACATTTTAACAACAAGAATTCCTTAAAAAATATCTCCATCCAGTTCCAAATCATAGATAAGTGAAATCCTGACAAGAGCACATCTCTAAAGAAAAGAAACCCCCTTGCAAAATACCCCCGAAGCAAATAAAACACCCAGAAAATCCCAAAGTTAGCTGGAGATCACAGTTTCAAAGTCCCAGGTCAGATTAACCCTTTTTTTCCGGTGAATTGAAAAAAAAAATATATATATTAAAAAAACCCCAATTTTTGCAGTGAACCAGCTGAAGGACTCTGGGGAAGGGAGGGACAAGAGATTTCTTCTTGTACTCAGAGAGGGGGGAAAGACTAACACAGTGCATGCCACAGTCACAGAGAGCAAGATCACGATTCATTCGAGGATGTGATCCTAGAAGGGGTCACCTGCGTTAAACAAGTTTATAACGAGGTGGTGGAGTCTCTTCCCCAAAGCAGATCTTGTTAACTGGAGGAGGAAGCGTTGTGCTGCAAACGAACAACAACAGAAAAAAAAAACAACCCCAAAAATACAAGGGAAACAAAAAAAACAAACCCGAAATTAAAAAAAAAACAAAAAAAAAACCAAACAGGCCTTCTGAACGAAAACCACCATTGTAAACTGTCCAGTTTATTTAAAAAAATGACTACAATAGAGACAAACATGATTTTATATCTAGACTAGCTTCCTGGTGTCGCACGGCACAAACATACAACAGGTTCGGTTTCTGTCTTTATTTAAAAGAACAAAGCAAAGAGATCGGAGTTGGGTGCTAGAGGCTTCCGTTTGTTTCCAAAAAGAAGTGTCATGTACATATATAAACCCTTCTGCACAAAGAAGGGTCTTGTCATGTCTTGAAATATTTTAAGTTTTGTCCTTCATGTTTTATGGAATAAAAAGTTCAGCCTTTTTATTGCATGAAACTAAACCTGGGGTTTTGGCCCCCGCCACGCGTGTCCCTGCCCATACACCTAGCTTCTTCTTCTTCTTCTTCTTGCATAATTCGTTGAGATCCTCCGAACGGCAGCTGACTCTCTTGATCCTGGAGAGGAGGAGGGGGAGGGAAATCACACACTCATCGTCATGCTGGGGGAATACTGCAAGAGAGACAGAGCCACGGTGAGAAACCAGGCGGGTCAGAGCCCTGGACATTAAAGAGAGGGATGCAAAAGGAGGCTGATGTCAACTACACAGCAACCTAATTGGATCTAATAAAGCAGGAAGAGAGGATATGCTGGAGACTCCGATTTATCAGGGCCTAATCTGAGCTGCGACTTGCTTTTCCGGGAAGAAAATCAGCAGAACAGTATGGGGTGAGATACAATTTAAAACAAATAATTAACATGCACGTGTATATGCTGCTAATAGAGGGAGAAGAGCAGGGATGTCTGCAGCCACCCACGGAGCCTCGGATCGGCCTGGCCAGCGCAGCCACCTCTGCATCAGCTCCTCTCCACCTGTGCACCCCACCCCAGCACAGACCCCGAGCTTCCACCCACTGTCTTATTTCCCCCTGCCCACTTTTCTGTCCTGGAGCAGCTCACACAGGGCACAACCCAAGTCCAAAAGGCACCCACTGTGCCAATCCCACCTATGCCAGCACTGGGACACCTCGGGGACCGTCCCCCCATCCCAGGCAGGCACTCACTCACTCACATTGTCATTTTGGAAGGAATGGAGAAAGTTGCCTCCCAGCTCCCCGTCGTCTCTTGGAGTGCCCGGGGGATTGCTAATGCCACTTATGTTGTTTGGAGAATTCTGTGGGAGATAGGAGGGGAGTGGTGAGCAGGTGCCCATGCCCCCCCAAAATGCCACAGGGGCAGGACAATGCTGTGGGGCAGGACACAGCCCGTCCCACCCCAGTCACATTCCTTGTGTCCCCATCCATCAGGATCACAGCAGCACCCCGGTGCTGAGGAAAGGGGAGAGCCTGCAACCCACCCTACAATCAACCCCACTTACTTTTGGAAGTCCATCTATGTCTCCTGACCCTGCAGAGAGGGGAGAGAAAGGAGAAGAGCCTTACTGGGCCTGCAGCCACGGCCCCATGCCCACCACAGCCCCGCTGATTTCCAACCAAAGGCTCTGCTTTGAGTGCTGGTGAGAACTGAGGGCTGAACCCAGGATGGGAGCAGGTGCTGGGAAGCTCTGCCAGTGTCCCCAGGGAAGGAGGGACTGTGGCTCACCTAACGATCCGTTCATGTGATGGGGCTCCATGCCGCCCATGCCGCCCATGGGGCCGTCAGAGCCAGGGCCCATCGGGAACTGCGGGAAGAAAAAGGCGACAAAACCAAAATCAGCCACAGAACAACCCTAAGCAGCTGCCACAGTGGCTCCTGCACACTGTCCCTGCCCCAGCCATCCCTCTGGAGCAGGGCAAGCAGGGAGGTATCCTAGAATCACTGAATTGTTGAGGCTGCAAAAGCCCTTTGAGATCACCAAGTCCAACAATCAACTCAGCAGCACCACAAAACCATATCCTGAAGTGCCAGATCCACACATTTCTTGGACACTTCTGGGGATGGTGACTCCACCACTGCCCTGGGCTGCACATTCCAATGCTTGGCAGCCTCTTCCATGAAAAAAAATTTCTGAATATCCAATCTAAACATTCCCTGGCACAACCTGGGGCTGTATCACCCCCCAGGACTGCGGGGCTTATGGTCCTGTGGCTTCAGTTAGAAAATCTGGCTGAATGGCAGACCCAGAGCTGCAGCACAGCATTCCAACCAGCATCCCACAGGATTTAAGGTTGCCCATATCCCACAAAACCCAGCACCTCGGCCAGAGCAGCAGGACTGCTACTCTCTTAATAAGCATAAAAAATTAACAAAGTCGCCCAAGAGTTAATCGCTTTTTGATGGTTTATTTCTGTTTTGTAACAAATGGCTGAAATCAATTAAACTGCTTTACTCTCAACTGATGAAGTTAATTATGATTTGTTATGGTATCTGATATGTAAATTATTAGAAAGCAGACTTACATTCGATCGACTGCCTGCGGGCGGTACTGGATTAATCATTGTGTAGATGTTGTCACTTGAATTTGTTGAATCTGTAGAACAGTGAAGCCCAGTAAGTCGGGTGATTAATTCATTTCTTAATTAAAACAAACTCATGCCACTTGAACTCATTCTTTTGTATTTTATCACCCAAAATTCCCTCTAACTACCACCATTTTCTGGCTAATTTGTATTTAATGAAGATCCACAAAGTTTTTAATCACAGAAATTCAACTGTGAAAAATAATTCAACTCCTGGCTGGGAAGGGCAAGGAGGTAATTCCTCACCTTCCTGAGCCCCACAGAATCTGAATCCACAGGAGGATGTAGGAACATCCCCATACGCAATCCCAAAGTCAAGAAGCCCATGCCACTCACTTCCCAGAAAGCCAAAAGCCACAAAAATTGGTCATTGCCAATAGGGCAGGGATGGCCCTGGAGAGAGAGAGGGGTCTCAGGGGGCTCGTACCTGCAGGACTGGGCATGATGGGTGTCCCTGGAGGGCCACCGCCGCCGGGTGGACCCTGCAGAAACAAAGTCGATGTCAGATGTGCAAACATAAGCACTGCCCACCTTTCCATGTTTTTAAGCACCTGCCCACCTTTCCATGTTTTCAAGCACCTCCCCCAGCTCTCAACTCCCAAACCCAGTCACCTCCCATGGCACAGATTCCCCCCCAAACCACATGAACTCCTGACAAAAGGACAGACAGCTGTGGCAGAAGGACTCACCACATATGTACCAGGCGATGAAGAAGAGTATGGGATCTGCAGGGACAAGAGAGACAGGTTCAGCCATGGGCTGGATCCCATCAGGGCACAGCTAAGACCCACAGTGCCTCCTCAGCCTGGCCAAGATGGGAGTCCCAGCAGCCTAAGCAAGAGGCTGGGGGGAACCCCCTCTCATGAGCAGGGCTCAGCTGATGGGGAATGATCCCATTTTCAGGATACTTCCCAACAAACCCAGCTCTTGCTCCAAGAGCTCTTGCTCCAAGATACTCACTGAGTTAGCACTGCTGGGATTCGGCCATGGTCTGCCTGCGCCCGGCCCCCTGGGGAAAGAATTAAAGAGAGGGAAAAAATAAATGCTGTGCTTTTCTGCAGACAGTCCTTGAGCCAGTGGTGAAACCTCCCAGCATGGGGATTGCCTTACATGTTAATTCCAGGCATGCCAGGACCTAGGGAGTTGGGTGGAGGTCTCATGCCGCTGCCGTAGTTCTGCAACGATAACCAAGGGTAAGTCTCCCGTAACGGGAAGGGACACCAGAGAGACAAGAGAAAAGGGAAAAAAAGCCAATAAACAAACAAAAAACCAAGTGGGTCTGTGTGGAAAAATGAGCTCTAAAAAAAAAAAAATTAATGATGATGAATACAAGAGGCAATTGTGTTTATTAAAAAAAACAGGCAGCTGAATATGGATGGGAGCCAGGCTGAACCCCTCCCAAGTTCCCCCTCCCTGCTCTCTGTGGAGGGAAAACATCCCCCTCCCAGCTCCAACAGACAGTTCTGTTCACAGCCCCCAGCCTCAGCAATAGCCTTTTGGATTTTTCCCTTTGTGCAGGAGAAAACAGGGGCAGGAGGAGGAGAAAAGGCACCACTTGGAAGGTTCCTGCTGCAGTGTACGAATGAGGAAAGGCTGCATGAGCTCCCCCCGAGACAGAGCAGTCCTAGCTCCCTGGATGACTGCTGGAGTAGGGAATACCAAGCCAGGCTTGTTTTTCTATTGCTCCCCAGCTCTCTGCTCCATCTCCCGGAGCAGACCTGCAGCCGTGGGGAGCGGGTGAGGGCATGCAGCCCCCTGGGCCTCCTCTCCTGCCTTATTCCTCTCCCTGGCTTAGCCTCCAGCTGGGACCGGGAGCTTCAGATCTGAATCCCTCATCTCCTAAAACCAGCTCTAGTACAAAGCCAAGCCCAAGGCAGTGGAGGAAGAGGAATCCCCCGAATGCTGTGCTCCATTTGGTCTGTGCTTTGCTCCGCGTGCCCTCCAGGCGACGTGCAGCCAGATTTAGGTCACCCTGCCACTCTTCCATTCCCACCTCCCTCTCTTCTGTAATGTATCTTTTTGGACTGTGTTTCTGCCATTTAAAGAAAATAACTACAGTAAAAGGAGGGATGGCTGGCCACTTCCTAGACCATAGCCCATTGGAGTGCTCCAAACTGGATTTTAAGTACAATACTTTGGTGCTGTCAATTTTTACCTGGATTTATGGATGCACCAGTGCATGGTGCACTGCTGAGGGCATCACCAAAGTTTGTTTTGAAGAGGCAGAAAAGGGTTTTCCCCAAACAAATTACCAGCAAGTCCTTAACTGATCAAAATTTCAGCCATTTACACTGAATAGCAGCATCAAGCTCCTTGTTTAAAAAAAGCCAACAACAAAAGACAAAAACCAAAACGGCTCAGCATTTTTAATTGGAGCTGAAAGGCTGGAAAACGAAGCCAGCTGAAAGATGCTCAGGGAGGGTGAGGAGGGAACGCAGCTGTGCGGAGCGACCGGGGCAAGGCACCACCAAAACCCAGAGAGCTACAAACCCTCTTCATACTGGCGCTGGCAAACCCTGTCCTGGCTTTCTGCAGAGCTACAAATGGGACTCTAGAGGGGAAAAGGCAGCGGCAATCAGCTGAAAGGGATGATTCATCACTGCTGTGTAATAAGGAGCTGCTGTCAAGACACCGGGATGCCCTGGCTGGATGTTCTGTAGCCCTCTGGAATCGTTTGAGAAGTATTTAGGAAGGTCCCAATGCAAAGCTTAAAGGAAAACAAGCCCTGGGCACACAAGGTGAGAGGGGGGCTGCTGGGTCTGGGTCGGTATTTTTGGTGGCTGCCCGCGCAGGCGCCAATTCCTGGATGGCTGCAGGGAGGCAGCGCCTGCGGGCGCCAGATTGGGAAGCCCAGCGCTTCTCCAGGGAACGGCAGCCTCTTAAAAAACCTCTCCCTAATGTACATACACAGGGAATGGTGGAGTCAAAAATAAAGCTCTGAACATTTCACAGCTCTCTGCCGGCTCCCGGAGCCGCTGCCATCCCACGCGGTGCTCAGCGCGCGCTCGCCGCTTCCAAGTTTCGCGTTGAGCTCTGGAAGTGGGAAGCGGCCGCCCCTGGGCAAGCCGCCGCCGCTCGCCTTGGCGCAGGCCATGCTTGCAAGTGCCTTTGTTGTTTTTTTTTTTTTTCTTTTTAGGTGTAATCCTCCAGGAAAGTAGGATTTTAAGCACAGCAGCAGTGCTATGGGAGGGTTGGCCTGTGAAACGATGCTCGCGCGGGTTTTTTGACCCTTGCCCTAGGATGGATCTTGGGTGCCTGTGGACGTGGCCAAGCACCCCTGAGTAACATCCTCAGGTTGGTGCTAAAGACATGACACAACTCCCTCTTTATACAACATTCACTTAACAGTCTCCAGGGGAAAAACAAAACAAAACTCCAGCGCACTCGCTCGTCTCCTGACAGACTCTGATCCTCGCGCTACAAACTCCACGTAGGCGACGATGCAGAGAGGATAAACCTCCAACCAAAATATGGTAATCTGGTTTTGAAGTCTCGTAGAAGGAACAAACAGGAGTGAGTCAACAACAAGCTACTCCATGAAGTGAATCAATGGAATGACAGCATATATTAACCCAGATCTTTCTAATTTCAAGAGTTTACTCCCCTTTCCTGAAATAGAGAGCTCAAGCAGGCAGCAGGAGGGGCAGGTGGAGGGGAACCTCGCAGGGGAAAGCCTTATTCCCTTTGCTAAAGGGATCTTTGCCATTTCTTTTTATTTATTAATTTCAAATGGAAGCCTCCTTTCCCTTTCCTGCAGTTAGGGTCATAACTGTTTCCCAGGCAGGCAGTGTAATGCACTCAAAGGCTGCTCTGGTGAGGAGCTAAGTGCCATCCCCTCTGACAGAAGGGCAGGAGGGAGGCTGCAATACCCTTAATGAGCTCTGAAGACCTCACTCCTGTTAAAAGGAGGGATTTCCAGATGCAAGACTAATGTAAAACACATTAACACTAATGGGGGGACAGGGTGTGGGGGGGAACTCCCAGCCCTCTGAGCCCCAGGAGGTTGTTCCCATGGTTTGTAGGATGTGCTTTGGCACCGGGCTTACCTGCGGACCGGGACCCATGGGGCCCATCCCTCGTGGAGGATTCATCCTTTGCATGGGGCCACCCATGTTAGGGTGCCCTGTTAGGAGAAAAGCAGAGGTGTTACACTGCACCCAAGCCACTCTGGGTCCAAAATTAACAGCTAATTAGGAAAATCAGTGCTTGGCCCTCCTCTGCTGGGCTTACCTTGCTGTCGCGTGGGATCCATCGAATTGGGCAGCAATGGCTGTGTACCAGGAACAGCACCCGGGGGCTGTCAAAGCAAGGGAGCAAGATTAAAAAAAATAAATCCTGCATCCCCCTGCATCCTACTTCTCACTGCTACAGACTCCAGGTGTTTACCTCCCTCATCCTTCTGCAAATCCCTTCTAAACCCCAAACAAGGCGTTTCCCCCTCCCCCCAGGCCAAATGCTGTTGTGTTTTAGGAAAGCAGGGGAAAACCGGGGCTGAGCAGGGCTGTGGTGTCAAATCCAACAGGGAAAGGTGCTGGGCAGCATGGCAGCCTGGTAACACACCACCACGGCCAAACCAGGCAGGGAGTCTTTGGCTGTGGTGGGGAGATGCTTCTTGTGCAGCAGAGAAAGGCTGGGACCCATCCCTGCACAGGCAGAGAGGAAGGCGGGGATGCTCCCCCTCCCCAAACTCACATTCCACTCGGGCAATGCTGGTATTTAAGCTTCAAAGGCTACTCCAAACAGATAAAGGGGAAGAAAAATGCAGATATTATCTGCCCGAGGGAAGCAAACTGTAAACAGCTTTTTACTGTAAACAGCTGCCTTTTACTTGGATGCTGACACCAGGATCCCAGTGCTGGCGCTGGACCTGGGTGCACATGGCTTTGCCAAGGCAGAATCAGCCCAATCCCAAGTTTTTTTGCAGGCGGGGAGCTGGCAGCAGGAGGAAGATAAACCAGGAGGGTTGCAGAGGTGGATATTTACACTTCTGCTGCCTGACCTTCCTGCCTGCCTATTTATTCCTCTTGTCCCTCAGGTTGTGACCATAACCTCACTGAGCTCTGCCTAGGTACAAACGTGTTTTATACGTGGTGTTTGGGGGGAAAAAACCGAAATCCTTCTAATTAACTTTACTCACTCCTGGATGCTTGATCCTGCTGTGGGAACAGCCTCCTCAAACCAGTCCTGCCTGCCTCTCCTGCCTGCCCAGCTCACTGTGCTCACCTCCAGCACAGTGATGAGCTGAGAACCACTGCAGGATGGGGTCCTCTTAAAACTGACCCATGGGGAGGTGCAGTGAATTAATACCTCATTAGATCACCAACAGTGCCCTGAGTGGAAGGCTCTTCCAGCCATCCAGGCACAGGAGTCCTCTGTTAGCCCCTTCTGGGTTTTTCTCAGCTGCATCTCAGCACCAGTTAGCAAGTTGCAAAGATTCATGTCTCAAATCCAGCAAGCACAAAACCCAGAGCAAGCTGGTACTTCCTGACTATCCTGCTCTTTCTGCTAATTAGACCTCCAGGAAAGTAATGCTGATAGCCAAAAAACAAGATCCCAAGATAATTTCTGAACCTTTGCTGCTCTAAGCATCTACAGGTTTCCTTTAATTTCCCTTTAGTGACAAATAACCTCTGGCTTGGTCATTACCCTATGGATCTGCATGGCATCGCTGGCAAGGAGATGAATTCCTTAACCAAAGGCCACGCATGCGTCCAGGCAGGGCACTGGATGGAAGCCTCCATCCACAAGGCCAGAAACAAACTGCCCTTGTATAAGCTGGGATAAGAGGATAAACCCAACCCAAAAAATTCAGCAGTGACCTGCCCCGCTTGACCCCACTGCTGATCTAAACGCTCGGTCAGCTCAGCAGCAGGATTATCTCCATCACTTTAATTTTCTGCGATTGCAGGGAGAATTCAACTGGGCAGCAAGCATGCAGCATGGCACAGCCCTGCAGGGAACACCACAGCTGGAAAGCAGCACATTCCTCACTGCTGTTTCCACTCTGTTTAGGGCCAAACCTCAAAATAAAATCAAACTTTAAGTGACACCTGATGCTCCAGCACTAGGAAAAAGGAGGGGAACCAAAGGAGGTGATGCTTGCCATCCAAACCCAAGAAACATCTGCAGGACACTCGTTCCCCTTCTCAAATAACAGCTATCCCAAGGAAATCCAGAATCCTGGGAGCACAGTACCTGGTTGCCCATCCTGATGGGGGGCCGGGGACCTCCGGCGTAGCGCGGCGACATGAACGGCTGCGGGGACACAAAAAGGGGTCAGGGCTGAGCTGTGGGGAGGCAGCACGCTCCCCACGCACGCTGGTTAGCCTGTACACACTGCTTTTGGTATTTTTGGCTTGTTTTTGGTTTTGTTTTTTTTTTTTCTGGAGACATCCTTTTTAAAAAAGTTAAGTTTCAAAAGCGGAAAAAAAAAAAAGAGAAAGGTGTGTGGAGTCCATTTTTTAGACATTTTCTCTGTAGGTTTATTGTTTGAGAGCGTGTTTGACATCGGCAATACTAGGTGAGGCTGTTAAAATTAGTGCATGGGAAACCCTGAGTGTTAGATAATGCTTAAATATATAGAGATATATTAAAAAAAAAGTGGCAAATAAGCACATACAGACACGCACACACAAAAAACCCCAGTGCTAAGTACTGCAAAAAAAAAAAAAAAGAAGAAAGGCTTAATGTTACTTCTTTTACAACTGCTGCTACTAACAGAAGCTTAAAAACCCACATCAAGTTAAATTTCTCAGGCTACCTTGGGAAGGTAAAACAGTCTGATACCCACGATTGACTTCTCAGTCCATTGACAACTGCATTTCCAAAAAAACACAAAAAAAAAAAAAAAGAAAAAAAGAGAAAGAAAAAAATAAAAAAAGAAAAAAATAAAAAAGGGAAAAAAACCAACATTTTGCTTTGGAGCTGGGGTGCCTGGGGGGATGCTCCCCGGGGAGCAGGTACCCGCTGCCCAGCATGCTTACAGAGGGGGGAAAAAAAGAAGTAAATCGAGCGCACGTCCCGGTTCACAGCCCTACCCATCACTAGTGTCTTTACCTGACTGTGGGGTCCCATCATGCTGTTAGGATTGTGGGGTGGAGGCTGTGCGTGTGGCGAGGGCTGTGACCCAGGCGGTCCCTGTGAGGTCAGACAGTAGAAGGAGGTTATAGATTAGCACATGAAAGCGCAGAAAGAGCTAAAAAAAGGATTCACGGGTGGACCTGTTTAGTTGGGGAGTCAGTTCTCCCGGTTTTAAATCTATTTTGTTTCTTTTTTTTTTTTTAAAATCGAGTTTCTATTCATTTGCAGCTGAACAATGAGTAACGATATCGGCAAAAAAAAAAATATATATTCAAAATCAGAACATCTGTCAAAATACAGCGGCCACATTGAGAGTGAATGGTCCAGTAGTTCAACCAAGTCTGCAATCATAAACACACAGGGAAACACTTCGCAGGGGCGTGCAACAAGTTAAAAAAAATATGCAGGAGAGGACCAGAGAGATTGGGGGGAAATAAAAAAAACACCCCCAAACAAAAAAACCAAAAAACCAAAAATCTAAAAAAAAATTGCTAAAAAAAAAAATTAAAAAATAAAATCTCTTTTTTCCTCTCATCCCAAAGGTTGGAAACACCTCTGGGTTTGTGTTTTGACCGTGGTTCACTGGAGGGGCTGGAGCGAGCACGGAGGACGAGGAGCACGTCCCAGCTCACGCTTGGGCAGCGTTTGGCAGGCACAACCGGGGCTGCACCGCCACACTGAAGGGATGCAACATCCTTCCTCGAGGTGGATTCCCTAAGGATGCGAGTAAAATGGCCTGCAAGCAAAGAAAGGATGTCTAGGGGAAAAAAGGAGAGATTAGTTGGTGCAGGTTTAAGGCTGCAATGCAGCAGTCGCTGACATTTTGGGCTTAAACACCCACTTTAATTTTTTTTTTTTTTTTTTAAATTTCCCTTAAAAGCACGAAATGAAAATTTGCTCGGAAAAACCATGAGCTCGGTGCAAGAAATATACCAGTGCGTGTTAACGTGAGAAAAGAAAAAAGAAAAAAAAAAAAAGGAAAGAAAAAAAGGATTTTTTTTTTTGAGTCAAAGGAGGTGTAATTGGTAGAGAAAGCACAGGAGCTCTGTCAGTAGGTGATGGGAAGCGACGGCAGGCTCCAGGACTGGTGCTGGAGCAGATGTTCTCTACCTGCCTTGTTACTAATTTCAACAAGTGTTCGCCTTCTAGCTGCTGCCAGCAATGGCATGGTTTGTTACCATGAGCAATTTTCTTAATTAACAGACATTAATTAGCCATTTAGCAATTTTGCAAGCGTTTGTTTAGCAGCTTTCCTAAACATGAATACCACTGTGATAATGGTACTGATTAGAGGGTCCCCTAATTAACAGTACAGGGAAGGAAAATTGAAATCACATAAATTAAAAAGGGAGGGGAAGTTAATGAAGGCAGGACATATTTGCACCTGCAAATCTTTTGTACGGCAGAAACTTGAGTGCAATGTAAATAAAGTAAGAGGGTGGGTTTTTTTTCCTTCTTCTTCTTTTTTTTTTTTTTTTTTTTTTTTAATTTTTTTTTTTTTAATGGTTCAGCAACAAGATGGAGCGAAGCAGATTTAAACCAACAGCCTCCTGCCAGCTTCTCTGCTCCAGCCACTGAAATCCCACCACTTACACCACCATTTATTCTCCAAGAGCCAAAAGGAACCAGCCCCTGCCCTCAGTTCCTGGCCAACCTCACATTACCTCAGGACAACCCTCCCCACTGCCTTCTCCATCTATATCCCACCAGAGTGGAGAAGACAAACCTCTGAGGTCCAACTGCAGCATCACCCTCCTTTAGCAGAAGTCCTCTCCAGGCATGGAAGTTGACTTATTTTTGCTTCTGAGATGCTAACTCTTGTCTGTGAATGCAAAGTGCAGCAGGGGCAGCAGACACCTCCCACCATCCCCCAGTAAGGTCTGGCCACCCCCAAAGCCCTTCCTACACATCTCAGCTGCAGGATTTGGGGTAGGGAAGATCAAAAGAGGTGAATGAGTGATGAAGTCTAGTGGAAGGTAAAAACCAGGGCTGGCAGAGGCCAAACCTCAAGCCAGTGAGAACCAGTGTCCCCTGTGACGCCTGCCTTGTGCTGCAGGAGGGGTCACTGATGTCCAGGTACTGATGTCCTTGCCCTCATATCCCACAGCAGGTGAGGGTGTGGGGTGAACAGCTATCAAACACACAGGGGACATGGCCACCTGAAGTTACCCTGGCTGGGTCTGGAGGTGATGCTTGGGGTCTGCATTTCGAGCTGGAGAGCAAACACTGTTTGATTATTGGAGAAAAAGCGTCTATGAGACACGGCAGCATTTCCACCAGAGAAAAATCCCCTGTGGCAGCTGGACCCAGAGAGCATCCGTTGTTTGTGCTGCTGAGTGCATCCTCTGGAGCATGCTCCTGCCCCAACACCAAGGCTGCTCCCGGGATGCTCCAGGCTCGGCGCCGCACCATCCTTGCTCTTGCATTATCCCATGTGGTACTGTTCCCAGAGGACACTTCTGGGTAAGGAGACGCCCAGCTTGTGCAAACGTTTTGGCAAGCAGGGAAGAGGAGCCAAAAGCAGCTTTTAAATTTTTCCTTCTTTTCTTGCTTTTTCTGCGCAGCAGCATCCAAAACGTTCGCTCCAAGCTGCGAGCGGCACGGCCCCCTCAGCACGGCTGCCCTGCTCTGACAGGAACACAGCCCCTCTGGATAGTGTTATCTCCATAAATATTTGCAGATGTTTCAGGGCTGGGACCTGTGCTGGGCTTGGAATGCCTGTTGGAGTGGCTGCCTTTTTGCACGGGATTGCCTCGCTGCAGAGGGAGCAGCAGATGATCCCGATGGATCATGGCAGTTGAGACAAGTGTTTTGCAGAGACGACATGAGGGCTCCAACCAACATCCCTTTTTTCTTAAAAAAACGTGTGTTTAGCACTTATTAACTACTCCTGTGAAAGCAGGAGGTTGAACACACGCTGTCCTGCTTCCTGCACATCCCTCCATCCAGCCCTGGAGTGGCATCCCTGCAGCACAGCTCCTTCTGACACACCATGCTGGGTGAGCAGGACCTGCTCTGCAGTTGCTTCACTCTCATCTCCAGACCAGCACTCTTCCCAATCAGAGAAACTCCCATCACCTCTCAAGTTTTTCTTTTCATCTCCCCCCAAACTGGACACTCTTTGTGTGGGGTTATTCTTCATCTTCCTGTAACTGCCTCAAAAAGCCCCAAAAAACAACCCCAACAGTTAAAATGGTATTAGAGGAAACTGCTTCCAACAGCTGTTGGTGCCCCAACCTCCACTCTGCTTCATTTTTTTTCTCCCCTCTGCACTCCAGGGACTCTAAAAGCCCAACCTGGCCTGCTGGACAGCCAAAGTTTGCTGCTACAGCTGCTTCCTACAGGGAGTTTCCAGGAGATCAGGTTATTTCCACTCTGTCTTTCATGAGCTCAACTCCTCAAACTTCTTGTAAAATATTAAAGATGGAAAATGGCACGAGCGATCATAGCTCTGTGTGTGTCAATTTATGTTTCCAGCGTAATTCACCACAAATGGATCATGTTTTATGGGCTACATACTTTCAGCTAATGGGGGAGTTTTGCTATTTAAAACATTTTCAAGCACTTCTGGGGGTGGCAGAACAAGGCAGGATGGTACGAGAAGGCAAAGCATCACTGCCACAAGACACTGATAGTTTCGAGTTAGCAATAGGGAGGCATCTTGTGTTTAAAATACCTGCCCCTGCCTGCCAGTTTTGACGTTAGAAAATACTAAAATAAATTAGAGGGATATTAATTAAAGCCATGCCTGGGTTTATTGGAGAGGAGATTTATTTCTACTGAAGGAGAAAGATGTTTTGCAGGTTGTCAAGAAAAAAAACAGCTTATCTCTGAAGGACCCAGTAGGAGAGACGCTCCCATTGCCTTCAAAGAGAAAGACCCTGGATGACTTCCAGCATGGGGTGCTGGGTGAGGACCTTCCCGAGACAGGGCAAGGCAAGACCAGGAGAGGTTAAGCAAGGCAAGGCAAGGCAAGGCAAAGCAAGGCAAAGCAAGGCAAGGCAAAGCCAGGCGAGGTTAGGCAAGGCAAGGCAAGGCAGCGCAGCGAGGCAGGCCAAGTTCCCCCGCAGACAGCGAAAGGCAGTCGTGGGCAGGAGCTCTGCCTCGCCTGCAGCTGGGGCTCCCAACTGCAGAAGCCTGGTTTTAAGGAATATGTTTAACACAAGCTCTTCAGGAAACAAACCCGTGTCAGGCAGAGCCAAGAACAGTCACCTCCATCTGGCTGGAGCACCCGAGAGAAAGTTGACTGCAAATCCCACCATATGCTCCAGACGCTCGGTACAAAAGCCTCGGGCATCCTACTAAACTTCCAGAAAAAAAACTTTCTCTGATGCTTGCTTCTCCTTTCCTCCAGCTTCTAGGCTACCATCCTTCAAATCCTCCTTAGTGCAGGTACGAAGTTCTACCCCAGGATTTTGGGAAGAGCAGCCTGGTTTTATGTCTCTCGTGCTGCCTCACCGGAACCAGCTGACTGGAGCTTGGTGGCACCCGCCGAGCAGTGAGAAATCCCACTGAGACATCAGGGGGAAAATGGTGGCATCCAAGGAGGGAGCAGGACAACATGGACCCATTCCTATTGTCCCTGGCTTCACCATCCTCACCCCATGGGCGACCTCACCCAAAGAGAGGGGTCTCCAGCACGGGGGGAAGAGAGGTGGGGAGGGCAGGGGATGTGGGGGGGAGAGTCCCCCGGGCTCTGGAGCCCCCGGTCCTGCCCAGCCCAGCTCTCAAGGTCTGTCTGCATTAGGGGGCAGTGTGGGAACACGGAGCAGCCAGTGCTTTGTTTTGGTGCATCTCGGCACCGAGCCGCTGATGCATAGCTAAGGCAGCGCCGACATTGATTTATGGTCAACTTTCCATTTCATCAGCGCGGGGTACGGGGCGGCGCGGGGACTCTGTGCTGGGGAGAGCAGGCATGGCTGGGGGGGCTGCTAACCCGGCCCCTCCCCCGTTTATTTAGTGGTATAAAGGTGTGGGATTAATTGCTTTCAATTTTTTGTTTTCCTTCCTATATTTTCCTGGCGCCCCCCCCCCCCCCCCCCCGTGGCTCTTGTGAGGGATCGGCACCCCAGCATCAATCCAGCTTTCAAAACAAAAGCAGGAACACCTCTGATGACCTTTAGGAGGATGAGCAGAGGGTTTGTTTGCTCATCTCAACGGGACAAAGAGAGAGATTTAAATAAAAGCATCTACCCATGCTGTCCGTCAACCCAGCCAACCTTTTGTCCAGAGTGAAGCTGATGCTGTGCCACTGGCTGGCACCATGAAATGCCCCGGCAACCAAAGAGCGCCATGGGCCTCTCCTTCCCATCATTTTGGGAGATTTCTATAGGCTGTACTTCCCTTGGCCTCTGGCCTGAAGGTCACTGTTGAGCCCTGGCACTGGGAAGGGAATTTCACTTCAAGGCAGCGGCTGTGGATGGGTGCTACAGCCTGGAGTCCTCCTTGCTTCTCCCTTTCCTGAAGCATTTCTTCTCCAAGCTCATTTACACATGTCTGGGTTACAAAGTCCCAGGAATGGTCCATATCATTTTTTCCCTTTGCCAACCTTTGGTGGGACATCCTCACATGCAGAGCTGGAGGGGTTCATGCACCCCCAGGGTGGCAGTGCAGAGTTTCTGCTACCTGAGCTTTGCTGGTGACTCATTCCTCAGCTCCCTGTGTGACTCCCCACCATGCCTGGACATGATCAGGCTCTCTAAATCCTCTCAAAAACTATCTGCCCATGCCTGCTACCCCTGGGGTTATCCCTTGCAGGTCCCTGGTGCAGAAGAGCGAGATGCTGAAGACCCCTGAGCCCTCTCCAGCGCTCTCCTGGCATGAGGGTGGCACTGGCTGAGGTGGTACAAACTTACTCACTCCCAGGGCTGGCATACCAAGGGGTCGGGGAGAAGTCCTTTATATCTTCCGTGACCTTTTTGGTTTTGCTCTCTGAATTTAGGCACTTTTAATCGCCTACAGATAGGAAATTGCCGCTGAGCTGTGACTGGTTCAACATTGAGCCTCCAGCCCACCTCTGCAAGAGCTGCTCTTCAGCATCTCCTGATGCTGGAATGAGCTCCAACACCCGCAATAAATCAGACAGGCTTTCATGGAGGCGATGTTCAGACTGTGTTAAAAGGTGGGATTTTTCTTCTGCTTTCCATCCCGAGGGCTGGGAGGAGAAACCAGATGTTGGAGGGCTTTCAGGAAAGGCAGGCTCTTGAGATGTCACATGTGAGCCATATGCAGCAGCACCCATCCTCTCTTCCCTCTGGCAGTGCTGGGGGTGGGCAGCATAACCTGTACTGGTGTTATGACATTGTCTGGGGTTTCAGGATCCACTCCTACTTCTGAGCCACCCCCTTCCCCAGCAGCTCCTGGGCCGGCTGCACAGGAGGCAGGGAGCTAGGATGGGTTGTTTGTTCCTGAATCAGACCCTCAGTGCAAAAGTGCTACAGGAGGGCAGAAAAGAAAGAGGGGGGGACAGCTTGGAGGCTGTCAGCGAGAAGAGTCGAGACGGCAGCATGAACAGTAAGGAGAGATGTGACTCCTCTTCCTCACCTTTCCCACTCTGGGAAAGCCAACCCATGCTCTCGATGCCTTGCCCTAAATTCATGCCAGTTCTGCAGCCCTCGCAGCACGGCGTGAAGCAGAAGCCCCAAAGGACAGTCAGCTTCACCGCGGGGCGAGATCAGGACGTTTTGGAGACACATTTGTTGGAAGCAGCAGCTTGGCACTGGGATTGCTGGCAGCAGCTATGACCTGTGAGATTACATCTCTGCCGTTGGCTTCACCCCCTGCCGCCGAGCGCTGCTACAAGATTTGCCTGTTTTAGGGTTCCCGATCAATATCGGATATTCTCACTTTGTCAGAAGCATGTTCAGGAAATGGGATCTCTCTTTCTCTCTCAAAAAAACCCCAGGACCCTCCTTCCCCCTTCCCACACAAACAGAATCGCCGATATCGGGCTCAGATATCACCACAATAAATCACAAGCTCCTTATCGAGCTCGCCTGTCTACTGCCTGAGAAGTTCTCCCATATACAAATCACAAGCCCAGATTAAAAAAAGCCCAGCTTGCCAAAACAAATATTCCTTTCAACTCTTATCCCATTTTTTACACGAGCAAGTGTTTTGTCCTCAAGCAGGAGGATTTTAAAGCACCGAAAGCTCGTGTTGCTGCAAACCAGCGCAGCTCACTTTGGGCAAGGAGATTCCTGAGAAAACCCCTGAGGTTCAGGGCTTGAAAACTCCTTTTCTTTGTGTTTGTTGATATCTTTTCTGTCAGCATCGCTCCTAACACATCACCCTGTCCTCTGTCAGAGCTTGTTGTGGGATAAGGAAGGAGCGAGGGGACTTTGGGGACTCTGCTGGGTATTTGCTTACAAGGTGCCTCCACGGCATTCAGGGATTTGGCTGGAGCCCACTCCTGCCTGCAGAGGCAGCCAGGGTTTGTTAATGCATTCAGTGATTGCATTTGGAAAAAATCAAGTGGTTAACCAGAGGAGGGGGAAAAAGTTTCAGGAATCAAAATCCAGAATGTTTTCAATTACACACGTCTGTTAGGACTGGAGAACAAATACAATCCCAAACCAAATGCAAAACCAAGCAGCTTTGGAAAAAAAACATTGGTTGTAAATACACAGTAACCTCTTCGAGCAAGGAATTTGCTTTAAGGCCACAAAAGATAGAAAGCAAACGCGGAAGGACAGCAGAACACAAGTTATTCCTCGACAGGTCAGCTGTGCAGGCATGCTGCTTCTCTAGCATCCTCTTGGGGGGGGAAAAAAAAAAACCAAAACAACGCAGGCACGACAGCGACAGCGCTGACACCCAGAGCGAAAGCAAACACGTGCGCGGTGTGGAGGGAGCACCGGGAGGAGCTGCAGCCTACCTGGAAGAACCCGGGCGGGATGGGGCCCCCAGGCATCCCGTCATTCGGGGGAATGTTTCCAAGCACGGGACTCGGGGCAGCAGCTGCGCTCTGCGGGGAACAAAACCAGGGCAAACACGGTCAGATTTATGACAAAAGCACGTTAAAAATGCCACCTCTCCTGCCACATCACGCTGAGTCAATCTGCCTCGTATCTCCGGAGCTCTGAGCATCTTCCCCCGCGGAGGAACAGGCGCAGGATGCTCGCAGCTGGAGGGGCAGCGGCCTCTGTGACTCACCCACGGAGGAGATGGCCACACAGAACCTGGAGATGATTCTGGCGTTTGTTTATTCATTTAGCCAGGCATTGAGTCTTGTTAATCCACCAAGGAGCCTCATCCAATGCATAATTTTAGGCAGAAGCTGTTTGAAAGCTTTTAAAACTCTTCTCTCCCATCTACCCATCATGATTGCTGGTTTAGCCCTCTCCTTCAAAAATTATGCTTCCCTGACCTCACCAGCATGCCAAGGCTTTATTATTCATTTCCAAATTCATTGCATTCAACCTGTGGAGTCACATTCCCCCTTGTGCCTCCCCTGAATGAGCCACTAACATGGCTCCAGCCACAAAAAAGAGGGATGGCAGCAGACACTGGGTACCTGGATACCCCACTCACTCCTCCCAGCATCCCTCTTTGAATTTATTCACTTCCTCTGGGAAAGCACCAGCATGATGGGAAGCTCCTACTCTAAAGTAAAATATAAGATCTTTCTCTAAAAAATGTGCTGGTGACACATCCCTGTGAGACTCCCTAGGAGCAGTACCCAAGCCATCCAATTGGCCACCACCAACTGACCCCCTTTCCAGTTATAGGGCAGTTATAAAGGCACCTCAGTGGCGTTAACTGGATTTGGATCGCTGAACTATATTCCCTCCACCAATTTTTATGATGGATGTACCCACCTAAAACCATAGTGGAAAAACTTTCCACTGAGGAAATCCCATGAACAGATGGGGTACATGTGAGCCTGCTCAGGCTTGGTTTACCCAACAAACCCCATGCTCCAACAGCAGCCGAGCCAGCCCTGGCTCCCAACCGCATCCGATACAGCAACAACCACAAGATGTGAGCAGAGGGGGAAGCCAGACTGACAGGGCAGCCTGGAAAATTAAGGATTATTACTGAGGACTAAGGATTGCCAAGACAGGATCCTCATGTTTGGTCGGCAATCCTGCTATTCCTGTCCAGAAAGCCTTGCAGAGGCAGGGGAGCACCAGACTAATCATTGCCTTGTGCTTTCCCAGGGCATCCCCTGTGTCCCCCATCCTGCTCTCCAGCAGGAGCTGGCATGCAGGATGTGGGATGAAGGCCAGGACCATGCCGGATGAGTGGTTGGGTTTTCCCACCCCAGCATCTCAGAGCGGCAAGTGTCACAAACAGGGGAGGCTGATTCCCCAGTAAGAGCCACTCTTCATGAAAATAACCAATTCCCCTGAGGCTACAGGGTCCTGCACACCCAGGCACAACCCACGCCATGCTCCCCTCCATGCCCCTGAACCAGGCATCCCAAACAGCCTTCCCCCCATCAGCAGCAAAGGCCAGATCTGAGTGTTTTTACAGTTAATAAAAAAAAATACAACAACGTCCTGGCAGGAAAAATAAGCCTGCCCATTCCAGGCTCTTTTTATACATCAGACGGCAGCAAAAATAGATGGGAAGAGGGAGTGAACCCACTTCTCCCCCTCCCTCCATCCCCCCAAGTGGGTCAGCTATAAAAGTAAAACCAAATCTTAATCCAAGGCCATGAACATATTGCAGTTTCTCTGCAAAGCAGATGACGGTTCTTAATGCAAAAATATATAAGACTGAGCCCCAAACTGCAGCGAGCCCATTTGGAATTTCCTTTATTAAACCCTCTATCACGCAAAATGCTTCTCTCCCAAGGCAGCAAGCGCTGCAATAAAGCTGCCAAGGTGATATTTTATGGTTTCAAGAGATTTCCAGCACACTATAATCCTTTGCTTGGGGAATCTCCCAAAGCGAAATGGATCCCGAAGTGGTGGGCAGTGAGGAGGAACATGGATTTGGGGATCTAGGGGGAACGGATGCTGTTCTTCTCCTCCCCTCTTAAACAGGGAGCGGAGGGAGAAGGGCAGAGAAGCCAAAGAAAATCTTGAAGCAAATGCCCATTTTTCCACAAAACCACAGAGTATTTTTCCGTGTTAAACACCCTGAAACCTCACCTATGCCTCTGCAGCGTAAACGGGGATTTAAAGTTCCTCGCACATGTGGCGCTTGGCAGAACTTGGTAATTAAAAACCCGCAAGTGCCCTGAGCATATTGTAGGATGGGAGCCAAATTGGTCAGCCCTTGATGAATGATTTACAAGGCTGCGAAGTGACATTTTATTTCTTTTTTTTATTCCCCTCCCCATCACCTCTGCTAAGGTAAACAGCGAGGCACCTTTAGCCCTGGTGAAGCGATGGGAGCGTGGCCGTGGCTGGAGCTGCTCTGTAAAACACTTGAGCGTGCCAGAAATCAAACAAAAAAGGCAAAAAAAGACAGCAAGAACAACTTTTCCAAACCTTAAGGATGGAGCACCCAAACCCTAAGGATCAGTACCCAAACCCAAGGGCTTTCCAGCTTTCCCATTTCCAAGACTTTTTTGGCCACACAGCTACTCCCACATGGTTTATTTTCATCATTTTGTCCCAGAAATTCTTTTTAGGGACTCTTGGTTGCAGTTTGCTCTCCAAAGCTCTTTCCTTAGGTGCATATCTAAAACCCATCGAATCTCCCTGGTGAAGGTACAGACAATGTGCAGTTGCCATGGAAGCTGGCAGAAAATGGGCATGGAGCTGCTGTGCCCCACATCCAAGCTGAAGCTGAACCAGAAGCACAGCAGCCACATGAAAGTCCCCACTGGCATGTGACGCCCTGAATCTCCTTCCACCAAAACACATGGAAACCACTGTCAGAAATAAGCCAGGACAGCTCTGGCAACGCTGGCATGCCAGCTCATTTGCCTTTTATAAGATGGCAAATTTTCCCCACGTTGGAAATCAATATATATGTCTTCCTGGGGAGCACATGTATAGCTATATACACAAACACACATATGTATTTTTAATTCCCTGCCACATACATTGGTATTTTCCCCCTTTTATTGGTGGAAACCAGTGGAATGATGACAATCTGGATCACCGTGTTTCGCTTCCAAACTGAAGCTCTCAGTTAACACACCGGCCTGGTACGCCAGCAGATGCCGTCTAAGCCTTTAAATCGCACACTAATTGCACTAATTGAGCTAACAGTCTCTGTTTCGTCTCCCTACCCTGAGTCAACCAGCATCTTCTGGTACTGCTGTAGAGATCCAAGCTGTTGACTGTAGTGTTATTTTGTCAGCCATTAAACGATTCATCAGAGTCATTAATTGATTTATTACTGCTGCCTGCGAGTATAGCTTTGCAAATAAAGAAGGATGGAGGTCAGGAGGCAATGGAAATCGGACAAAACAGCACAGCCAGGAGCTGGGCACTTGAATTATCGATAGGAGCCCACTTGCGCAGGACCGCTGGCATCAGGTCATGGAGGGAAAAAAAGGGAAAAAAGGAAAAGATGTGCTGTCTGGCTGCGCTACAAAGCTGGTTAGGGTCTTCAGCTACAATCCATGCAGGATGTAAAAGGGCTGTTAAAACCATCTTGTTTTCTTAACCTAATCCTTCAGGAGAAACCAGGTTATTCTGCTGTATTAACTGCGCTGAAGAGCAGCAGGGAAGAAGCACTGGCCTGGCTGCCCCACACAGCTCCCCTGCCTCCAGCGCATCCCCACCAGCACTTTGGTGTCACGCAAATTTGCTTTCCCAGGCTGGCTGAGCTGGGAACACAACTCACCTCCGCTGTCCCACAGCCCTGGGAGGAGTTGTGGTCTGGTGCTTTTATTTATTTACTTTCTTTACTGCAGGGTTTAGGTCTTTGCTGGGCGTGAGGGTTTGCAGTGAGCAGGGCGCGGCGATGCCGTTTCCTGCCCCCCGCCCTGCCGCACGCTCGGCCCCAGAGCAGCCGTGAGGCACCGCCGAGGCCCCACCAGGGTTTTGGGGGCTGAATTCAGAAACCAGAGCAGGTGGGTTGAAATCACTGTCACTGCCAGAATGTTTCTGCTCCCAGCTCCCAGCCTAATAAAAGGCAGCACCCTGCAAGAGAAGGCTTGGGAAGCCAAGGAGCTGTCTGGATGTGTTGTCCACACAGGAGGCTGTGGCAAGAGATTCTTCCTCCTCATCCTCATTTCTCTCATTCCTCTCATCCCTTGAAGAGCAGCCTGAACGTGGGCTTAGGCCCTGCACCCTGTCCTGCAAGGCTCTCAGTGTCCTGGTGAGACAATGGTGGCAGGGCATCAGCCAAGCCCCAGCTCAGCACCCACCCAACACAAGCAGTAGACCTTTTAACCATCTATGAAAAACAGGTTCCAACTGGTGGTGGTAACTCTCCCGTTAACTGCAAGCTGGTGTCCCCACTGCACACTCCAGGTGAGCAGCTTGCCCCAGCATCCCATGCTGGCTTTCACCAAACACTTATTTTTATTAAAAATAACATGCCAAGAGTGGTGCAAGGCCCTGGCAGGCGGCAGAGAGGATGCTCCATTAGTGGGAAGCACCACCAGCACTGGCTGCTTCGCCAGGAACAGCCTCCATCAAGCCAGCAGTGAGCTGGAGAAAGCAGAAGTATCTTCATGGCACAGACCTAAAACCAAACTAAGGACGGATGGGTATTTCCTTTTTGAGCTCCAGCTGTTTTTGCTCTCTCTCCTCTACAGAAGAGTGGACCAGAGGATTCTGGCTGCATCTCACACCTTGCAGCCACAGCAGGAGCAGCACAAGACTTAAGGGCAGCTGCCTCTGTTAGGAGCACGCCGGGGGTGCTCAGGACATGCTGGTGATCTGGTATCTATCTGTCTCCTTTGATTTTATTTTTTTGCCTAGAGAACAGGCTTTGGAGCCTAAAGAAGAAACCAGCATGCGGGTCAGGACTTAAGCAGGCTGCGTAAACAGGTAATACGGAATTTAATTGGACTCCAGTTAAGCCTTTTCATCTCGTTAAAGCTGCCTTCATCTTATATAGCCAGGTTTTAAATTTAATAATAGAACCCTCCCACACCTCACAGTAACCCGATTAACACCAGGGAGGACAACACGCCGACCGCTTCCTCCGGAGCGAGCCCTCAGATCCTCTCCCCCACATCAGTCCCCTCCACAGGTCGGTGCCAGCACCTGTGTTGTATCAACATGTACCAAAATAAACAGAACACCAGCCTGCTACAGGTTCTGAGAGTGTCACTGCCAGCCCACGTGCCAGAAGCAGGCACTCACTGTGGCACACACTTAAAAGCCATGGTACCTGCAGAGCCTATCATGTGGGCTCAGCAGTTTTTTGGGGCATGCTGGCTCTCTAGCCAGGGTATGCCAGAGTCCATCTTGTGTTCTCCAGTGCAAAGCACTTGGCTGGATGCTCCAGAAGACAAAACAAACCAGTTTTGGTTTCTTTTAGGGTAAAAGAAGACTGGATTGAAGCTTTGTGTATTTCCAAGATACAAAAAAAACCAAAAACAGATTATATGGGCTCAAAGCAGTATCACCAAACCACCCAAAAGCCATTGCTGTGCTCCCAGAGGACACCACACTGTGCATACAAGTTCAGCTTAATTATACTTCTACAACAGCACAAGCTTTTTGTGCTTACTTTAAATCCATCACCTGTAACCTGCCCGGCACACAAAGCTCCAGCACACACCCTGGTCAGGATCAGCCATGCTTGGCAACTTTTCCCCTCTCCTTTATGGAGAAAGAAACAACCCCCAGCCCTGTATTTTCCTTAAGCCTTAAAAACACCCTAACCATTAAAAAAAAAGGCTGGTGTTTCAAGCTAATATCGGTTTTTTTGTTGTGGTTTGTTTTTTTTCCTCCTCCCTTGTAAAGGATAATCTGAGACAGCAGCTCCGGCCACGAAACAATAGGATTTTAATCTCTTAAGTCGGCGTCCCCCTTATCCCCGGGAAGGAAACCCCTTCAGTCATTTACAAGTTTGTAAATAAGGCTCTTGGTAGCATCTCGTGGACATCTGCTCCGCCAGCCCGCCAGCGTTCCTGCTAACATTTACAAACATCCTTCCACAAACACCCAGCGCGCTCTGCTGAGCTGGCTTTCTCTAAATATATCCCAAGGAAATAACTTGGCAGGGCTGCAAAAATTTCACAGCGACCGAATTAAAGGGGGCTAGAGAGAGGCAGGCGGGGGATGAGGGAGGTGTAAAACACACTAAATGCAATTAGGCTCCCTTTTGCACGCGCGTGTGTGCAGGGAGGTTTACGAAGGAAAACTTGTGGGAAGTGAAGCCGGGCTTGCTGGAAGTGCTTCTTCTGACTCAGGAAGGGCTTTGCAGAGGAAAGCACTCCAGGGCTTCACACCATGTGGTTGGGTGTACAGATTTACCCCGACCCTGGTGTTTAGGGATGCTTTGCCATGGGCAGCCCCATGGAGTGGCCCCTAACCCTGGCTTGGGGTGAAGGTCTTGACTTTCCCCGTCAGCATTCTCCCTAGCACATGATCCATGCCCAGCTACACCTTAAAACCAGTGTATGAGAACCAGTATATGACCCTTCCCCACTGCCAAACAGCTTAAATGGATCCCATGCAATTAGCACCCTGGAAAATGCTGTAAATACACAGGTATTAATTACTATCAATTCTCCTCTAATAATTCCAGCAACAGACAGGCCAGGCTCTTTTCCAGCAATCAATACCATTCATTTCAGGGTCGACCTGCCAAAAAAGTTATATAAAATAATTATATAAAATTTTCATTAGATAATGCAATTGCTTAGGACTATTAATCTACTGCTTATCTATCAGTGTGGGATGCTCAGCTCTTGTAGGGGCTACCCAGCAGCTCTTTGCACCAACAACCTGCACTGGACACTTGGTTCCACCTAAATGTGCTCCTGATGTACCCACGCAAGACTTTATGGAAAGCTCACAGATTAATTTCAGGTTTTAAAAAACATCACAATTCTTAAATCCAAAAGGGAAACATTCCCAGCAAGTAAAGCTGCTGGGAGAGGTAATTTCCTAGAGGTCTCTACAAAGTTGTGAAGGTTTCAAGGTCCACAGGACTTTACTCCCAGTGATGTCCCTTGCTCCATGCTGCAGTTTCTGGGGTGTGATCACTGGGGATTGCACAGCCGGATGCTCAGTGCCCCCTTCTATCCATCCTTTCCCTTATGCATCACAGCTAAAATCAAGTCCTCTCTGTTACCATACTTTGGAAAGATTGGATTAAGGAAAATACTGCTTACCCTCACAAAAAACTAGTAATAATGTGGTGATGAGGTGCAGGGGAGGCTGCTGGTATTGGCAGCTGGACTTCTCCTTCCCAGCTCCCGCTGCTCCTCCGTTCCTCTGCCTTCTTCCACATCGAAACTGCCAAGTGCATTTTGGAAGGGGTTGTAAGAAAAGCTAGATTTAAATTGGTAATCCAATTCAAGAAGGAAAAATAATAATAACCCATGACTTTAGAAAAATGCCACACCACTGCACCACGTGCATTTGAAGAAAACTAGTTTTAACTTGTCCAAAGGATTTACTGACACTAACGAGGATATTGCCAATCCCATTGGCAAAACACCCTAAAGGCATCCGGAGCCCGGTAGCGATTTCCACATTGAAGATGGGTGCAGATTACAAATACACTTTCAAATTTTTATTTTTGTTTTCAAATTTTTGCCACCTTGTGTTTTTAGCCAGTAGATCTCATCATTTGCTCACTCTTTGCAATCAAAAATAACAGAAAATAAGCTCTGAGTTTAAATGAGGAGTCAGTGAGGCCTGGTAACTAACCCCCATCTGAATCCAGGGAAGAAGGTGAGACCCCCTTTCCCAGCAACTGCATTTGCAGTGCAGTGGGAAACACCGTGACCTCCCTGGAATAACATCCTTTTCCATTGTCTGGGCAACTGGATGCTGTGGGATGGAGCACTGACACCCCAGGCACAGCATCCAGCACTTCCCACCCCCAATCCAGCCAGAGAAGACCAGAACCTGGCTTTACCCCAAGGGAAAACATCCCAGTCTTCTCCATCCTCTCCCGCCGCAGGGAAAGAGAGGAGAGAATTAATGCAAATACTCCCATTCTTGTCGTGCACTTGAATGCCAAAATATCCCATTTGCTTAAGCCTATTTTACTGCGAGCAGCTGCCCCGGCATTATTCCCCGACACCAAAGGCAAAGGGCAAAAGAAGTTGGTCCGGAGCAGGTGAACACCATCTGCCTGTCCCTGACAAGATGCTCGTGGCCACCATCTTCGTGTAATAACACAAAGCCTGTTTGAACGCCTGTGAAAGGTTACGGCGGCGCTTTTTGAGCAGTGCCGTAACCTTTGGCGGGCGCTCAGGCGGGTTTTGTGTACCTACGGAGGCGGCCGAGCATCCAGCCCCGCTCACAGCGGCCCCTGATGGATTTGCCTGCTGATCTGTGAAGTTTTACCACAGCAAGCCCTTAAAAAAGGAAATTATTTAAAAAGAAAGAAGAGAAAATAGAAAAAAAAATCCCTTTCTCTAACAAAGCAGCAGGCTAACAAAAAAGAAATAGCGTTTTTAAAAAAGGTGGCTCTGTTGATGTTTGACGGTGCTTTGCAGCACCTTCTCTGCACAGCATCTTCCATGAAAAATGCTGTTGAGGGAGTGGGAATGCCTTAAACTGAGGTGGAGGTGGCAGCTGAACTTAACTAAGGGCTGTGACTTGCTGCATGGGGACAAAGTCTGGCACGTCCTATAAACCCTGGCGAGGCAGATGGGGAGGAAGGCAGTGGACTTTGCACAGGAGCAGCTGGCACCACTGTGGCCAGAGCTAGGGCAGCCCTTCAGAGCCCTAAATTAACAGGGATGGATGGACTCAGAGCAGATTTGAGGACTGCTGTATTCAGTAACAATGATAGCTATGGGCTTTTGTCCTTGCCATCACCCAAGTAACACCCATCCTGTAGGACCCACCCTCCTGGGAGCATTGCCATGACTAACTCTCCATGTTTCTGCACCCTTGATTGATCCCAAGAAGCCAGTAAGGGCTCAGAAATCCTTCATGAGGCTGCAGTTGTACTCTAAGAGTCAACCCAGTTCTTGAAGAGCCACTGCTGGGACAGCAACACTGGAGCACCACGAGGAAAGCTACTGGCAAACCCCAATCCCAAACAAGGTGGGTTTTGCAACAGAGTGATGATGGAGAAAAGCCATCATGCCTTGGCATGATTCCCATGATTTCCAGGATGATGTCTGAAAAATGGTGAAAATATTCTGCCCTCCATGCAGACCTTTTCACTGACATCCTGCCTTAGGAAAGGAGCCACATCTTGCATCCTGGCATCCCTGCAGCGTTTTGCTGTGAAGCAATGGAGCTGTGGTGCACCCTGGATCCCTGCAGTATTTTGCTGCCCAATCTGGAGCTGCAGAACACCCTGCATCCCCACATCCCACAGCAGCAGAGGAGACCCTCCCCAAGCAGTGGACAGCCACCAACAAGGGCACAACACACACGACTCCCCAAGTGTTGTGTCCCAGGCTTATCCATCCCTGGGGAGCGCGTTTGTCCACGCAGCACGGACTGAGCAGCACTGCTACTCTTTCCAGGCAAGCTGAAATCTTGAGCAAGCAGCTCAGGTTGGAAACACACTGAGCACAGGGGAAGGTGCAAGATGTGGATGTGAGGGCAGGAGGAAAATCCCAGCTTTCCTAACCACCTGCCAGCACAGGATCCCAGCCCAGGCTGTGGGCATCGCTTTAGCCTGGCAGCACCGAGATGGAGCTGTGGCTCTAGGGGCACAGACAAACCCAAAGCAGTGCTGATCATCCCCAGAAATCATCTTCGTGCATCTGCCAGGGGTCAGAGATGAGGATTTTTGGGGAGGGGGGATTGCAGCAACTTTCCCCTCCTCTCCACTCATCTAATCCCCCAGGCTAATCCCTTCCAGCCATATGGAGCCCTCACATCCCAAACCTGCTCCCAGGCTGCTCCTTCACACCCTCTATTGCCCCTGGGAATAATGCTTTGGACCTCAGAAGTGGTGTATGGGTGGGGAAATGATGTGGTCCCCCCTCCAAGCCCCCGAGAGATCCCTCAACCACTCTACACACATGGTTTCTGATAAAAATTGACATTAAAACATTCAAAATTCAGGCAAGGACAGCCCCAATGCCTGGTGTTCCCTCCCCTTTTTCAACAGAAGGGTTTACTGCAGTTATTTGTGGGTGCTGCCCCCCAAAAATAGCATTTCCCATGTTTGATAATCGCTCAAGGCATTTCAAAATTAATAGAGCAGCTAGAGCAAAGGACAGGAGGAGTAAATCTGATGTAAGCCACTGTGTAATTCAGCACTGTTCCCAAGAACTGGTGGCTTTCTCCACTGCCAAAAAAAGCCAGGGGCTAAGCTAGCTGGGAGGGGGTGCAGATCTCCCCTGGTAGGCTGGGATTTCTTGAGAGGGGGAGGGTGAATGGGGAAGAGGCATTTTAACCATTTCAGCATGTTCTGGAGGAGAAGAGGTGCACATCCAAGGGATAAGAGAGAATTCACCACACCACCTCCCCTCCTGCTCTGCTGCCTCTCGCCTGCCTTAGCCTGGGGATCGGAAACACTGCTCCAAAGTGGCCCCAATGTTTTATTTACCTAAACACCATCTCTCTGCATTGCTTTAGTGTCACTGGCACTGGTGATCCAGACACAGCTGAACACAGGACTTCCCCACGGAAAAGTCCCCCTGGGGTTCCACAACTGACAAGGTGCACATTGGGATAGGGGAGGATTTCTGATAAAAATAAGGGTTTTTTAAAAAGTCACTGTTATCTGCAGAGGGCAGTTTTGTTAGATGCAACTCCAAGCCACATCACCCTTAAAGCTTACAAAACACTAATTATTTCTCTTCCAAGAGTACCTCTCCTGTCAAAATACAGTGGTTAATACAAACCCCCCATTTATGAACTGGGAGCTTTTTGAAGCCAGCTCTGGAGGGACCCTATAAAACCAGCGTGCAAACCCCTGCCCCCTGACCCAGCAATAAACTGGTACGTGAGGCAGGAAAACTTAAAGTCTGGAGAGCAAGGAAAAAAAAAAAAAGAGCCCCAGGCTTTCAGACAGCAGAGAGGGGGAGGGAGTGATGTGAGAGGGCTGAGCATCACTGCAAGGTCTTGTTTAGACTGGCAGTGCTGGGAAACACCTGGCTACAGAGCTGGTGAGTGGAGTTCAAGGAATGGACTGGGATGAGGAGTGGAGGGAGCGCAGGCACGGTAGCCATGGCCATGAATTGCTGGTGGAAACTTCCCGATAGGCTTTTCCTCTTTTGGTTTTTTTTCACATCCACCATTTGATATCCATAGGTAAGAACAGCTCCTTCACTCTCCACAGTCAGAGCTGCTCTTGCAACACCCTGACACAAACCCAGGCACGGGCTGGCGGGTCAACACTGGTGGCATGGCCCCACAGCACCTTCCTCTCCACGGTGACACTCCTACAAGCACCAGCTTGTGATGCTGACCATCCTCAGTCCCCAAAGCTGAGCATCCCAAAACCTCCCAGCTTTTGAGAGCTGCTGCGCCTCACCTCCCTGAGAGCAAAACCCCCCTAAACCCAAAGGGAGACCCAGAGCTCCCCAAAAGGCAGAGGATGGCCCATGGCATTCCAGTTAGGTTTTCTATGTCTTTGCAAAGGCCAGAGGGAATCCCCCTCCCCTGCCCACCCTGCTCCTGGTGCACCCCCCAGATTCCCAAGTACTGGTGAAGCTCCAAGGCTCTTCAGTCTTTCTCCCTCCCCTCATCCCAGTGGGACAGGGCACCTAGCACAGCAGACCCCAGCGCCCACCAGGCTTTCAGTGGGCAGCAGCCTCTCCTGGGAAAACTCTTCCCAGCTGCAGCATGGAAATGACACAAGGGACGAGGGGCCTTTGTGCAGGCAGCACCCTGCTAAGCCACACAAAGCTGGGAGCAGGGGGGGTTCAAAGGCTCCTGGTGCAGGGAAGGGGCCCCTGCATCTTCCCCCCTCCCCGGGCACCGGCTTTTGTATCGCCTTGGCCGGATTCGTTAACTCCCCTGCCGGAGCTGGCTGGGGCCTCCTCCGCCTGCAATCCCTGCGGATTTTACCTCCAGGCAAGAGCAAGGGGGGGAGAAAAGGGGGGGCAGCCCAGTGCCTTAAAAGAGCCTGGCAAAAACAACAGACTGCAGTTGGGGGATAGATACACGATGGCTTTAAAAAAGCACACCGCCGAGGAGAGTTTGATGGCTCTGCCAAAAGGAAAGAAGTGTCTTCCCACTTGCAAACAAGAGTTAATTATAGAAAAAAAGACCCAGGAAAGTGTTAAAACCATCTGTGCCATGAGGAAGAGGCTGGGGCTGGGCGGGTGAAGGCAGCAGTGCTGACAGCTGCTGTGTACAGGCAGCCTGGACCGCTCCCCCGGCGCTGCACTGTGCCCTGCCATCCTCCTGCCCTGCCATCCTTGCTGTGACATCCTCCCACTCTGCCATCCTTGTCATGCCATCCTCCCGCCCTGCCGTTCCTGCTGTGCCATCCCTGTTGTGCCATCTTCCCGCTCTGCCATCCTTGATGTGCCATCCTTGATGAGCCACCCCTACTACACCACCCCTTGCCGTGCCATCCTCCCAAGCGAGCCACAGGTCCTACCTGCCCTAGCAGGTACTGTGGGTCCCCAACAGGATCTCCCCACACACAGCAACCTCTCTCCTGCAGGGGTGCACAAGGCAGGAACTCCAAATTCATCAGGAAAAGGCACCACCAACCCCAAAAAGTAGCCTGGATGGCACAGAGGGGACATCCCTGGGATGCACAGCGCAGCCTCGCCAGACCTGTTCCAAGTATGCCCCACTGAAGCATCACACAGGTACACCCCAGGAGAGAGACCTCTGAGCACCCGTTTTTAGCCCAAACCCTAGAGAAACATGGCCCTGTTGATGATGGCAAGTGCCCTGCACTGCCTCCATCATCTCCTAAGTGGAGCTGAGGATGGATGTGCCTCCTGCTGTGGGAAGGACGGGATCCACAGGAGGCCAGGCCAGCCCGCAGGGCTGCGCACAGCGCCTGACCCCGCAGCCGGATCCCAACTGCTTCACAAATATTTACCTAGCTGGTTTTTAAACAAACCCCAAATGCCAGAGAGTTTAAAGTCCATGTCCTAAACAGCTCCTGTCTTGCTCCTGCCTGCCCTTGGGTCCCCAGCCACCTGCCCAGGGAGCCTCTAAGCCCCTGCACCCTGCCCTGACCCCTGGGGTTTAAGGAAACTGCAGGCAGCAGGCTCCTGCCTGGTCAGGCAGCCAGGCTGGAGGCAACACTTCTATCTCTGATTTTATTAGGGACATTCAGGCTGGATGATGCCTGAACACGCAACCAGTGCATTTCAGAGGAGCTCTCATGTTGAGGAGCTTCCATATAGATTCATCGCAGAAAATAATTAGCCATAATTAAGGGCTTCTGGTTTATGGCTCCAAAAATTGTTTAAACAGCAGAGCCCTGTTCAAATTAAGTTCAGGGCTCACCAATTAATATTTCTTTACCCTGCTATGGTTTCGTTTCAAACTTCTGCTCACAGAGCAGCCTGGGCTGCTCAGATCATGGCTGTTACTCCTGTAAGCAGGCAAAGGAGCTGCGTGGTTGGGCCCAGCCCCAAAATCACTTTATTTTGAAGTGAAAACCTGTTGTGGGTAAGACAAGGGAAGAAGGAATGGAAGGATAAAACTGACAGGAACTGGAGAACATGACAGTGGATGAAGAGCAAGAAGGTGCTGCCAGTTTGTAGATGGCTCTGAGACGTGACATGGCACCAATGCCCATGGCACAGATGGATCAGCTGGAATCTTGGCTCACCCAGTCTGAATTTGAGGCAGTTTCAGGCTCTTCTGTGTAACAACTACCCACCAGGCCAGCCCCCGCCCCACCTGCGGCGCTCCCTCCCTATGGACAACATATGGCACGTCTCACCTCATTAGAGACATAACTAGCAGAAATAATAAGCAAGTCCTTACACTAAACCTGAACTAGTGCACTAGAACAGGCTCTCCTGCACTGAGGCTTCTGGTGTGTCCCAACAAACCCTGTTCCAAAATCCAGCTGTGCACCCTGTGGCCTCCTCGTCCTCCACACCAGCAGCCTGGGCAATATCAACTGGGCAAAGCAGAGTTAAACGTGGAGATCAATATTCATACCAAGGCAGCTTCTCAGAGGTTTCAGTTGGTTAAGCAGCCTTGAGATTTTGGCTCTGAAAGGCAGTGCTGCTGACGTGGCCCTAGGTGCACTCTGGGGTCATCTATACAATTGTGATCTCCGGAGGAAGTTGCTGACGAGAGGGAATCATAGAATCATTTATGTCAGAAAAGACCTCTAAGAACATTGAGTCCAACCGTTCCCCCAGCACCGCCAAGCCCACCACTAAACCACGCCCCCGAGGGCCACATCCACACAGCTTTAAATCCCTCCAGGGATGGTAACTCCATCACTGCCCTGGGCAGCCTGTTCCAAGGCTTGACAAGCTTTTTGGTGAAGAAGCTTTTCCTAATATCCAATCTAAACCTCCTCTGGTGCAACTTGAGGTCATTTCCTCTCATCCTGCCTGCTCCAGCAGTCCCAGGCTGCTGGGATAGGATGCAGGAACCCCTCATGGGTGGAAACCTGCAAGCAGCTCCACAACACATACAATAAAACTTTACTTTTTTCCATTTTTTAATTAACACCAGCCTCTGTTAGCACTGGTGAAGGGGTGTGCCACCATCCACCACGAGGCACCACCCTGTGATGCAGTCCCATCATGCTGGACCACGTAGAGGACAAGAAGAGCCCATACAATGACCTTCTAAGAGTCTTGTGCCCAGCATGGTGGGGACATCACATAAGAATGCTGGCCCTCAGCCTGAACAGCTTCTCCTCTCCAGAGAAGGTCCTGAAGCCGCCCCATGGCCACCAAGGAAAGGCCAGATGATGCAAATCAGTAAAAGTATTTCACTGTCTTCTCTGAGGAAAAAACATATCTTCCCCTGTGTCTGCTTCCTCCAGCAGAAAAAACTTTAGAGACTCCTAGGAACAAAAGCCCAATGCTCCTCTGTCACCCAGAAGGGCATCCTCACAGACCTGTGGTGCCTGCCCAGAGGCACAAACAGTGAGCACCGCTGGCTCCTGCCAACCGCAGGGCTTTTCCAAGTATGATCGAGGAGCACCATGGGAAGCACGCATGGAAAACTGCCATATCATAAACCAACTCAACTTCATGACCTGAACATTTTAAGACATAGCAGGAGCCTTTGTACTGTGGCCATAACTGCAATATATCAGTTAGCCATCGCTTCCACCAAGATCTAGCGCTCCAGATCTCACAGCAAATGCTGACTTAAAGACCCATATCAAATACATTATGATACCACTGTTTCCCGTTACCCACGCTGATGATTCAATTAATTTAAAAACAGCAGTGAAATTTAATTTCAACATTAACCCTGCAATCCCCAGCAAACGCCAGCTGGGAAAGCAGCAGCCACCTGCCCAAGTTTGGATGGACCAGAGGGCTAGGAATAAAGTGAAGGGGTAAAAGATAAGGAAATACACATATGAGAAGCAAAATGGGGCAAAGCAGGCTCTTTTCTAAACCCTCTGAAGGGGTAGAAATATAGGGAAATTTTCAGGAGAGACAGGGAGTAGATCATGGGTCGCAGAGCAGCACCTGCAAAGGGTTTCATGGAGGACAGGCTCTTGCAAAAAAGGCTCACTCTTCTCACTTCCTTCCACTGGCACCACTCAAACTCTCAGGGTCCTGCCCAACTCCAAAGACAAATGCCATGCAGAACACAAAATACACCAGCAGACGCCCTCCCAAAGGGCAGCCCCTGGAGCCTGCCCAGACCTTGCCTCGGATCCATCAGCAGGGCCAAGGGTTAACAAGAACCATTAAATGGAGCACAAGCTGCTCTTTCACAGGGGTAAAAGGTTGCCCTTTGGAGATCTGCAGTGATGGTCTGCACGTAGGCTCAGGCCTCAGGTCAAGTGGGGTTCACCCAGGGCTTCCTCAGGCAGCCCAGCTCACCACAGAGGAGCAGCACAGAAGGGACACGGCCGCCCGACAAGCTTCCCTCCCCGACACGTGGCCGGAGAAGAATAGTTAGCCCAACCAGAGCTCTCCCATCTGCTTTTGTTTTCCACTCTTCAGTCCTGGGCTCTGCTAAAGCCCCTGAAGTCACCGGGCATCTGTTCTCCTCCACCCATCGCAATCTGCCAGCCACCGCCGCTCTGACAGCCATCCATCACGCCGTAATACGCTGACCACGAGACCCAGTGGGACATCATTTTCAAGTCAAATGCAGCAGTTAGCATAAAATAAAGCATCACCCTGGTTTGTTTTTTTCTTTCTTTCCACCCCCACTTTCCTGACGATCTCACAGCTGCAGCGAGGGACTCGGTATGCAACAAAAGTGAAGGGGGAAAAAAAGGCACAGGAAAATGGCAATTCTACTCTTCTGAGTCATAACAATTATGACGTTGTGATAAGGAACGTTTTCTATGAATTTTTAAGTACCAGTAATCCTGTTTTGCAATTGTCCCCCGGGAACAAGGCGACAGATTGAATGGGGCTGACAGTTATTTCCATCCTGACGAACGCGACGCGCCGTCTCCTCCCTCCAAACTTCCCAGCCCAGTGCTCAGCCCACCTCTCCAGCTTGTTTGGTGCAAGCAATGTGGAGCTGGCTCGGCCACTGGTGAGACTGAGGACATCCCCAAAAACCCTCTGAAACCACCCCACTGGCTCCAAGCCCCAAGCACACAAGCTCTGCCCCAGCAGAGCTGCCCTCCAACAGCACACACAGGCTGGAGATGAACCCGTAGAGCCCCTTTTCCCTGGACACACAGCCATGCCCTCAAAAAACCTTCAGCTGTGAGCTATGAGGTGAGTTGAGCATCTGGGTTTGCCTGATCCTGCCACAGCAAACACCCTTGGAGGTCCAGGAAAGATGGGGATCAACAGGGAAAGCACTGCTCAATGTTTTGCTACTTGAGATTCCAAAATTTTCATCACCAGTCGAAAACTCTGCAGATTTATCTCACTGATACGGGAGAGAAGGCGGCAGGAAACACCTTTTTGTTCAAGTCTTTCAGACTGGGAACAAAACCAGCTCCTTTTACCTCTTTTGTAAAATGAGCACCGTCATCAGAATCAGTGCTGAGGAGCGAATTTGTTTTGCAGAGGATCAAATAAATAATGGATGACGAAGGAAAGCTGCCACGGCGAGACTGCTCGGGAGATGCTCTGCTCTAGGCAGCCTTTCCCGAAATGCTCCTAACAGATCCTCACACTGGCTCCAGCTCCAGCAGCGCTCCCCAAATCCAGGTACCAAGGGGTGCTCTAGCCAAAGTGACACTCTCCAAGACATCAGTGACTCATGGCTGTTGTCTTTGGCAACCCGTACCAATGATGGGAATGAGTTCTAATTGCTGCCAGGCAAGGAAAGAGATGTGGGATGTGCTCCTGCAAACCCAGGGCATTGTGTGGACCCTGGGAGTACAGTAGACTGGCACAGAGCACCGTCCCTACAGGAAAACACAGCTTGCTGTCATGTGTTGGCCGTTCTCAGCCATCAGCCTGTCAGTAAGTCTCAATCGTTTCAAAATTCTGTTTTGCTTTTTTTTAAAAGGAAATACCAAGTTTCTGCTGTCACCTCTGCCCTGGAGTGACTGTGCCACCATGCCAGTGTCCAGCATGCGTGGGGAATGATACCTCATGCCCACCTCCAAGGAGAAGCCTGGGCCTTCAGTGCTCTATAGCCAGGAGACATTAAAATCAGCCTGTCAATTTACATGCAAATTTATTTTAGATGCGACAGAGGGCTTACAAAAGAAGGTGCACTGGATGCTTCTGCTCAGGCTGTTGTGGTTTGGCTCCCAAGGGTACCAGATGGGTGAGCCTGAGGTGTAAGTGCTGGGATGCAGAGGCTTTCACCTCTGGATCAGTCTCTGGCTGAAACCCAGCTCCCCAAGGACCAAAATCCCTCAGTGTGAAGAGAGTGCAAGCTGCTGCTGGTGCACAGAAACGTGCCCACCACCACTGCCCCTCTGCTTGGCAAGCCCTCCTTGATCTGATTCCACCTTGGTAAGATTCCCCCAGCATCCTCTGTCTTGTGCTTTGTTTCCCTTCCCTGAGCCCGGGGGAAGCCTTGCTCCTGTCCCCTTCCTCTCCTCCCTGTCCCCAGCACCGCAGCCAGGGGCCAGGCTGCTGCACCCAGCAGGTCCCCGGGGCGGTTTCTCAGAAAGCGCAACCGTTTCTGCAGAAAAGTTTGGCAGCTTGGGCCAATGGCAGGAGTTTCTTTAATCAACTCAAATGGCATTTTTTGCAGATAAGTCTCCCACTCTTGGCCGCCAAGAAAAAGCCAGTCGGACAGCAGCAAGGAAAAAAAAAACCCCAACACACCCCCCCCACCACAGAGGCTGCAAAGTCACCGCAGAAGCTCGCAGGGTGATTATTTATAGCCTTTCCCTCTGCAAAAGCCAAAAATAATTGTTCCAGCCCAATTAATGAATTTCTGAATGCTGGGCTCAGGGGTAGTCACCGAAGTGCAGCACTTTGAGCTGCTTGCAATGTATTGGGCTCTAGAATAATGTATTTAGGAAGGGGGAAAACTTACGGTGCAGGAGGAACTGCAGCCAGAGAAGAGTGAGAACATGAAAGCAGCAACCCTGCAGACCCCAAGGTCAGTAAGGAAGGAGGGGGAGGAGGAGCTCCAGGCACCGGAGCAGATTCCCCTGCAGCCTGTGGGGCAGCCCATGGTGAGGCAGCTGTGCCCCTGCAGCTATGGAGCTCCAAGGTGGAGCTGAGATCCACCTGCAGCCCATGGGGAACCCCACCCTGGAGCAGGGGATGCCCGAAGGATGCCGTGACCCCAAGGAAGGGATCCACGCTGGAGCAGTTTGGGAAGAACTGCAGCCTGGGGGAAGGACCCATGTTGGAGAATTTTGTGGAAGACTGTCTCCCATGGGAAGAACCTGATGCTGGAGCAGGGGAAGAGTGGGAGGAGTCTTTCCCCTGAGGAAGAAGGAGCAGCAGAGATAGCTGGGATGTACTGACCACAGCCCTTGTTCCCTGCCCCTCTTTGCTGCTGGCAGGAAGGAGGGTGAAAAAAACAAGAGCGAAGTTTGGCTTGGAAAGAAGGGAGGGGTAAGGGGAGGGTGTTTTAAGATTTAGTTTGTATTTCTCAATATCATTTTCTGATTTGATTGGCAATAAATTAAACTAATTTTTACTCACATTGAGTCAGTTTTGCCTGTGACAGCAGCTGATGAGTGACATCTCCCTGTCCTTATCTGACCCATGGGCCTCTCCTGGTATTTCCTCTCCCCTGTCCTGCTGAGGAGCACCTGGCATCCATGTGGGGTCAGCATATCCCCTGAAAGTGGAACCTGGTGAGATGGGATGGCTAAAGGCATCTCTGGAGAGCCAACACGCTGTGGGCACGGCAGGGCTTGGAGAGGAGGACGTGTCTTATGAACTCATCTCCATGGGGTTGAACTGCAGCTCCCAAGAGGTTCCCCAGTACGGGGCTGGGCTCTGACAAGGTTTCACTACAGCCAGTACTGAACCCCAGAAACCCCTGTGAAGGTCTGACTGTGGTCACCAGCTGGGAATGAGTGTGGGAGAACACTGAGTTGGAATCCTGTCCCAAAGCCCAGCAAGACCAAAAGCCTTCTGCAGCCCCCTCCACAGGCACCTTCCTCAGACATTTCTACCCTCCCTCAGCTTCCCATTTCTCCTCACAAGTCCTCTGGTTTTGCTTGGAGAGCATTATTCCTTCTCCACATGCTCAACCCACTCACACCACTGCTGCCTTTTCCATCAGCAGGAGAAAAGGAGCAACTGCATTTGCATGGGAAGGGAGGGGGGGAAAGCACCAGGCATCCTCTCCAAGTTCCCAAGCTCTGCAAGCAAACCTTCTCTCATATGAAAAAATATTCCATTGTCCTGGTTTTGGCTGGGATAGAGTTAATTTTCTTCCTAGTAGCTGGTACAGTGCTGTGTTATGGATTCAGTATGAGAACAACGTTGATAACACACTGGTGTTTCTGCTGTTGCTAAGTAGTTCTTACTCCAAGTCAAGGACTTTTCAGCTTTCCCATGTTCTGCCAGTGAGGAAGGAGGTGCACAAGAAACCAGGAGGGAGAAAAGCCAGGAGAGCTGACACAAACTGACCAAAGGGCTAGTCCACACCACAGAATGTCATGTCCAGTATATAAACTGGGAGAATTTAGCCAAGAAGTATGATTGCTGCTTGGGGACAGGCTGGGTATTAGTCAGTGAGTGGTGAGGAATGATACAGCGCATCAGTTATCTGTTTTACTTCTCTCCTATCACGTCCCTTTTCATTCCTATTATTATATTTTATTTCAATTAATAAACTACTTTTATCGCAATCCACGGGTTTTACTTTCTTTTCCTGCCCCCCATTCTCCTCCCCATCCCACTGGGGCAGAGGTGTGAGCAAGATATATGGTTCTTAATGTGGTTTAATCCCAACCAGCAAATCCTATAAAAATATACCCCATACACATGGCATGTGTGATAAACATCCACAGACCAAAACTGCTGCTGGTGGAGCCAAGCCAAGGGGCAGCTCAGGGCTCCACAGTTGCTGTCCGTGCAGTCAAAACTGATGTCCCAGGCTGGGTATCACAAATCCTGGGAATATTCATCTCTTGGCTACCCCCTAGACAAGCCAACCATCCACAACCCAGCATGAGCCCCAAGCACAGCTGCTGAGGACATGGCTGCCTTTTGAGGGAGAAAGCCTGGGCTCCCTCTGCATCCCATCTCTGTCTGTTGGCTTGACCCAATGGAAACTCTCAAAAAAATCCCTGTTTGTAAAGCAGAGAGAAACCCAACTGCTCTGGTGGCTCCAGCTGAGGAGCCAGCACAGGAACTTGTGTGGGAACCCAGAGATGCTCCCATAGCAAACCCACAAATAGACACATTTCTTTCTAGAAACAGCATGTACTTTTTCCTTATTGGGGAAGGAGTTTTCCTTTGGTATCCCCCTTGGGAGGACCAGATGTGTCCTGCTGAGCTGCTCTCATGACAGCAAACACCCAAGGTCCCTGAGAGATGCACCCCACACTACGGATTGCCCTGTGCCAGCAGGTGCTTCCAACTCAGGCAGCCAGCAGAGCTGCAGATGCCTAAACCCACCAAAACCTGCCCATTCCCTTCCACACAACCCATCCCACCCCACAACCATCTTCACCCTTGGACAACCCACAGAGGGAGAAGCCCACATCCTCCTGGGGTTCCACATCCACGAGACACCTCCAAGCAGCACGAGCTGGGGCTCACACATGCCAGCGTGGGCTTCAAACTGACCTGGAGGACCCCAGATGGGAGGAATTTGGGGCAGGGGGACCCTATCTTTACCCCTGCAAAGCGCTGGCCCCCCTTCCCGCGAGGCTGCGCCGGCTCCAGCCGCTCCCGCGATCCAAGCGGAGCAGATGGCACGCGCAACACTTACGGCTTCGCTTTCCAGCCGCCATCGCAGAGCTGCTTCTCAGCAGGGCGGAGGCGGGGGGGAGACGGCTTGCATTTTTTTTTTTTTTTAAATATATTTTCCCTGGGAATTTTGATTTTCTTTTAAAAAGCCCCCACGTATAATCCCCCACGTGCTTGAGCCCCAGGAGCCCCTGGCAGCAGAGCATGGCGCTCCGTGGAAGGACAGTGCGTGCTGGCTGATTGGCAGCCTGTCCGTCTGTCTGTGCCTGGGGACCCTGCTGACCGCCCCAAATCCCTGCAGAGAGGGACAAATCCTAGAAAGTCTCACAAAGCAGAGATAGGGGGGGGAAAAAAAGGGATGAAGTGATAAAAAAAAGGGTTTTCTAGGGATTCTGTTGGCTCGCCTGGATTTCCTCTTTTTGCCTCTCACCAGCTTTTGCCTCTGCCATCCAGGCCTTGAGTGGAGAAGACCCAGAGGGAAAGCTGTGCTGTTTCAGCTCCCTGGGACATTGGTCCTCCTGTCTCCAACAGAGAAGATGAAGCCAATGGAGATGCTGTCCCATCCAGGGTGATGACAGGCTCTGGAGCCATGTGCTAGCTTGGGGATCACACCTGGGGTCCAGTGTCGCTACCTACCACGGTCCTCTCATCCTACTCCAATGGCTCAAACCACGTTTTCCACTTCCCAGTGGAAGCCAACACCTCAAATGAGGCTGGGAAACCATAAATCTGGGCATCACAGACACCAGATTGCTTTCAGCAGCCACGCTCTGCACAGAGCTCGGTGATAAGTAACAAAAAGTCTGTGCTTTGCACCGCTGATTTCTTGTCTGGGGATGCATAAAACCTGGAGATGACAGATCAGCACCTCGATCCAAGAGCATCCCCGCCCTCGCTCTGCCGGAGAGGCGGGTAAACAAAGGCGGCTCTCCCCGGCGTCCGCAGGCAGCTGCCACCGACGCCGTGGAGTAGTGGGAGGGGGAAAAAACAAAAGAGGTCTGCAAGCTGGGATCTGCGGGAATGGGATGCCCCTGGCGCTATCCTGGCCCTTTTATTCCATGAGTACCCAGAGGGAGCTTGGCCCCAGCCCTTTGGACACCTTCCTTCCCTTAGGGTCTCCTTGCCCAGCCATCCCAGCTGGGTGCCAAGGGCAGAGCCACACTCTATAACCACTCAGCAGCCAGCAAGGGGGAAAACATCCCAGGTTTGGGCACTGAGAGTGGCTTGGCCACCCTGGCAAAGAGCTCAGTGATGATCTGGACCAGGATGCAAAAGTTCTGTGCCAACAGGCACTGTCAGGTGCAACCAACATCCATCTGAATTCCAGGCAGGACTGCACAGGCAGAAGTTTGAGCTCCCTTCCAATGGTGCACAGAGATTTAGCAAGGCCATATCAGGCAGGGAAGTTTTGTGATGCAGTTTCTTAATTTAGATGGCTCCACCACTGGCAAGGACAAGTGGGTGATCTCCAATGCTTTGCATGGCATGGGCACTACAGCAAGGGAAAAGGACAGCGCTGGGAAATGCCAACTTGAGAACGTTTCCAAAAAAAAAAAAACCAACCTAGACCAGGTCTTGGTCTACCCAGCTGTGGGTATGTCCTGGTTGTGCCACTTGGCCCAGGGAGCCCAGAGGAGCCTAAAGGAGCTGGAAAAATGCTGCCACACTCCCCTCAAAGCCCAGCAATCTTCCCCCAAATGCAGGCTGGATGCTGCATCTCAACTCCATCACCTTTTCCAACCACTGTGCTTCCCTGCTCATGACCCATCTGTTCACCACTAGAGCCCCACAGACCCCAAAACACAGGGTCTGGACGTGCCAGCGAGCACATCTTTATCTCTGGGACCACACGGATTACTTCCTCTGGGGCCAGCACAGCAAATCCTTCCAAAGGAAGAAAGGCGAGGTAGGAAACCATCTTTACAATCCTAAAGTTGAATAATTATCACCCGGGCTGTGGGAAGCCCTCTTCCCCTTTCTGAGCAAGAGCTCCCAGGACCCACCAGCACCCAGGGAGGGGATGGTGCTGCCGGCCCCTCCGGGGCTTTGCCAAGGAATGCCGGGGGCGGCAGCGGGGGGAGCAGCGGCGGTGGTGGTGCTGGGAAGGGAACCAGCTGGAGAGCCGCAGCCTCATGAAATAATGAAATGCCAAACCAACCCCTGCATCTTCCACAGTCTCTCAGGTCACCTACCAGATTAGGAGGCCTGTTGCTAAGGCAACCATATCTTGCAAGTGCTAGCTGAACTTCCCCATCGGTTTTAACCCTTTAAGGAGCAAAAAAAAAAAAAAAAAACCAAACCCAAAAAAACCTCCCTAAGAAATAAATATAAAAATAAAATAAAGGGGTAACACTGATGATGCAACCCACAGGAGACCAGCGGAGGCAAAAGGGGGGCAGCTGGGAAGGGGAAGCAAAGGGAAGGCGCCCCAGCAGCCACCTCCTGCGCGGTGCACGCCGCGCTGGCTGCCTTCCAGGCAGCTAATAAAATTATTCGGCATCCGCACACGCACTCAAGACCCAGAAAACTTTTGATGCGCCTGGCAAGGCAGCAGGGGAGTGAAAAAAAAAAAAATTTTAAAAAGCCCCCCCCCAAAGGCAACAAAAAGTCAGGTTATGCATATGAAATGGGGGCAAACAAAGCAAAAATGGAACTTTTTTTTCTTTGTAATTTTTTTCCTCTGGTGGCCTCACAGACGCTGGGCAAGCCCTGATGCCTCGGCAAGCAGCCGGCAGCCCGGCGCCGCACAGGAGGGGACAGATGGCCGGCGCAGCGACGTTGGGATGGAGGCAATGGGCACCCGTGGCCACCCCACCAGTTCTGCTGCAACCCATGGCCAGGAGCATCCAGAACAGGGACACACAACTTGTGCTCTGCGGCCATAAAAGAGAATAATAAAAACAGCCCCTTCTACATGCAAGGATCATGTCCCAGTGGGGTGATGGGGATCACAGCTCCCTTCTCTGGGAGAATAAAACCCCACTCAGAATGCACACCAGGCAGGGAGCCCTAAATCTTAAAGCTCACTGGGTTAACAGGGAAGCCTGTGAGCAATAAGGGGTGGGGGGAGGAAAAAAAGGAGCAAGGCAATGCACAGGCAGCACAAGGGAGGGAAAAAAAAAAAAAAAAAAAAAAAAAGGAGGGAGAGGAGAAAGAGGCATGGAAAGGAGGAGAAAATGTGGAGCGGCATAAATCAGGCACGCGGGGGGAGCCGGGGAGCACAGCAGCACGTGCTGCGTTCCAGGCGCACAGGCAGCGCACGCGGATGGCTCCTGCCTGGCAGGGTGAGCACCGGGAAGCCACCGGCCTCATGCCCCAGAGAAAGGGGAGCCCAGCCCCTCCTGGTGCCAATTTGATGTGGGGTATTGGCTCTGCTAGCCAGCACATCGTCATTTCCACGTTAAAGTCACTTTGGGAAAGAAAAAGCCTCTGGTGGTGCTGGCGTAAAAGATACTCGATGGCAAAAATTAGAATGGTTTTTGCACCCTTCTTCCCACCCTCAGGTCAGGTTGGGGACAGCGGGTGTGACAATTCCTGCTGAATTTCCCTCAAATGAGAGCAGTAAAATGGAAACTCGCTCCCAAAAGCCACCGTCTTCCCACCAGCCTGCTCCAAATTCAAAATTAAAAGAGGGGCAAGGCTCAGTACAAACCCCAGTTCTGCTCCCACTGAGGGACTGCAGTGAAATGGGCTTACATCATGCTAAGTGGCTGCTGGTATTGCTGCCCGGCTGTGATCCTGCCCTCTGACCTCACCTCCATGCCAGCACCCCTGCACCCTGCCAACCAGCTGACAGGAGAAACTTAATTAGCCATGTCCATCAACCCCAAACATCTGTAACCAGCAATATTTACAACCAGAAATAAAGAGGAGTGACCTTCGCCGTGTTGAAAGACAGTTGGCTTCTTGCATTACAACAGTGGGGACAGGCAAAATTCATTATCTCTAATAGCCATCCTTATAACCAGATTAAACACAAAGGCAGCGATCCCATATTCCCTGACCTGCCGTTGTCCCCATCCCGAGCAGAGGGGAGCTCCCTCTGCCACAGCACTGCTCACAAAAACCCCGTGGCTGCACATTCAGCTGATGTTTATGCATGTGGCCATCTCCATCCCTTTCACTCAGAAAAGACAATACCCTGGCTCATCCCACCCCTAGGGCTGGGACACCCAGCTGGAGTCACATCTCTCCTGGTCCTTCTCCAGGCAGCCCTAAGGAGATGCTTGGCTCCCTGTGAACACTCTGGAGGTACCAGGGGTAAGCTCCCTGCTCCACCAGGAATGCTGTGCTGGAGATGTTTGCTCACAGGATATAAGTGAAAAGCACCCAGTTTCCGGAGCACAACCAAACAGAGCCTGACCCTCCAGAAATCACCATCATCATGTCCCTCATGCTTAGACACCCCCAGGCACAAGTGGTTTTGTCCTGAAGATGCAGCCAAGGCTTTCACCTCTGGCTGTGAGATCCTCGTGGTGCCAATCACTGGCCAGGGAGACAGAGCCTGTTATTTTCATCAGAGGATGTTCTCTGTGGGGATCTTCAGCTGCCAGCCAGGAGAAACAAGCCACTGGAGAAAACCTGAGCCTCCTAATGGCTTTCCCTCCACCAGCCCCGGCTCCCGCAGCAGTGTGAGGGCTGCTCCTTCTCCAGAAGATGAGCACCAGCGGGACCAGCTGGTTTCTCCTGTGTTCAGCAGCAACAAGTCAAACTGCTTGGAAAACACTTAAGGTGGGGGGGGGGAGCTTCAAATGGACCAGGCGGACGATGCACCGCGCCGGAGCAACGGTAAAAGTTAAAATTAATTAGCTGGCAAGATGACAAAGAAGCCATTGTGCAGCACGGTGGAGCAATCCAAGTACAAAGCCTTTATATAAGTCACGTTGAAAACTCCTTGATGACTGCAGGTAAGGACAGACAAGCTGTCAGGACGTGCCACAACAGCCTGAAGGGCTCCGGGACAAGCAAGTAAATCTACTTTTAACAATGAAATGAGCTCTGGGAGCCTCAGCCTGGACCTTCTCTCCAGCAGAGACTGGTAAAGGTGTGAAGCACCTGGGTGTTATTGGTGCTGTAATACCCAGGATAAAACAAAACCATCTGCTTTGGGGTTTCCATGGAAAACTCTGCTTGAGCTGGGTTAAAGGGACCCATATGCAATGTGAAGCAGCATTTGCTTCCTTGTGACCTCCCACCTCCTTCCCCAAGCATATCCCACAAAGCACATCCCTGCCAAAAGCCCCCCTGATGAGACCAAGCATTTCAAAGCGTGGCTGTCCCTGCTCCAAACCAGATCCCAACAGGGTCTCACAAGAGCAGACCCACCTCCTGGTTCACACCTTGCACAGGAAGACCCCAACAGCCAAAGTGTCTCCACCACCAACAGGCAGAGCCAGGTTCTGTTCCTCAGGGAGAAGCAGGCATTCCCCCTGAGCCACTGGACACAGGAGCAGGGCTGAAGCTGTGATGCACAGTCACCCCAAGCTGCCACCAGCCATGAACCCCCCTTCCATTCTGCCAGCAGATGGGCACAGGGAGGCTGGGTGTGATTTACATCCCATCAGCTGCACAGCCCTCCAGCAGAAAGGAGCCAAGGGGGAGAAAAACACTTCTCCCTCCTTCTTGGTGTGAGCATCACTCGTGGGCAGGGAGATGTGGGGGTCCAAGCAGCTTCTGCACTAGAGGCTGCCTTATCCCCAAAGGGGCTTCCCCAGAAAAACAGGATGAGCACCCAGTGAGGGCTGGGCAGAATAGGAGTGCAAGGAGGATGCTCTGTAGGGTTTGGCAGGGCAGAGGCGCCAAGTGTGACGCAGCACCCTTATCTGCCCACCCCAAGCCAGGGTGCTTCAAGGAAGCGCCCTGCCCCCTTCCTCAGCGTGCCCTGCCTTTTTCTCACTTGAAAACAAGGCAAGAAACACAACCCCAAACAACCAACCTCAAGGCTGAGCTAAAAACACTGCCTGGGGCAGGAAGCAACCACATGCCTGGGGACACAGCTGAGCAATGCCAGCTACCCATGGGGTGACAGAGGGGCATTTCCCACGTTACGGTCACTAGAAATGGGTAAATACGTGAAGTCAAAGCTTGGGACACCCAGGATGGGCGACCCCTTGGGACAGCAAGGCTGTTCTGGAAGGAAGGAGATACCAGCTGGCCAACTTGCCACAGTGGGCACCAGTCAATGCTGGACCAGGTGACCCAGGCACGATGACAGCTGTGTGGGTGGGAGCTGGGACAGGAGTGGGGCACAGAAGGAAATCCATGCCAGGTAGGAGGGACTGCCTGTGGGCTGTTGTACCTGCTGGGAATGCCACGGGATGCCAGCACCCTAGCTGTGTTGAGCAGGTCGTGCTCACGAGCAAGTCAGAGCTGCTGCAGTGCATCCCCCTGCTTCAGTTTATAGCCAAAAAATTCCAATTATAGGTGTGAGCTAAGCCTTGAGATTGTAAAAAAAACAGCCCAAATCCAACAAAAATGGGTAGGAAACCCCCCCCCCCACTCCAGACCCTGTTTGAGGCAGGCAGGAGGGGTGGTGAGAGCTCATTTTCACTACAGAAAGCTGCCGCACCCCAGGAGGAGAGGCACCAGATCAAATGTTCAAGGGTTGATGCAGAAACATTAAGGAAAAAAAAATTAAAAAGAAAATGTTAGCTCAAGACACAGCCAGAGGTCTTCCTTTGGACTTTATCTTAAGGCAGCAGGCGCAGCCTTGCACATGGACAGACTGACAGACAGACAGACTGACCCCACAGCCTCCCACTCAGCCCAAGGAACACAGAGGTGGGAATCATCTTGCTAAAAACCACTCATGGTGGTGGCAAAGGCCATGGAGGAGGAAGAGTAAGGCAAGTGGGAAGGCGTTGGATGGCCAGGCACAAAGCACTGCTCTGTCCTGCCACTCAAAAATGTACAGGCACATGCCCCTCTATCTTTATCCATACAAACATCTTAATTGTTCATATTCCACAGATATAACTGCATATGTACACATTTTTTCTGCTTAATTTTGATACAACAGTCACCATGCCTGCCACATTAAGCTCAGGCAAGACAGCGAGCATTTATCCTTTTATTAAAAAAAATCATTAAATGTACAAACCCAACACAAAAGAAAAGCTGGTCTTATCACACAGAGCTGTGCCCCCATCCAAACCCAAATCTCACCCAAGCCACCCAGGAGCTCTTCTTGCCCTGACAGGCACAGGAGACTGGTGTCACTGCTCTGGGGATGAGAGGAGGTGGCAGTGCGTGGGTAGCAGTGTCCCATCATACACAGGAAGCAGCACCCAGAAGCTATCCCAAATTTTGGAAATCCTCCTTTGACTGCACAGCTGTAGCTTTGAACTCAGCTCCTGGCACTTGTGGCCACGACCAGGAGTTTTGAGAGAAGAAAAAAAAACAAAAAACCCAAACCCCAAACGGAGGCAGAGGTATTTGTTTACTTGCAGAGACATTTTTGCTCCCTGCCAGCCTGGAGGAAAGCACTGTTTCTGCTCCACTGAGACCTCAGCCCGGGGGTGTCCCCCCAGGGATCTGCAGGGTAAGGACTCAGAGAGGGAAGATGCTGGGAAATAAGGAGGAACACGCTCATGGGCTGAGCAGAAGCCTCAGCAGAAGTCAGGGAGCCTCCCTGAGCCCTGAGCGGGATGCTGGCAAGGCGATGCTCAGGGGGACACAGCCCATTCCGTGTCCTGTGGGCAGGGCAGCTCAGATCCCAGCACCAGCCAGGCTGGACACAAGGTGCTCTGGGTGCTGCACCGCTCTCCCTCTGCCATTCCCTCTGTCCCTAAGGAAAACCAGGAACAAACAGCAGGGCTGCAGCAGCTCCCCCCGGAGCACTCCCCACCAGCAGAGGTTTTGCACAGCCGGGTGCCATTTCGGCGGTGCCAGCTCTGCCGCGGGGGCATGAGCGGCAAGAGAGGAGAAACAGCCAGAGCCCCCCGCCCGCTCCCCAGGACCAGCTCTGGCAGCTGTTTCCAATAGAACCAGGGACAGCTTTACAAGAGAAAAATAGGGAACAAAAGGTAGGAGAAAATCCAAGTTTCCAAGGTAAGGAAGGAAATGATCAGGAGAACAGGAAAGTCCCACTCGTACCCAACAGACGGCGTCCTGACCTAACACCTCCCCACCGCCAGCCGGACAGCAGCGCCCGTGCCGGCCACAGCTTTCCCGGCACGGCACGGCACGGCACAGCTTGGCACGAAGGCCCCTCGCCCTCTTTGTTCCTGCAAAGGGACCCCCCAAAGGCTGGGGAGGGCAGGGCTGCGAGCTTTGTGCTCGCCTGGAGCCCAGCATCTGCCGGGGGCAGGCGCTCCCCCCGCAGCGGGTCCCCTCGCCGGCCTCACCGCGCTCGCCCACGTGGCCGCCGGGGCAAACAATGGGATGGCGCTGGGCTGCCGCGCTCGCCACGCAAGGCCTTCCTCCTCCTCCTCCTCCCTGCTGCGGGCTTTGCCTGCCACTGGAAGCTGGCCCCTTTCAAGCATCGGGGGGAAGGGGATTATAAAGATAGTATTAAAAAAAAAAACCCCAAAAAACAAAAACACCCAGGGGAAAGAAAAGATTATTCCAATCTGGCTCACTGCTGCACACAGGCTCGCGCAAGGCGAGGGCACGTTGATCTGCACACACCGGGATGGGCAATGGGGCAGCAGGGCAGGACCTCCGTGGGCAGTGGCCAGACCTCAGCACCGTGTCATGCAGAGGGTCCCAAGCCGTGGTACAAGCCCTCACCTGCCCTCCCATCCTCAGGCAGGATTGAAGAAATCCTTCCTCTCCTCCCATCCCACTCCCGGCCTTTTTGGAGAAACCCCTCCCGTACTGGAGCCAGAGAAACTTTGCATGTTTGCACCATTTGTTGATATAAAATCCATCCCCTGCCTTACTTTTGCAGAGGCACTCAGGGTGGGGTGGAGGGGGGGAACGTCTGTTTCTATTTGAAACCGTCAAAATTAGCATTCAGTAATTAAAAATCACACCCTTTCTCTTAATAACCTAACCAGCATGATACAATCAGGTTGTGCCAACTCTTTAATCTAATTGACTAATTACAGATTTTAATTTAGTCAGTTACTGAACAACTGTTGACAATTTGTTTTCATTAGGGACAGAACAGGATAAATATTTAGGCTCCCCAGTCAAAGACTAAGACATAAGCTTTGGGCTCTGACCTCCAGTTTCACAATGGAGCCTTCTCCACAAGCATCACCCGTGGAAAGGTGCTGCTCTGAAATGGCCTGGTCCTGCTGCTGGGCAGCAGAAGTTGCTCCATCATGACAGCCAGCGTTGTTTAAAATATAATATTAAACTAATCCATCTTTGCGTGGTACTCCAGCAAGAGCAGGCTTTAAAGGACTTCCAAGCTCACCAGTACCCTGAACTGGGAGGGAAGGCCAAGCCCAGCGTTGCCAGGAGAGGGAATATCTGGATTTATTTATTTTTGTTGCAATTTTTTTTTCTGAAGTGATGTGGAGCTTTGCAGCTGCTCCTGGCAGCCTGCCACTCCTGAAGGAAACTCCTCTCTCCGGTTACCTACCAGGGAAGCCTGTCCCTGCAGAATGGAGCTGGATGAAGCCCAGATGTAGCGCAGTCCCGCATGGAAACAGGACAGAGCTGTGTGTGCCACTGCTGAGCCACGTGCCCAGGGCTCAGGCAGTGCCTGTGGGGGGTCACAGGGACCACACCAAGCTGTTCCCAACCCCTGTTGCACTAAACCTGCCCCAAAAACACCTCTTCTCCTACACGTTTTCAATACACTGGCTGCACACAACAGAAGTTCTCACAGACCACCACCACCACAGAGGAACTTATGGATCAACACTCTCACACTTGCTGGTCCTAGCCTCACAGCCATGGGTGCCTTGAACAAGGTCTCACAACCTTCACTGGTCCTGGAACAAGAAGTAGGCCTGGCATGGGAGAGGACACAGTCACACCAAACCCTTCATGCAAGAAGAGCATCCCTTCCCAGGGGTCCCACAAGGCCATGTCACCTGCCAGTGCACCATGCCATGAGTTGGCCACACAGACCCTAGGGAGCAGATGGTGCTGTGCCAAGGAAATGCTCCCCTGCAGCCCAAGAACACCCAGGCAGTGACACTGGGATGGGGTGCCTGTCCCACCTCATGGGGCATGACTGACAGATTCAGCATAAAAGAACCATCCCAGTCTGTACAGCCAGCAGGCCAAAGTCCTTCCAGCCTCTTGGGCTTCACCTTGTTCCCACTGAGCACACTAATTCCAACAAGACTGAACTCATCCATCCATCCATCAGCTCCAGAAATCCCTGAGATCTCAAGCTAAAAGGAACTGTTTCATATGGGAGAAAAAGCAGGACCCCGGGTTGATCCCAACTAAGGCAAGAGGACAGGAATCCCAAACACACCATCTTTACCCAGACTAACCACCGCACTTCCAGCAGCAATCACCCCTGCTGCTGCAGAGCATCCTTCCAGACCCAAGTTTGAAAGAACTACAGCAGCTTTCCAAAGTTAAAAACAAAAACAAATAAATCAATGCTTTGCGTTAATGGCAAGTTGAAGCCACAGCTCTGCAGTTCTTGTGCTGCAAAGAAAACAGCATTTCAAACGCTCCCAAGTACAGCTCCTTCCCAAGAGGAAACTGGGGGGAACAGAGGAAGGGAATGATGAAGTCAAAGTCTTCATCAGCTAAAGGCTACCCTGAGTTTTCTCTCCTGCACGTTGACATGAGCTGGCTGTGCAGACAGAGCAATACCACAAAAAAAGTACGTAGCAACAGTCAACTAGATTTAAGTTCATTTTCTGTAGCTTGAGGCCAAAATCGACTGAAGTGGTTCTGGTGATCAAGTTTTCTGCAATTCCCCTTTCTATGTATTAGCTCTTTGACAGAAATTCACTGCGGTATTTAAACTGGCAGTCATCACCGCTAACTCAAATTGTATTGGCTTTCACGGCGTTGAAATGCTCAACTGCGACCAGCCATCAGCCAATTCCCAGATAACGCGCCGGCTGAAATCCCCTGTCATGACGAGCGATCCCGTTGCAAGCTCGCCAGCTCCAGGAGCGTGCCGGGACACTGGCATGCTCGCCAAGGGGCTTGGGAAGAGCCTAAATCAAGCCTATATCAATGACTACTTGATCATGTAGTTGAGTTTTAGGAGTTGGTGAGTGCTCACGGGGATGCTACGTTGGATAAACTCTTTGGATACAGGTGGAAGAGGATGACTAAAAACCCTCCAACCAACACAACTCGACAGTTGTGTGAACAGACACGCACACCTGTGAGAGATGGAAGGGTTGAGCAGAGCAGCATTCCTCCTGCCTGTGTGCCAGGTGAATCCCCATTCCCATCACTCTTCTCCCAACAAGCAAGCACCTTTCTATGAAGTCCCAGCAGGCTTTTGTGCCAGCTTGGGAGAAAAACCTGAGAGGAAAGGTAAAAAGCAGTATTGCCAAGAGATCACAAGACCCCACAGTTTTCAAGGGTCCCCTTAAAAAAAGAGTAATGAGATTTCTCCTTACTTTTATTTCTCGATGAAGATTTAAATACTCAAGACTGGAGAGGGAAACTAGGAATTTGTCCTGCTGCTCCTAATAACTTTCATACAGTTAACGCTGGAAAATAAAGTGGAAATGACACATCATGCAAATCCCACTGTTATCACCCTGTTAGTGAGGAGAACTGCTCCCCCCTCCCAAAGAATTGTCTCCTAGGCAAGAGCCCCTCTGGTGCTGGCTCTGGGAAGGTGATATGTCAGCCTCCCAAAGCATCTTCTCTTTTATTCTCCTTATGGTAGCCTCTGGATTAACACACACCATATTTTGGGCAAACACCAAACAGGACACACAAAGTTTCCCCATTGCTGGCCAATTGTAAATACAATGCTCTAGCAACCTGGGGCAAGACCTAGATCAGGGTATTTTTAGCCACAACCACCACATGAAGCAATCCATGACTCACTGATCCAGCCCCATTTGGGGCTCATATCCCATTTTAGCTGCCATACACTGCTGATGGGTCTCTGGGTTTGGTGTTTGACAATGCCCCCCGAGCTCACTGGCCCCAGCAGCCTGCCCCAGAAGCTGGAGAGAAACAAGGCTCTATTCACACTCCCACAGTTATCGTTCTGCTCTTTGGTCAATATTTAAGTTTTGGCCAGGTAGGTCCCTCGCCCTGTAAAGTACACGCCGTGCCAGGAAAACACCACTCAGAGAGGGACTGTACCGTGAGCATCCGTCACCAGCCACGCCACGGAGAAGCACAAGCCCTGTCTTGGGGCCAAAACACGCCTGGGGAAACCAACCCAGTGCCACCAAGCCAAAGCACAGGGGAAGGAAAATCTTCTTAGAGGAGTTACCCAAAGGTGAAGCACTTGGGGCTGTTACAAAACTGCGTTACACCAAGAATTAAAAACAATCAGGACTGTGTCTATTTACTGTAAGCTTAAAGCAATGTGTATTAAAGAAGTTTATGCGAATCATCTAATGCACTCAGGCCTATTGTTAGAATTATTACCAAGCTAAAAAAAGATTAATTTCTCTAAATACACTAAATCCTCAGACACGATGAGGAGGCTGCTGTGGATGGAGCATTATCATGTCTTGCTTGCTAATGTCATCTTCACCTGTGGCTCTGCTGCCCAAAGATCTACCTTTGCCTTGCTCCTGACGAGACTGCTGTCCCATCTGGGCTCCAAAACCCCCACAACTTTCCCCAAAATATCCAGGAAGTGAGCAGAAGCCAACAACTGGTAGACATGCTGCTGGTTGTCAGCTCTGACCCTCGGTTCAGGAGTTCACCATCTTAATCCGACCCAGTGAAAACAAGCAACGCAGACAGCGGCCGCAGGGATGGACAGACAGAAAAACTCCACCTAGCAAATACCCAGACACACTTCTCCCATGACCCAGCTGGGTGGGAAGAGACAGGAGGCAGCTCAGCAGCCAGCCAAACCACTCTGGCACTGCCCGTGCCCCAGGGTGACCGCTGTGTCCAGTGCCAGTGCGTGAGAGCGCCGTGGAGGTCCCCGAGACGCCCAGCACTGCTCACCAGCAAACCCTCACACATCCCAAGCGTGGCATGTCGAGGCAACAAGAAACTTGGGAAGGAAGAATGGTTTCCATACCATAGTCTCTCCAGAGCAGACAAAACCAGCTCCTGCTACAAGGTTTAAACACACTTGACTGGGGTCCAAGCCCGCAGCCAGGTGACTAATCCTTTGATGAAAATTCCTCCCAACACTGCGGATGCGGGCACTATGTGCGGGATAGGAGCGGGCATTGCCCACTGGGGCAGACATGCCATGCACCCTTGCCAAGAGGAGCTCTTTGGGAGACACCTCAGACTCAAGCATGCCACCCCAGAAGCACCATCCATCCCTGGGTCATACTGCCACCTCTGCAGAGAGCAACCCAAACCACAGAGAGCCAAGGCATGCAACGACCAACCAACGGGGGTCTGCAACAACAGCTTCAACAACATCTCTCCCTCACTGGGATCAAGGGAGGACTTGGGAAACCAAGAAAGCCCCCAGCTTTGCCAAAGGCAGGGAGATACTAACTGGGGCGTTCAACAGCGGTTTGGGGAATTCCCCCTTCTCCTCCCCACCAAAATCCAGCCCCTGCCCACCCATCGAGGTGTCCTCAGCATGAAACATCTCACCATCACAGTGTCCTCAGAATGAAGTATCTTGCCATAGACCCTCTATAAATGCTTTGTTGTCCATTGCTATGCAAAACTTCTTAATTCTACCACTAGCCCGAATGCCTTTAAGTGCTTAAGATAAGTATCTGAGCTCATTTACATAATTGCAACATTATGAAATACTGTTCAGTCAAATCAGAACACTGCTGGTTAAAAAAAACCCCATGCTTTTTGCCAGTCGGTTACGTTAGGCTGGCTCTCGGTGTGCCGGAGCTCCCCAACGCCGTAATTACCGCGAGGATTAGAAACTTGTTACTCACGTAGTCATGAAAGGCTTTGGCTTCACTCGAATGTTCACAAGTGTCTCGCCTTTCGGGAGCCGCGCAGTACAGGTCCCAAAACACGCTGCATGGCAGGGAGAGACGGGAGAAGAGCAGTTACTCATCAGAGATCGGGCACCCAGGTCAGCGCAGGTGAGCAGCTTCCCACCCCACGGGGCCCACGGCTGGGATGGGACCTCAGCTGGATCCAGCTGTGCAGCAGCTTCGCACTGCCCGGACCTGACCGTCAGGAGTGGGGATGCTGGGTGCTTACGGAAACAAAAGTAGCCTTGAAGAAGTAACATCTTGAAGGGATAACCCCTCGTGAGACTTCAGGGACTTCTCGTAGCCGCCCAGCCCTGCTCCCCTGGGCGCCCCAGTGGCACCGGCACATCCCGGTGCCTGCGGCTGGCCCGGCAGCTCTCCAACGGGAGCCCTGCCCGCCGCTCCCGCGGGGCCGGGGGTGGCTCCCCCGCGCCTCGACGCCCCGCGGGGAGCAGGAGCCGGGGCGGTTCGGGGCTCGCCGCCGCTGCTGACTCACGCCACTAGCGGGGCTGCACCCCGTAGGGCCCCGCGCCACCGGCGCGCACCCCCCCCCCCCCGGCGGGCTACTCCCACCCGCCACGGGACATCCCCGCACTTACCACCACCAGGAGTGCAGGAAGCCGGGGGGCTCGCCCAGCGTGATGTTCTTCTCCCACCGGATCTGCGGG
>VWYI01044216.1:101948-220661 GCA_013399455.1 Anthoscopus minutus
CCCCCGTGTCTGTGTGTGTCCCCCCGTGTCTTGTGTCCGTGTATCCGCTGGGGGTTCCTGTCCCTGGGTATGCCCAGGATCTTATGTCCCTGTGTCCAGATATGTCCTGTGCCTCCCCCCACCCCATGAGTGTTTCTGTCCCTGTGTACCCCCCAGTGTCCTGTCCCCATGTACCCCCGGGTGTCCTGTGTTTGTGTAACTCCTCCGGGTGTCCGAGTGTTCGTGGGCTGTCCTGGGATGGCCCTGTCCTCATGTACCCCCTGAGTGCTCCTGTCCCCACAGATTCCCTGGGACTCTGCCTGCTCTTGTGGATACCTGAAGCTATTCCTGGCCTGCAGCTAAACCCTTGTAGTCCCTGTCCACATGGGCCACCAGCACCTCCCAAAGCTTCTCCAGAAAATCCTGCTTCCCACTGGGCTTTTCCTGCTGCCCTGCAAGCACCAGGGAACCCCTGCTGCTGCCCATCCCCATCAGGGCTGGGCTCTGCCTGGGTGCCCCATGTCACCTGCTGTCCTGTTCAAACAAAGCTTCATTGCTCTGAGCTTTGGTGTCTCAATTAAACCCAAACTAAACCCCACAGTGCGCCAGAGCCTGGCTCAGCCTTGCAGCACACGGCCTCCCTCATCCTCTCGCTGACAGGGTGGGCAAGCTGGCCTTGAAATTAAGCAAATACCAATAGAGGAGTTGAAAAATAGGTTACTTTTTAATTGATTTTTTTTTGCCTGCAGCTAAAGAAAAATTAGCCACCTTGCTATCTTGTGCAGTGTGTTTGAGAACGTACTGGGGTGTATAGCAGCTGAAGGAGTGGCATGACAGCTCCTTGGCCCAGCCTTTCCAGTTGCCTCTTTTCTGAGGCTGGCTTTTTTTGTCCCTTTCCCCAGCCTTTAAACTCCAGCTGCTGCCAGGGAGATCTAAGGCTTTGATAGCTTGGAGAAGCCAAGAACAGGATTCCTGGCAGAGTGATGCAGCCCTGATCCCTCGCCAGGAGCTGTGGGAGAGCCCTTCTCTGAGGGAGACCCAGGCTCGTGGGGTGCCAGTTTATCACCCTGTCCTATCACCCTCTGACACTGCCTCTGTGCCAGCCAGGGCTGCTGCAGCCACTGTGGGTACCAGAGCCTGTGAGGATGAGAGGGTGGTGCAGGGCAGGGCACCCCAATGCTGGTCCCTGAGTGGTTGGAGGGCTCGTCCTCCCTGGTCTCCTTTGTATCCCCAGCCCAGGCTCTCCTCCCTGCTAGTGCAGAGCTCCTGATGCAGCAAGGCATGAGAGTTTGATTTATGAATGGCATCAGTATCACTTTTTCTCTTTTTCCATAACGAGCCATTTGTATGGTGGTGCCTGTATGCTTCCCTCCCTTATTCTCATCAGCATCCAGGTTTTGGGGAGCTTTTTCCAGGGAGAAGAGGCCGTCAGGTCACCCACCCCTGCTACATTCTGGAGCTGTACAATTCCTGCACATCTCCTCTCAGGGGTTGGGACTCCAGAGGCTGTGGGTGCAGATTGTTGGGGCTTGTGGGTGATAACTGCACCCCGTAGCTGGGAGTGGGAACCCAGCCTGAAACCTGTTTGGGACGCCCTGGAAACCTGTTCAGGCCCCTGGTGTTGTGGTCTCCTACAGGAGTACAGTAGAGCTGGGGTCCCAGTCTCCACTAACCCTGTCCCTAGTGTGGGTCCCACTCCTGGTCTCACAGGATGCTGGGACTAGCTGTGGCTGCATCAGCACCATCACCAGCATCCCCGTCAAATCTGAGAAAACCTACATTTCAACAAAGATCTACCTCATACCTCAGCCTCTTTTGCCCACTGCCAAGCCCCGGAGCAATTCATCCTCCCAACTACTCCAAGAAGCGATAAAACCAATAGGTCACATTTTTTTTTCCCCTCCTCCCCCCCGCTCAGCAGTAATTAATGGTTTAATTAACACTCACGACATCCAATTCCCATTGCTTTGCATGAGCAGCCTCCGCTGCCGGGGCCTCGCTGCGAACTCTCCGGTAAGTGGGGGTGGAAAGGGTTAGCCGGGAGCTGGTGGGAGCCGCCGGCTGGAGGCCGCCCATCTGGCCCGGATTTCTTCCGAAGCTGGAAAGTTCTCCTCCTCCCGAGCAGCAGCGGCATATCCAACACGTTCCACAGCCTGCTCTGCTTTTGCACGGGCTTGTTTACCGTGCGGCGGCTCTTACAGCCCAGGCAGAACCCGGGCGCCATCGGCGCTCACTCGTTATTTACCCCGAACGATTTTCCAGTATTTTAACTCCAATCCCTGAGAAAATTTAGCTGTCCCAAAGAGAATAGCTGCTTGAAACCGGTTGCTAATTACAAGTATGAATGTCAATTAATTCATTTAGCTAATTATCCACTCTCTGAGCATCACGCACCAAAGAACTGTAAAAGACGGGCATATGGTGATGGATCAGAGGGAGGGAGCTGGTGCCGGCGTGCGCTCGCTGGGCGGCCGGGGTGAGGAGATGCAGGCAGTCTGAGAGCTCGGGAATTACAACATTGTGCTAATTGAGCCTGGAAAACATCAACCTCTCCTTGCAACTTTTGTTTGGAGGCTCGAGCGTGGGTCAAGCGTCTGAAGTGTTTCTAACTGAGCTGTTCCCTCTGACTCTGACGAGTGGGAAGAATGGTTTTCCCTGCACGGAACAAACCTTTTGATCCTAATCTCTGGCTGCAGAAACAAACAGTCCTAAGGAGGGAGGGAGAGATCTCTGAAGAGCTTCCTGGCCAGGGGCCTCCGTGCTAAAGGTGGGGAAATATCCTGGAGGACGCTTACTGTGATCTGGTTTGCAGGGCGCCTGGGTTAGAAAACCATCCTGGTGAGAAATATCTTATTTGCTGTCCTAAAAGAGAATGCTTTAAAGGAAATGTTGTTTTCTGAAATGATGGAATTTAATCACATCTGGGTGTGTAAAGCCACCTGCAATTCATGGAAGGGGTTGTTCGGGGCGGAAGGGCCTCTCTGTTCGTGCTCATGGAATGAAGAATGCAGATTTTATCCAAGTAGCTGAGCAGTGAATGCTCAGTGGGGTTAAAGTCCTCAGGCAACAATCTTCTTCCAGAGAGAATCTCCATCACTATAATTGGATCAATCACCTGGTACAATGCAGCGCTGCCTCCTCCATTCCCTAAAGGTTCCAAACCCCCTCAGGGGTCATCACCCTGAGCCGGCCCCACGTCCAGCCCCTGCAGAGATATCCAGGTGTGCCACCTCCCCTCTGCCTGGGACTAAGGTTTTGATGAACATTTGATGAACCAGCCTAAGATGTAGGTGTCTGAGGCAGGGGCTTTTGCCCTATTTCAGCACTTTGTTGTTCTTATTTACCAAAAAATGAGTGGGGCCTTATTTCCTGTTGAAACTGCTTAATTATTTCTCTGCTGCCTTTCCAGTGGCAATACTTGTGCAGCCGGTGCCTGCCAAGAGCTTTGATCAAACTCTTGTAGGTTGATTACCAACCAACTTGTAAAAGTGTGTAAATCAAATACAAATAGAACATCTCCACTAAACCCAATAGCCATTAATCCGGTGACATGGCAATTTGCATTTTATTTCCTTGTTAAAAAAACCCCAAACAAACAGAAAAAACAAAAAGGGTTTTGTGACAAGCCCTGTCAGATGTACTTCAAAGGCAGCAGGGCCAAGGAGCAGCTGTGTGGCTTTGGAGAAGTTTGCCGAGGCTTTTCCGGACAGTGAGCCTGGTGTCGGCACCTACGGCTCCGGGGAAAATACTGCTGTTTTCAGGTACGTTTAACTCAGTGCCCCTTGCTGAGGTGATGGGGCGACAAGAGGACAACGAGTGGGCTGGGGAGGGGACCTCAGCCCAGGAGCTGCTCCCTAGGGAGGGATGGAAGAAGCAGCAGCACCCCGTTGTGCAGAGCTGCTGGCTGCGCGCCGGTGCCTCCCGCCGCTCTCCCTGGCTCTGCAGCCAGCCCGACACATTCCCTCCTGCATCCAGAGCCAACATCCCGAGCGCCGGCCATTTTCCAGGCGAGCGCAGATCTGCCAAGCGCTACCTTAAGAAAAGTTCTGCATGGCCATATTTAAGGAAGCGGGAGGGGGTGTGCGCTGGCCCCGTCCCAGGGCTCTGCGCCAGCCTGGCCTCGACGCCCGCGCCCGCAGGTGTCCGGACGCTTCTCCTCCGAGCCAGCCGTCGCCTCAACACCTCTCGCAAATGCTCAGCTTCTTCTGGCTGAGGTGAGGGCCGGGGGGAGCTGGGCACAAAGAGCACAAGGCGGGGAACCTCAGGGCTGGGTGAGCGGGAGCTGTTGTGGAGACTTCTACTCCCGGCGGAGAGGCAGCTTGTCCCGGCTTGCATCGGCGCTGGGCGGCTCTTGCAGGGAGAAGATGTGGGGTGAAAGCCCCTTGTGACGCCCTGCTCGCCCGGGTGATGTTTTCTTGCCTTTGGGGTTTGCAGCGAGCTGTGCTGCTGCTGCATCGTGGTCGGCACTGGCGACTTGTCCATGGGGACGTGGCATCCTCTGGCTGCAGCGGGGACAGCGGGCGAGAGCTGGGAACATCAAACCCCTCCAGGACTTTCTGGGTGTGACAGGAGGAGTGCTGGGGGCTTTGGCTTGAATCAGCTTCTTTGCACTTAAAAGCAGGGGTAGATATTTGGGAAGCATGAGCACATGGCTGCTGGGAATGGTGGTGTCATGAGGAGGGCAGAGGGATGTGCTGGGGCTTGCAGGGGCAGTGTGGGTGGCATGATGCCATGGCGGTCTCCACCCCAGTAGCCTCAAATTAGGTGGTCTTGGCCATGGTGACTACCACGGTGGGGAGCACCACATCACCGTGGTGTTCACCTGGATGTTTTCCACTCCAGTGGTCTCAACCGTGGTGACCCCCATTGTGGAGACCACACAGTGAAGACCACCAGGGTGTAGACCTTTGCACCAGCTTTGTCTCCACTATGGTGGTTTTCAGCTTGGTGGGCTGAACTGTGGTGGTCTGGAACATGATTGTATTGATGTTATGGCAGTCTCCTCCCTGGGAACACCGTGGGTGGCAGGGCAAAGGTGCCAGGGCTGGGCGGTGCTTTTGGGTGTCACCATGCGTGTGAATTTTGGGTCTGGAGGTGTTTACAGCTGTACCAGGGTGACATATGGCTCTGTTTTCCCCCTGCAATGGAGCCAGACCTTTGTCCCCTGGGACACTCCCTGGGGGACTTCGCCCCTGTGCTGGCAGATCGGCACCAGCCTTCCTGGGAGCCTCATGGGAGCTGCAGGCAGCACTCGAGGAAGGGTATGGATGGGGCTGTGGGCATGGCTGGGGCTTCACCCTGTGGTGGAGAGGGATGTGAAGGTGCTGGAGGTGTTCCTGCTGTGCTCACCCTGACTGAAGCTTTCCCATGGGTGATGGTTGGAAATCCATCAGCCCCTTGTAAGAGGAATCGTCCTGTGTCCCTGTCTTGCCTTTGACCCTTGATTTGCACTTTCCTGGCCCTATGCCTTGCTTTGCTCCATGAACTCTAAGGAAACATGATGTGTGGTCCCAAAAATACCTCTTGCAGTGTGTCCTGGCCTCTCTTCTGGGCTGGCCACCCTCCTGAGGTCCCACTGAGACCCACTGTAGGGAGCTGCTGTTTCCTTACCATCCTGTGACCTGGTAATTCAGTCCCTCTTGTCCCAGTGGGGCCACATCCTGAGCAGCAGCTCTCATGCCGGGGACCCTGCTCCATCCTGATTGGCATGGAGTGATGGGGCTGAGCTGTGCTGGACTTCTCCAATGCCATCTGCACCAGGGCTTTGCTGCTGCTGGCAGTGAGATTGGAGTGCTGGGTCTCGGGGGATGGACAGCCCTCACTGCCCTGTGGAGATGGCAGAATTTCCCGAAGTAGGTCAGGTTAATTTTTCAATGCGTGCAGATTTGCTTGTTACCATGGATATTGCTCAATTATACACCAATAATCTGCCATGAGAACTTCATTGTCGCCGCTTTCTTCCCCACTATCTTCCCCCTTTTTTTCTTTAAATACTTCCAAAGAGGGATGAGGTTACGCTGAGGGGCTGGGCTGGGGGTAGGCGATAGAACCAGGCGAGGGAAAATAGGGATTGAGAGATGGCAGTGGGGTGGTGAGAGAGCTCTGAGGGCAGGTGAGGGTGGCTCAAGGTGTGAGGCTGCTCTGCTCTGCCTAGATGCCCTAAAGCTCAGCACTTGGGATCCTCATCCCAGTTTCACCCTTGTCTCTCCCTCTCATCCACTGTCTGGGGGGTGGCTGAAGGAAATACCTTGCTTTCAGTGGGCTCAGGGATTTGGGGGAACAACTGTTCTCTTGCATCTCTGCGCAGCATCATCCCAGAGAGCTGCAACACCCATGAGGGCTTGCAGTGGAGGTTCATGCACAGCATTGATTTCTGGTGATTTCTGACAAGGCCAGCACTGAATTTCACAGCAGAAACCTTCCCTGGAGCTTGTGGGAGTTTTGGTGCTGTGGGACACCTCTCTGCCAGGTTATAGGAGAGCTGTGGGGTTCTTTGGGGTTCCTCTCCCCAGTATTTGCAGGGCTGTTGGTGTCTTTTCCTCTCTGTGTTTTCCCTGATTTGCTCTGTGGGCTCCTTACGCCTTTGGCAGCACAGGAAGTGAGCGTGGCAGGAGGCAAGGAAAATATTCTGCTGGAAGGGATTTTTTTTTCTAATGCAAACTTTTTTTTTTTGGGTAGAAGTGGGTCACTCAAGGGGTGACAGAGTAAGAGCATCATCGCCTGGGTACGGCATCCCGTTGCCACGGTGACCTGAGGGCTGCATCAGTCAACAGCTTTAAAAATGTGACAGTTGAGTGAGGCTGAAGATTTTAATGAGGACAGACACTTGCTTGCCTGGTTTCGATAGCAAATACCCCATAAATACCCACAGGCTGGATGGCTCCGGGTCTCTGGAGCGCGGCCAGGGCGCTCCCCTTTCCCAGGGTGGGAGCGTGGGCTGGGGCTGCCTGGGAAATAGCAGGGGGATGATGCAAAGCGCACAGCTCTGGGTATTTTTCCCCCTCCTGCTCACACAACCCAGGGGACAAGGTGACACGATTACCCAGCCAGCAGCAGGTTTGGGTTTCCAAGGAATGTGGCTCCGGTGCTGTTGGCTGGGGCTGTGGGGTGTAACAGGACACCCCCAGCCACAGCCTTGGCTCTGCAATTGGCCAGCAAACCCGACTTGTTAAACAGGAGAGTAACTCTTGCACCAGGCCCTTGCAAGGGCAGGTGAGCCATCAGGAAGCTCCCTAACCTCAATAACAAGTGTGGAGAGGTCAAGGGGTTAGGAAAAAAGTCTGAGGAAAGCACAACCCTGTGCTGCTGGGGCAGGGGTGGGAGGTTGCAGGAGGCTCAGCAATGCTTTTTGTGTCTTGTTTTGTACTGACCACATTGGGTGCACTCTGTGTGATGCCCCAATCCTGATGGTCCAGGAGGCAAATCTACAGCTTCCACGTTTTTAACCCCGTGCCAAAATCCCATACGTTGGGCAAAGAGCTGCTACCTCCAGCAGCCTGGGTTTACCTGTGTGGGATGTGTGCTGGGAAGCTGGGGGTATGCCAAGGGCCTGGAAGTGTTGTGTTTAAAAGCAAACTGTAAATATGAAGCCTCTTCCACTTGTTTTTGCTGCAACTCCCACACTGCCTTTCCTTGCAATGCCTCCACAATGTCCAGCTGGGTATAGTCACCGTGCACGTCTGGGGAGCTTGCAGGCGCCCAAGGACACACGATGCCCTTGTGGAATGCCAGGGCTTCGCAGGCAGAGGGGCTGGAGCAGGGCACAGCAGCATTGCTGGAGTCGAGTGCTTCCCATTTGCTGCCCCCTGTACCACCCATGGCAGCCTCGGCCCTGCCTGCTGCCAAAAATATGCTCCCGGCTGTCTTGTGACTGCAGCGGTGTCACCGCTCCGGCCAGGGCAGCTTCAAGGCACAGTCCTCTGTCACATGTAGCAACACGGGAAGCACTGACACGGCATCACTGACTAAGGGGTTGGCCACAGCCCTGCAGCTTGTGCTTGGTCCAGCTCCCCAAAATAGCTGGGATTCTTTCATCCAGGCTGGTGAGCGTGGGACCTGACCCCCATGGAATGGCAGGCCCCTGCCCCAGGTCTGCCCTTCTCCATTTCAGCTCTGACAGCTCCCTGATAGGTGCTGGCAAGGGGTCAGTGGTGTGGGGAGGGATGGGGTGTGGGGACAGGGTGTGACAACCTGCCCCACAGGCTCCCTTGTTCCTGCCGGGAAACAGCCACCCCCATCTCTGCCAGTCCTGCCATAACCAGAGCCGCTCTTCTCCTTTCCAGGTGTCTCTTAAAAATGGTCAAGGGGAATATTATAGTCCCTGAAGACATCTTGACCTTCTGTTGCAATGGCCTCCAGGTACCCCCCGTGCCGTGCAACTAACCCGTGGCTCCCCGTTGTGCCGCCGCTACTAACCCAGGCTGTGCCAGGCTGTGCCAGGAGCTGCTCCCAGCCCTGCACCGTACCTGGCTGCATCCTCTCCCAACACATTCCCTCTCCATCAACAACCCCAGCCTCATGCTGGCTCAGGGCTCTTCCCACAGCTAGTAGCTAGTTCCCTAAAATCCAGAACTGTCAAACGCCGGGAAAATGACCGGCGGGATCTTGGGCCGGGCTGTCTGCTCACTGCAGCAGGCGGCTTTGGAGCTCTTTGCGTTGCTGGCTCATACCCCAGAGCCTGCCTGCTTCCCAAAATAGCTCTGTGGTACTCGTGTAGGCGCCTCTGCGTGCCGGGAAGCAGCCCTGGAGGTTCACAGAGGGGTTTGGAGGCTTCTGGAGGCGCTGTGGTGGCCGGGGCTCGGTCTCACTGTGGGATGGGGGGACCTTTGCCGCCGGCTGCACTCGGTGCGCTCGCTGCCGTCTCTGCCGAGGCGAGGTTTGTGCCGTTCCCGGGATGTCGTGTACCAGTAGCTATGGAAACAGAGGTTAGACCCGCTGGAGAAAAATGCTATTCTGAGAGGCAGTGAGCTCAGGGTAGTCGGGAAAGCTTCATTTTCAGCATAAACCAGGATTTAAAAGAATCCAGGCAAAGCGGAGGGCAGAGAAGCTGCTGCAGTGGGGCTCTCGCAACAAGTGCTGAGAGCTGGAGCTGCAGCAGGAGCAGAAAGCGGAAGGAAAGGCTGTGACGAAGCCCAGACAGCTCCTTGTGTCTCCTCAGTTACTCACCAGGCTGAGTTCACCCCTTGTGTAACACGACTCACTTGACATCTCTCATCAGCTATTTTCCCTGCCAGCACCACCTCAGCCTCCTCTCTATCCCACCCTGCTTCCCACCAGGGTGCCAGGGGAGCTGCTCTGTGCTCAGCAAAGGGACAAACCAGCAAGGAACAGATTTTACTGCCCAAACAACCCCAAACTGAGGATGCTTCTCTTCTGCTGCTTGTACCACATAGCTTCCAGTGCTTCCTTTGGTGAAGAGGGGGTATTGGTGGAAGTTGTGGAGCACTGTCCAGCCTCAAGAGAGCAAACCCAGACAGGGAAACGGGTGTAGCACCCTAAAAAGAAAGCTGTCAGGAAGAAAAATTCCTTCCTAGAAGAGTTATTAAGTTTGGGAGGGGTTTTTCGTAGTTTTCCGGAGGGAGCAGTGGGATTAGGTGATAAATGGCCTGAAAAGCTGGAGTAATCCCCTATGGAGCTTTTTTTGGAAGGATTTTTTCCCTTTTGGCTGCAGGCACCTTGTCTTCCAAGGGCTGGGTGGGTTTGGTGCTGTCCAGGAGTGTGCAGGGCTGGGGTTCTCCCGGCTCTGTGTGGGGAGTGTCTTCACGGGCCACTCTTCCCTCCGGCGATTTGCTTCCCATTTGGGTAAAACGGAGCTTTTGTGCCCCACAGGGCTCGACCTCTTCACCACGTGCCCGGGAGCCAGGGGAGCGGGAGGAGGCGCCGGGGGCCATGGCGAGCCCCTCGCCTGCCCGCAACCCCACCGAGGTGCAGATGAGCCAGCTGGTGCTGCCCTGCCACACCAACCACCGCGGCGAGCTCAGCACCGGCCAGCTGCTCAAGTGGATCGACACGGCTGCCTGCCTCTCCGGTAAGCCAGCCTCTCCCTCTGGAGCCCTCATCCTGCTGGGCTGCCAGGGAAGGCACCAGGCAGGATCCACAGGAGCCAGCTCATCAGCAGCATCCCTGGCAGTCCAGCACCGTGCCTCGGAGTGACGCCAGCTGGGGACCCGCGTCATGCCATTTTGCTGAGTAATCAGAGAGCAAACAGGAGCAGGGCAAGAAGGGGAGGAGATGTGTGCTGCAGCATGCATGCTGGCTTGGGGACAGATCAAAATCCCTGCCTGCTTCATCTATAATGCTGCCCTTTTCCTTGTCTGGTGTGTGGGACATGGGGAGACTGGGCTGGTGGAACCCCTGGCATAGCAGCTGCAGCTGGAGTGGGCTGAGCTCCTCCACTCAGCAAGAAGCAATGGAGCTCACCAGCTCAGCCAAGCACAAGGTCATGACAGGGAAACGGGTGCAGTTCTGCAGTAGGGATGAGGTTCCCAGAACGGTTTTGGAGTCTGAGGTTCCTGAAGTCCCCAGTAAAAGTCGCACCGGCAGAGTGGATTTGAAATACTTGCTGTATATGGGGAGATGGAATCAGCTACTGGTGCATCCCTACAGCTGCAAGCTCACTGAGGGAAAGCAAACACCAGCACACCCTCCAAACCATTAAACATCTGCAAACCCACGCTGCTGTGGGAGGAGAAACCCCAGATCCAACTCTGGTGCTTGCAAACACAGCAGTGGGCATCAGCAGTGAAAGGGACGCTGGCTGCGTGTCACCAGCCTGGGGCAGAGGAGGCCTCGTGCCCCTCACAGCCTCAGCACGTTGCTGCAGGTTGCTGATGCAGTTTGTTTTTCCTTCCCAGCCGAGAGGCATGCTGGCTGCCCGTGCGTCACAGCTTCCATGGATGATATCTATTTTGAGCACACCATTAGGTAAATACTCAGCGCACCGGCGGGGCATGCGCAGGGAAACGCAGGGGTTTTTCCCATCTGCCGGCTGCAGCGTGGACAGGGGCTGGAGCTGAAACTGGAACAGCGTGCCTGGGAGAGGAGGAGGAGGTGTGGTGGCAGTGCCAGGCTCACAGGGCAGCCAGGGACCGAGGCTCGGTCTCCGCCGCAGGGCTGCAGAGGGACTGTCTGCTCTGATTTATCTTCTGTCTGGTCGCCTGGGGAGCTCCTGCTGTGTTGGCTTCCCGGTATTTCCCCCAACGCCAGCTCCTCCCTGGCTTTGTTCAGGAAACAGCTCTGATTTAGTGCTTTGGGAAACTCAAATCTTGCAAATCGTGCCTCTGTAGCGGCCATGTGGGTGGCTGGGCCGTGGTGGAGGTCACCCCCCCGGGGAGTGCTGGGGGAGCTGGGACCTCCTGGCTTTGTGAGATGTGTCAGGCTGGGCATTACCTGGTCAAAATTCCATCTCAGGCTGGTCCTGGCAACCCCTGGTGCTGCCCCACAGAGGTACCCCCTCTGATACACACAGCCCTTGGTATGTCCTGTGTCAGGGGACAATGTTTCTCCTGACCTGAGGGTGTGACAAGAGGGGACAGAAACCCTCCAAGGGTTCTGCCCTCGTCCTCCACAAGCTCCCAATATTTCGACCATTCCCACTCAGCATTCCCAAAGTACTCTCCTCCTTTCGTTACCCCCAGTAAGCCCAGGTACTGCCACCCACCTTTACTCATCTCTCAGAACCCACATAGCCCCTGTGCCTGTCTCTTCCTGCCTGGGTACCATTCCAGGGGGCTCCCTGGGGATTTGCCATGCAATGCAGGATCTTTGCAATATAGGATCCATGCTGCCCAGCAGTTCCTGCCTTGCCATATAGGGTCCATGCAGTACAGGATCCATACTCTCCAGCCACTCACTGCTGGGACAGGTACCAGTGTGGGTACCCAGGGCTGGCATTGGGGTGTCAGCTGATTTGTTTGGTACTGAGAAGTCTGATTCACTCTTGGGTTTTACTCTCATTGCCAGGAAATGCTGAACTCACGCTTTTTTCCTTCTCTGATGAGCTGTCCATCACCCTGGGGCTCAGCTCCATGACAAATCCACAGTGTGGGGATGTGGTGCAGCCATGGGTGCAGAGGGGCCACCACTGGGGTTGATACCCTGCTCCTGGGGCAGCTTTTCCTGGGACACTGTTCCATACCCTCCTGAGTTTTAGGAGCAGGGAAGAACAGACCCAAGCCCACTCCACAGTGTTACATCAAGCCCTGCAAAGCATTTGTCTCTCAGGGGTGAGCTGGGTGCTGCTTCTGGCTCAGATCCCACTTGCTGTGGTCCAGTTTAAGCCTCTGAGCAAGGGGCCTGGCAAGGATTTCCTTCAGAGCTGTTGGAAGGTGGAGGAGTTTTGTGTCAGATCTCCTCACCCCACTGTTTGTGCTTTCTTGCACTGTGGGGGAGAAGCAGGGATGAGCTGTAGGTGCTTGAGGGCACAGAGGAGACCCCAAATTATCACTGGCTTAAAACTCACTGGCTGGGCAGCAGATTGTCCCCATCTCTCCACCCTGTTGTATGGAAGTGCAGCCTCCAGGGAGGATTGCACGTACCCTTGAGTGGGACTTGTGTGGCATTTATGGCACTGGCTTCTACTCTTTGATAAGGACAGAGAAGATAAAATATTTTAGGGGCTATATATAGACACGTGGGGCTGCCAGACTGCCTGCCTGGCCCTTTGCCCTTGCATGCCCCTCGCCACAAACCCATCCAGAGCATCCATCTGGCTGCTTCCATCGCCTCTAACCCTCTCCCCACATTTGCTTTCTCTTTTTGCCCCAGCCAGCCGTCTGCAAGCCCTGCTGGGCAGCGGGACGGGAGGAGCGCTGTCGGGTACGGACGTGTTTGGCCCTAGAGCAGCCAGCCTAGCACAGCGCTGCCGTGAGTTGGGAGCCTTAACCCCACTGACGTGGCATGGCATGTGAACAGAGGCTGCTCACGTAACCCTGCTAACGTTTTGGCATGTCACCAGCCCGGGGTCCGTGCTGGGGGACAGCCTGAGGCACCAGCTCGTGCCACTTCTGCTCCAGCCAGAGCCAGCGTGCAGAGCGTGTCATTTACAGAGCTCATCTGAAGCCTGAAGTCACGTGTGAGGGCACAGGGAAAAATCTGGTGTCATAGCACACTTTGGCTCTCCCTCTCTTCTGGTTTTGAGAAGTGGTGGTTGCAGAAGTAGGGTTTATTTTTTTTCACTGAGTGTTCTAGCACTGGCCTCTTTTGGGGAATGTGGACTATTCCTGATTTAATAATGTATTTAGTAAAGACTGCTGTCGGTGTCACTAAAAAGTTTAATTTTCTCATTCCATGCGTAGCAGTCTGGAGTAGCTCAGGCTGCAAGGCCATAGTTTGTGTGTGTACTCTGAAGCCTCCTGAAGGCACAGAGGGGAGCAGCAGTTTGCTGCCAGCAGATTTTTTCATTTAAGAGATGATGCAAAATGCCCCTGGCTGAGCCCTGCCTCCTGCCATCCCCCAGCATCCCAAGGTATCCATTGCTTGTGGAGAGGCCCCGTGGCTGGTCCAGTTGTGCAGGACAGTGGATGCAGGGCTGGAGGAGACGTTTGCTCTGGCAGGAACATGCATGCCGACATGGGCAGGGGTGCCAAGCAAGCCTCAGGCACCTCTGCACCCCTCAGGTGTCCTGGCAGCACCCCAGACTTGGGGACCCACTTGCACACAGCTACTCAGGGGTGACATCTCGCTGCTCTCACGTCTCAGGGGTGGCTGTCCCTGTGTCCTGCTGGCCATCTGGCATGTCCCATGGTCCCAGGAAGCCTTACCACAGCGAGCAGTGAGCTGGAATGCTGTGGCACCTCAGAAGGAGCTGCTTGGTGGCTGTTGTCCCCCAGTAACCCCACACGCTTTCTCCTCTTCCTGTTTTTCAGTGTCGGGCAAGTTGTCAACATCAAAGCCAAAGTGAACCGAGCCTTTAACTCCAGCATGGAGGTTGGTGTGTGTCCCTGTCCTCCTTGCTGTGCCAGCCACGTGGCCAAATCCCCAAATCCTCCTGGAGTTCCCAGCTTTAATCCCATGTATTCATTGTTTCTGGCTGGCTCTAGCCAGGGGTGCATGGTGGGGTGTGGGTCCCTGGGGAGCAGAGCCAGCTCTCAGGGGTGCTGTGCCCTCTCCCAGGTGGGCATCCAGGTGAGCTACGAAGACCTGTGCAGCGGGAAGCACTGCAGCATCTGCAAGGCGTACGCCACCTTCGTGGCACAGGGCCCCTTGGGCAGCAAGGTGAGCAGTGGCTGCTGGCTGGGGGGACTCAGTTGCCCACTGCACAGAGGCAGTAAGGAAATGGCCTCTGCAGGGCTGGGCTGGGCTCAGCTTTCCATCACGCCAGCTGCTGCTTCTTCACGGGTCGGTGATGCCGTCCTGTGCTTGGGGGACGCACGGTGCGTGGCTCTCGGCCCCACTCTGGGCACAGAGGGCACCTGCTCGCTGCTGCTGCTCATCCCAGCAGGACTGCACCCTGCCCCATCCCTCTGCAGGTGAGGCTGAAGCCGCTGACCCCGCAGACAGAGGAGGAGAAGATCGAGTACAGCATCGCCGCCGAGCGCCGCCGCATGCGCCTGGTCCACAAGGACACTCTCAAGGACCTGCTCATCCGCAGCCCCCAGGAAACCGGTACCGTGTCCTGCAGCCTGGGCTTCCAAAATAGCCCTGACACCCACTGGTGACATCCCACTTCCTCAGCAGGACTGGTGGTGATCACCACATGGAGCTTTGGGAATGCCCTGGCCGTGATGGGGTAGAGACCAGCCCCAACACCCCAGACTCCCAGGCCTGGAGGTTTGGGTGGGGGTTGATCCCTGTGGGGAGAGGGACAAGGGCTGGTGGGTGCTGAGAAAGGAATCCTACTGGCCATACAGCACACTGGACCCTGTCATCCCCCCATGGCAGAGCTGGAGACGCGGGACGGCAGCGGGGCAGTGCCGGCAGAAAGAACGCGAGTGGAGAGTGTGGAGCTGGTGCTGCCTCCACACGCCAACCACCAGGGCAACACCTTTGGTGGGCAGATCATGGCCTGGATGGAGAACGTGGCCACCATCGCAGCCAGGTGACCCAACAAGGGGTTCAGGGTCAGGGGATCCCATGCCTGGAGGGGACTCTGCGGCTGGGCCTGGCCACAACTGGGCTGTAGGGACCCTCCAAAGGGATGGGTCCCAGCATGGCACCCTTGGGTGACACAGGGAGTCCTACAGGCGTGTGGGGCTGCAGGACCCCAGGGAAAGTTCACACTCATTGCAGCTGGCTCATTGCTCCTTCTCGTGGCTAGCTTTGGCCATTGGAATGCAGGAGTGGCATTTTTTGGGGTCTCCTTGTCTCTGGCCAGGTTGGGAAGGGTGCATGGGGCTGCCATGGCCCACGGCTGGGGCTAACACCTGTCCCCACAGCCGGCTGTGCCACGCCCACCCCACGCTGAGGGCCATCGAGATGTTCCACTTTCGGGGACCATCGCAGGTTGGGGACCGCCTGGTGCTCAAAGCCATCGTCAACAACGCCTTCAAAAACAGGTGGGTGCTGGCAGTGGGGGTGCCCTTCCCAGCCTCCCCATGGCCCTCTGCTGCCTCATCCCTTTTTCTGGCAGCATGGAGGTGGGGGTCAGCGCCGAGGCCTACGGCCAGGAGATGTCTGTCAGCCGCAGGCACATCAACAGCGCCTTCATGACCTTCGTGGTGCTGGACCAGGAGGGTCATCCCCGCACGCTGCCCATGGTGGCACCCGAGCCCGGGGTAAGGACGAGCAGGGCTGGCTTCTTCCCAGCCTGGTAGCACGGGAAGGACCCCCAGGGAATCCCACTCAGCCCCCAAGGGCTCTTGGTTTCGCAGCAAAACAAATGCAGTTTTATGATGATGGAAATGAAATTGCTCAATAGCAAGTGAATTAAATGGATTGCTCGGTGTAACTAATAAAATAAACCACTTGCCTGCGCAGAGATGGAGATGTATTAGCCATGCAAGGCTTAACAGAGTATTGCCTGCAAATTCCAGCTCATCTTTTCTATAATTTAGGGGAAGGAATGTTGAGGTTGTTTTTTACCTTTCAAAGCATCCTAATCCATGATTTGCTGGGATCCAAATATTTAGGGAAACCTGTCACACAAGCACAGCAGCAAAGCAAACACTCATGTGTCTCAGCATCTTCCAGACTGATCCTTGTACAGCTCCCTGATTTCTTTGATGGCTTAAAACTGGGATCTCCCACTGTGATGGAGATCATCTCATAGCCAAAGTCGAGAAACCTCCTCTCACCCACTTTAGACCACCACACTAGCACTTCCTTCAAAATAAGCTGCTTCTTTTTGACTTTAATTTCCCCAGAAGAGGACATTTGCAGGTGCTAGGGTACACCATTTTTGTTTCAGGGGCTGTTTGCAGCTTTGCAGCCATAAATTAGGGTTTTTCCTAATGTGCCAGTGCCCATCACTTGATCAGAACATGGTGGCAATGCTGAAATAACTCACAATCACTGACCATCACTGACCATCACTGCAGTGGGGCCAGGGTGGCAGCTGGCAAGCAAGGGGGCTTCACCTTCCAGCTCTTCCCTGCTTGAACGTTTTTCCCATTCCCAGAAAGATGATTATTTATTTTTCATTCTGCTTTTCTTAATTAACTTAATTGCCTTTTCCCATTTATCAGGATGGAGAAAGGAGGTACAGAGAAGCCAGTGCTAGGAAAAAAATTCGGCTGGACCGGTGAGCACCAAAACGAGTGGGATGTGAGGGATGGAAGAAGGAGGAAAGAGGGGCTCAGCACTGGGGTTCAGGGACAGTCTGGGGGTGTTTTGTGTCCCCTCATAAAGGAAACTGTTCCTTTGCTGCAGAAAATATGTCGTCTCCTGCAAACAGACTGAAGTGCCGCTCTCCGTGCCCTGGGACCAAAGCAACAAGGTAGGATGATCGCCTGTGGGAGCTGCTGCCTCCTCCTGCTCCCCCTCCTGCTCCCCCTCCTGCCCCTGACGTGCTGCCCCTGCCCCAGGTTTATCTGAGCTACAACAACGTCTCCGCGCTGAAGATGCTCGTGGCCAAAGCGAACTGGGCGCTCGCCAGAGAAAAGGAAAAGGTACTAAACCCTGTCCCCTCTCCCTTGGCCCCAAAGCGTGGGCAGTCCTGGTGGGAACAAGTCCCAGCTGTGCCCTGTGCTCCCCAAGGTGCGGATGTACACGCTGGAGGAGGACAAGTTCCTGTCCTTCCGCATCGAGATGTCCGTCTGCATCCCGGCCAGCCGAGCCTTCTCCCTGCTCTCCAACCTGCGGCGCCGGCACGAGTGGGACAGCCACTACGTGTGAGTGCTGCAGGCTCCCCAAACATCACATCCCCAAGTTTCAGCCCTGTTGTTCATCATCCCTTTGGGCTTTCTTGGGATCTGTGTTTTGCCTTGCTTGCTCTCAGAGACTCCTGACTGTGTGTCCCTGCCCTGGCTCTATCTGGGCTGATGGATGCGCTTTGCTGGAGGAAACACCTGTTTTGAGTTCCTCCAAATATTTTGGGTCTGGCTGTGGGCTGTAAATGTGTAAGGCTCAGATGCAAGGAGCACAGCAGGGTTCTTGTGACCGGTTCCCTTCCCATACAGGAGTGCTGAGCTTGTCCAGAAGGTCGATGACGACGACATGATCTACCACGTGGTGAGCCAGAAGCTCAGAAACGAGAACAAACCACAGGACTTTGTTATCCTGGCATCCCGGCGGAAGCCCTGCAGCAAGGGGTGAGCGTCCAGCCTGACCCCTGCTCCCTGCCATCCAAGCTGTGCCAGCTCACTGGGCTCTCTTGTCCCCAGGGACCCCTACGTGGTGGCCTTTCGGTCGGTGACGCTGCCCACCCACCCTGCCAGAGCCGAATTCACGCGCGGGGAGACGCTCTGCTCCGGGTTCTGCATTTGGCCAGAGTCAGAGGAGATGAGCAAGGTGGGATGCTGTGGCTGTGTTCCCACAGCCCATGGGGGAGGCTCCTCCCTCCCCTGTGCTGCTGCTGAGCTTGTCCTGTGCATCGCAGGTGGCTTATTACAACCAGGCTATGCCGGGGTACCTCAACTACGTCACCACCAACGTGGTGGGACTGTCCTCTGACATCTGCTCCACCTTTGAAGCCTGTGAGAAGTTCCTGCTGAAGAATAAGGAGGACCTGATCTCACAGCTGCAGGACTTCTAGAGCCATGGCCCCCCTGCTGACAGATGGACAGACAGATGAGGGAAGGGAACGTGGGATGGTGGCATGCGGACCCTGCCTCGCTTGGAGCTTTGGTCCCAGGGGCTGGGGTGGAGGGGCATTACTGTACCACCTCATCACTGTGTCATACCTTTTCTTCTTTTTTTTTTTACTTTGTGTAGAAATTTTATAAGCAGATGTACAGGAGTTGGTTTTCTAGTTCACTTAATGCTACTTGAATCTTTATATGATCTAAAATCCTCCCAAACCAGATGATTTTTTCACTAGTTCTCGGTGGGGCATAACTGGTTCCTTTTGAGGCAGCAAAGGGAGAGAGGGGACACTGATGTGGGGTGGGTGCTGTACCCTTTTCTGGTGTAGGGGTGGCTGGTAGAACATCTCACTCTCCCCAGTGCTCCTCCTTTTCATGGGCAGGGCTGTAAAAGAGCCCCTGCTCCTCCTGGGCTGAAATCCCACCCCATGGGGCTGTGGAAGGAACAGGAATAAAAGTGTTTTGAAAGGAAAAGCATCCATATGTACTCTGGGTGAGTGTCTGCTCCAGATATCCTGTACCCACAGCACGCCTGGGGCTCAGGTGGAGGTGGGGTCCTTCGAGGCAGGACTGTGCTGCAGGAAAGGGGTGGTGCTCCATGCAAGTGGCTTTTGGGGACTGCCTGGAGCTGTTGCTCTCATGTCTGGGACAGCCCTCCTTGTCCCCCTCTGCTGGGTGCACCAACACCTTGAGATGTAGACCCCAAACTGCATCAGAGGTGCTGCTGAAAAAGGAAAAGGCAGAGCCAAACCTTGTTCCCCTAAGTCTGGGTTGCTCTGGGAAAAGCACTAGAACGAAGCAGGAGTGACAGTGGAAGTGCTACTAATCAGTCACAGCACAGGGGACATCTGCCTCTGTGGAGAGCTCCCTCCCAGGCCTTCCTGGGTCACACAGCCAGAGTTTCTCTGATGGCATTAAGGTTTCTGGAATGCTTGCTGCCTGCTGGAAAATGAGTGAGCCCTGGAAGCCCTTAGGCACACAGAGCTTTGGGCACAATAGGTTTTACAGGTGCCAGCTGTGCCCTTGCCTCTCCCTGTGGAGCCCTGTGCTTAGCCCCAAGGAAGGGTTTTGTAGAGCTTAACCAAGAGCAAGTGATGGTGATGCCATACTTGAGGTGAGGTGAGGCCATGGGCTACCAGAAATGACCACAGGGTCTTTTCCAGGACCCCAGGTGTCCCCCTGCAACACTAAGTCCCTTTGCCACCGAAATTCCCCACCCAGTTTATAAGCAGAAGGAGCTCCTGCCCTTCTCCTGTGGCCACCAGCCAGTGGCTCCCACCCCTGGGCTGGCTGTGGCCATAAACCCCTAATCTCTGCTCTATCTCCCATCATAAACATCTCAGCTCAAGATCTGGCACTTGGCAGTGCCCTGATCTCCAAAAGATAAAGCCATCTTAGGCTGAACATAGTACTTAAGCATTCAATTTTTGTAGAGCCCTCTTATCTCCCAAAACTCAGAGCAATCCTGCCTTTTTATCACTGGGACAAGAGCCATCCTTTCTACTTACCGTTAGGAATTGCTGCTGCTTGATTAAGTGGAGGGGATGATGTATTTGCCTGAACATTAAACTTTAACTGACCTCTCCCTCTCCACAAGTATTGTGCTTTTTCCCGCTGGGAAGCCCCTGGTCAGCGCTGGCTCCAGCCTGGCTGGGTCCCCAGGGATACAGGGTGATGGAGCAGGAGTGACCTGGGGGCATGGCAGAGCACTGTGCTCTGCACTTCTGGGAGAAAATTGTAGCCCTGCAGCATCTGCTGGTCCTCAGCAGGGCATGGACAGCAGGACTGGGCAGCTTGGAGCATCCCTGGAGCACCCATCTCCACTGCCTCATCCCACAGGGAAGGAGAGATCTGCTAGTGACTGTCCTTACCAGCCTTTCCCAGAGCCCTTTCTTTGCCCTCCCCATCAAATGCACTGCTCTAGGACCGATTCAGCAATCACCATTTTTCCTAAATGGAGCAGGAAAAAAATCTCAAAAACCAAGAAAAGCCAGGAAACTTTTGGAATAGAAAAGGCCATGAAGACAGCTGGGCATTTACAGGCCAGCACTTCAGGTTGGATGTGGGCGCCTTCTCCAGTGTGCTGCCATCATGAGAAGGTTTAAGGACCTGATTTTATGGGTGCTAAATAAGTACATGGAGCTAATATATCACAATACAGGGTATATTTATCTGCTCTGCAGGACTGGGATAGAATTAGACGGCAGTGTCTCTCTCAAGGCCAGCCCCGCTGTAATTCATGCCCCGAGGCAACCAGCCAAGGGGAGGAGGAGGAGGAGGAGGAGGAGGAGGAGGAGGAATTCTGCAGGCAGCAGTATTGATGGGCTACTCCCAGAAGCTTTGTTTTAATTAATTTTCAGAGTGCTCCTTGCAGTGGATCAGGCAGCTCCTTCAAAACCTCCTTCCACCCACGGCTGCCCGTGCTGTTGTGCAGGGTCTGGGGCAGCGGGGTGAGCCCCCAGGCTTTTGGTTAAACAGGGCAGAAGCTGTTGCTGTTTTTTAAACAGGGGGGCTTCCCCCTGGCCAAGAGGCCTCTTTGATGGCCACAGCGTATTTGTCACAGCTTTTCTCTTTCCCCTTTTTATTGACTTTCTGCTTGTTTCTGCTGCCAGGGGTCAGCTGGGGAGTTGGCTGGACTTTACCAAAGTCCACCCAAAACCATCTGGTTCCCAGGTGCTGACGCAGTGCCCTGCCCCTGAGATAAGAGGGGTTTGAGCAGCAGGCTCGCAGCCCAGTCGGGAGTGTGGTGGTGAGGCTGGAGCAGGGCTGTGCCAGCTCCAAAGCTTTTCCCGAGTAAGCAGGTCTGTGAACCCGAACTGCATTTGCCCCGCGAGCAGCAAGGTGACAGCAGCAACCACAGCTCAGCGCCGAGTTTGGGGTGACCTGGCTGACATGAAGGGACCTGTCCCCTTCCAGGACGCCGTGGCAAGTGACACGGAGCCCTCCAACACCATCAAACTGCTGCACCTGCTTTTCCTGTCCACCTCCTGGGGAATGCAGGTCTGGGTGACCTTCGTGGCCGGTAGGCTGGGCTGCGTTGTGGGGGTGGCACAGGGGAGGGGGCTTTGCCCCAGGACTCACCTGCTCTCTCCCTCGCAGGGTTTGTGATGAGCAGGCACCTCCCTCGCCACACCTTCGGCTCCATCCAGCGTGAGCTCTTCCCCTACTACTTCCACATCAGCTCCACTTGTGCCTTCCTCAACCTGACCCTGTTTGCCATGTCCCACCCCAGCCAGCGGCTCGGCGAGGAGCACATGGCTCAGGTAGCCTCCCCCTTCCAAACACGAGCTGGCCACAGCCCAAACCCTTTCCTCTGCTCCACTGGCTGGCTTGCAAACCACGGAGATCCACGCAGGGCTCTGGTTAAAAGAAACCCACAAGCACCCAAACTGCAGCGCGCCAAGGGGCTGGGGGGGAATATTTACCCCACCACACGTGCGAGATGCTCAAGGCGGGCTTTGCTCCCCCGCAGATCATCGTCTTCTCCGTCTGCATCACCGCTTCGGTGCTGAACACGCAGTGGTTTGGGCAGGTCACCTCCGACATCCTGGCCGAGCTGCAGCTCGTGGAGCGCGGCCAGGGGCTGGGGCAGGAGGTGGGGCTGGCAGGCAGCGAGCCCCGCAGGCAGCTCCGCACCTCCGACCCCAGATACCGGCAGCTGGCCCGGCGCTTCGCCCTCTACCACGCTCTGTCCTCCCTCTGCAACCTCCTCTGCATCGTGTGCAATGGGCTGAGCCTGGGGCACCTGGCTGCCCAGCTCTCTGCCCTCTGAGGGCAGGGCACTGCCAGGTGATGGCTGGGCAGAGCCCAGCCCTTGCTGCCTGGCTGTAAAGCAGCGCTGAGCTTTGGATATTGAACTGCAGCATCCTCAGGTGAAGACATTCTCACTGTGTGTGCTCACGGTGCAGAAATTTAGGAATAGTGAAATGGAAATGTTTTCTCTACAGCTGCCTGCAGCCAGCCCCCATGATCAAAGCAGGAGAGTTTTATGGCTGAACAGCTTTCTAATGCCCCGTGCATTAGCTGTGTCTAAAGCTGCAGTGTATTCCTGCAGTCATGAGACTGCAGCAGAGAAAGAAATGAGAGATTGAGAATTACTTCTAATTAAAAGCCAAACACAAATACAGAAGTGTAGAAGATCCTGTCTTGGCTGTATTAGTTAACATAAAGTATAACGTTGGGGTTTACAATCAGTGTCTGTCATTCCCTTGTACTTCACAAGGTGAGAAATAAATGTTGTCTCATTCATTAGGCAGAAGTCAGTCTGCTTAAAATAGCCATGTTTATTCCAGGTTCTGTAGGACATTCAGGAAGGTATCAAAAGGGTCAGTCAAACACTGCTCCAAACAAAGAGCTCTGCTGTACCCTGGCCAGCAGCACAGCCAAGCAGTGACAAAACAGCAGCTGCTGAGTCCCAGGCAGGAACCTGACTGCATCCACCCTGTTGCAACAGGCAGGAATCTCCCCAGGCCACTGCTGTTAAACCCCAGCAGCAACAGCCCACCTCCGAGGAAATCTGTGATTCTTCTCAGGTAAGGAAGTACATTCCCAGCTGCTGTTACTGCAACCACAGCCAGTGTTTGGCACTGCTTCAGGTTTATTTCAAAACCACATGCAGCCTATCATAGAGGAGACCTTCTGCAAGCCAGCTGGGCTCCCTTTTAAACAAATAATCCTCTCATGTTAGCCCGTCCTTCTCCTGTGCTGCTCCCCTGGAAGTTTCCCTGTGTGCCAAGATTATTTTCCTCCCCTGAGGAGTGCAAGGTATTTTTGTCAAGCAGAAATCTGCAGCCTGGAGCTGGGCTAACTAACAGCAGCCTCTTGCACAGGATTCCTTGTTTCATTCTTGCTCATTACAGTCGATGCACTTTCCTGCCAGAGAAGTATTTCTTAGAGAAAGGAGAACGCTTGGCAAATACCAAAACTGTTGGGGTCCCAGCCTTCACAAAATACCTGCAAAGATTAAAAGGAGTCCTTGGCTTCCTTGTACTTGGCCCCGTGTCCTGCAAAGCAAGTGACTCCTGCCCAGCTCCATAAAGACTGACCTCCCAAAGGCTGGTGACGAGCTTTGTGCTGATTAGCAGAGCCGCTTGGAGCCAGGGCTAAGCACATCTGAGAAGTGTTTTATGAATCAACTCATCTCCCAACAGCTTCTTTTAATTAAGACAGCTGTTATTCTCCCTCTGGAAGGAGGGTTCTTTTGCAACTGCCCTTACATCCTGAAATCTGAGGGCTTAAGGACACTGCTGAGTTTTATGGGGTGACAGAGATCCTGCTCCCACTGCAACAGACCGAGCCCCCCACGCTGTGCAGCAGCTCCAGCCAGCTATGAGATGGTGCAACTCAACAGCACAGGCTGCACAGGAACTTTCTGGCTTCACAAACAGCAAATTCTTCTCTCTCAATAACAGCCCAACTCTTTAAAGGCAGTTTCAGAGCAGCGCTGCGTGCTGTGCCAGGGGCTGCTCACGCAGCAGTAGGAACAGCGAGAGCATTGTTAACCTTCAACATGTTCTTTAGAGGCTGCTGCCTGTTTTTCCCTTTTTTTTTTCTAAAGTAGTATTGTGAAGATGGGATCTGGAATAGCCCTTCTGTGCTGCTCAGCTGTGCCCCAGCTCCCTTTCCCATCTCCATCCAGTCCTGGAAATGGAAAGAGTTGTTTGTTTTTTTTCGGGGGGAAAACATATGTCAGTTGCTAAAGCCAGACACAAAAATCCATGCAGCTTTATACCTTCAAGAGGCAGGACTATGAAGTCAGAGAAGAGTTAGGGCTATTTAAGAACAAATTAGACTTAAAGCTCCTATTTTTTGCCTTTTTCCCCCTGGACATGGACAAGTATGGCCTCACCTTTCGTGCTGCAGCACTTGCAGCAATGTGTGTTCTGGGTTCACCTCATACATTTCTTCTCTTTCTTCATCTTCAAAATAGAGCTGAAAAAAAATTGGGGGGGTTATTAAATGCCTAAAGTACGTGAAGGAAAGCATTAAGCTGCTGAAAGCCCAGTAAGAGCACACCATTATCAGCTGGGGGTTTGTCAAACCTGACTGTCAGATGCAAAATTCAGCAAGGCAGAAATTGGTTTGTGTGAATTCCAAGTTTTCCCTGTATAAACCAGCTTAGGTTCTCCTGGTAGTGGCAGCAGAAAGGCAAAATACACTGGCTGCTTCCATGCTTTACAGGCACTCAATCCAAATCTAAGGGCTGCTATTTAACAGGTGAAATGCAGCAATGTTACAAGATAAACTGAGTGGGTTTAGAGGTATTTGAACAAAACAGAGTTAAGAGATTAAAATCCGGGAATGGTGACTTAGACTGTAAATACACACAGGATTTAACCTGGAAAAGTACACAGCCACTGTCCTTCTGGACCTGTCTGCTCACTGTACACAGGGTTGTGCTGCTGCCTGGCACAGATGACACTCAAGTGGAAAATGAGAAATAAACATTCATATCCTTCTATGTACAACTTCAGAAAGATTCTCAAAACCTGCTGCAGCCACAACCAACTCACAACCCACCTTTGCTAAAGTGTTAATAGAGATGCATTATCTTGATCTGATGATTGTACTTCACTTAGTTTTGAAAACAGACTGTTTTAAAAATAATATTTTCTTAATTGTGTTGAGCAACTCCATGATGCAATTACAAAGCCAGGCCACCTTTCAGCTTGATGGTTTAAATCTTTACTATTGTTACAAAGGTGGAATCTAAGCAAAATCTATAAATAACTTCTGTCAAACACAATGTAAGTGGAAGAAAACTTCCATTTTCACAAGTGAATTCTGTCAGCAGTCATGGGCAATGTCTGAGTTTGTAAGTGAGGGCAGCTCTCTTGTTTCACATCTGTGCATGGTAGACACATGCCAACATCTTCATACCCTCAGAGCTGTGCACTTTCTCACTCCAGAAATAGAAAAAACCCACAACACAACAACCCTGAAACTGAAGGAAAGTCAAACTTCTCACCTCAAGATTGTTGGGAAGGTATTTTTTTTCTAAATCCCAAGGAGGTAACTCATCAAACATCACCATTAAATGATCAATAAACCTAAAAGCCAAAATATACTTGGTCAGCTTAAACAAAGTGCTCAGTTTCAATAACTTGCATTTGAATGATGGCAAAAATACATCAACAAATTAAACAACAGCCTTGAAAGCAAGTTTAGATCACCAATAGTTTCTTCCCTTCAAACTCATCACTTTCCTAATGAATCCAAGGCCCTACTGTAACTCAGGTTATTGGCTTCAAATTTGAGCAGTGCAACAATGAATTATTTTTAACTTTACATTTCCACACTGAAAAAGATGTCAAAATAAACACCCTGCATTTTGTCTAAAATGGATTTTCCTTCGACACAGTCCCATGTTTCACCAGATCAGAGTGATGAGACTACATCTGTGTGTCAAAGGCTTCTTTACTTTGGTACTTGAGGAGCGTTGGAGGCTAGTTTGCTCCAAAAAATTCATTTCCACCTCCTTTAGTCACAAAAAGGCACAGAGAACACTACCATAAAAGTACTACAACTTTAATAACCTGCCTGCACTGTAATTTTAAGTCCTAAACTTATTAACAGATCTGTGGAATATGTCTTCCAACAAACAAAAAGTTACAAATTCCAAGTCTGTTTACAAGATCAGAAATTGAAGTTGACATAAAGGAGAGTGGAATTCCAAGCCTGCCAGTCACTGTCAGTCTGAAAGGTCTGCAGCACTTCAGTCAGATCTGCTGAAAGCCCTGAGAACTTTGGGGTCACTGCTGGTTATGAGAGGTCCTATTTGGAAGCTTTTCATAATTTTTAAGTTTAACCTTTTTTTCTGAGACACCATATTGGGAGGGCTTTAAAACAGCCCCTTAATGAGTCTCTAAAATCCACACGTGTGGATGGGTCACAGGTATCCCTGGGCACTAATTAATTACTGCTCTGAGCTTGCACTGCAAGCCCCTTTAGTCACCCTGGCTAAATGTGTTTGTCTGCACTATAAATTTATGCAAATGACAGAATAATTCAGGTTGGAGAGGACCTCAGGAGGTCATCTAGTGCAGCCTCCTGCTCAGAAGCAGGGTCAGCTGTGTGATTAGAAATCTGGAGCTGCTCCACCAGCATGGCAGTGTTTCTCTTGCTGCCTGTTCTCATTTGCTCAAACACCTCCTCCATGCAAGGATGCTGCTGGCAGTGCATTTACCTGGAGTGCTCATGAAAGGCCACAGTGAAATCTGTCTGCTCATGCTCAGGGTACAGGAAGAGGACAGGCCAGTTCAGGTTGCCATCAGCATCTAAGTGCACCTTTGCCCCCATGGCACTGTCAGAGTGGAACCCATCTAAGGATATCTCAGCCAGGCCACCTGACACTTCCTCTTCTTCATCTGAAGGCTCAAGAACCAGCTTGATATTTCTTTCCTGGAGGGGAGGGAGGGAAAAGACCAAAATCCAACTGAAAATCAAACAGTTATGGTGAGGAGAGCAAGAACAAAAAAGAAGCAGTTGGTAAAAAGTCAAATTATGTTGTTAATGAGTTGGCTCCTAAACATGCCATCCAAAGCTTTCCCACAGTATCAGACTCAGGTGACTGGACTTCCCAGTGGAATCCAGAACCTCAGCCACATATACAAACTCCTCATAAACAAATGAGGAGAGGTGGGAATCCAGAGGAGTCCACACGTGGAGAGAAGAGCCTGAGAAAACATGTGGAAAGGGATACATCTAAAATCCATTTCTCTGGGGCCTGCCTGGCACCACTACAGGGTGCAACTACACACACCAGCTCCTGAGAACATCTACTCCTTCAGAGAACTGAAGACAGCTCACTCTTTTCCTCGGAAATACAACAGCAGAAGAGATCTGACTGTATGTAAGAGTCCAAAATATTTTAATGTAGTTTAAACACTCACTGAGGAAGGAGAGGATCCAGGACTGATTCCCTCCTCTACCCTACTGAATGGTTATCTTCTAGTCCTCCACAGAATTAATGCCTGTGGGCAGCAAAGAAAGACAGGTTCATTGGGCTGATGTGATGCTACAGCCCAGCAGCCAGAGCACTCAAAAAGCTCAGCCCATCTCCTAACACTGGGTCTGTATTTTGCAGTACTTGCTACCTGAAATACAGAAAGCTGGGAGGTGGGGCTAGAGCCATGCAGACATAGAGAATCATAGTTGTAACTCAATTTTTATTTTGCTCTAGCCCTCTAAAGCCAATGTATGAGAACCAACTTCTAGAGAAAAATGACAGAGCTCTTAAAAAAAAACCCCCAAACCACACAAAATCAGTGACTCACCTTTATTGCTGCAAGCAAAATTTCCTTCTGGCACTGCTCTTTCCTCTCCATCACTTTTGCTTTCCTAGCATCCCCCTCCTGAATTCGCTGGAGGGAAGAAAAGGATGCACTGTGGTCACACAGAGCAGGTCAGTGCCCATCACTGCTCTTCCCTGACAACGGGTGGAGAAATCAGGTTGGTCCCTCCAGGAAGGTCCCTCCAGCTCCTTCCCCTGCCCATCTCAACACACAACACATGGAACCACCACTCAGCCCAGTCTGGGGACATCACACTACACAGAAACCTGGATGGAGCCTCCTCCCTCCAAGGATCCCAAAAAGATAAGCACTGCAGATGCCAGGCTGCCTTCATATTTACCTTTAACTTGTCAGCTTTAGCTCTCATTTCCACAAGCTTCTTCTCTTTTGGGTCTATTTGCAAGCCTTCCTCACACCATGCTATTGCTTCCAAGAAATTCTTTAGCTCCATGTGACAAAGAGCTCCTGAAAGGATTAATATTTTAAGTTTCCAGTGTTGGAGTCAGCGTACAACTACTACAGAAGTGGTGATTATAAAGACAGCGTTAGGCCCGGTGCTTCTGCACTAAACTTTTTTGTCTTGCATGGTCAACCAGAAACTTCCAGCAGGTCAGTTGATAAGAAAATTTAAAATATTTCATCAGTTCTTATATCACTTAGTCACAGAAATCAGCAGAGTTATGCTAAAAGTGTCTGTTACAAACAAAATTTTATCACTGTAATTAACATTTCAGTATTTGTCTTGTTAGGAAAAATAAAATAAAAGGGGGATTTCTATGGGGAGGGAAAAAAGAACAGACACAAAACCAGCATTGTGCAAAACAGGAAAAGTTATGCTGCACTCTACAGAAACAGCTCCAGTGCCTCTGATAGATATAGGAGATGAAAAAAAAGGAAATTTTGATTGAAAATGCAAAGCAAAAGGCAGAGCTCTGTTTTGGGGAGAAACTACAATAACAAGTGAAGAGATCTCTTCCAGAAACTGCTTTCCCTTTTTGAAATGAATTCTGTCCAGAAACAAAGTATGATGCAGGATCACAGTAATTTAAGCTTTATAAACACAATTATTACACACCCAGAAACATGCAAGGAAACAAGACAACAAGTAATAACAGCCTGTTTCAGGGCTGGTAACAGTAACAGCACAATCAGCAAAATTAACATCAGCCAAGAGTTTGGAAAGGATGCCCCTTGTGCTCCATGCAGCAACACCAGCTTTAATTCTCACCTCTTATGATGGCTTTGAGATGGGTGGGCTTCAGCTTTTTGGCTTGGATGGCATCATTTAGAGCAGAACGGTAGTTACCTGTAAAGCAAGCAGAAGTGCTCAGAATCTTTCATTTGTTTTTGAAATCCAACCAGATACCCAGGTGACAAAATAGTTTATGCAGAGAGCCCAGAATTCACTGTTTCTGCAATCACAGCGAGGTGAGAGGAGGGTAAAAAAAGGGCAAAACAAAAGGATAGGGATCAATCATAGAGGTGAGAGGTAAATAACATGGTGTGAGCAGACCACCTCCCTTCTGCAACACACAGCAGCATTAAAAGGCCCAGAACACCTTCCCTGGTGTTCGGCATGTTGGTTGGATGGTGGCAACTGTAAGAGTCACAGGATTATTAAGGCTGGTAAACACCTCCAAAATCATCCAGTAATGGTTTTAAACTAAATGAGGGTAGACCTACACTAGATATAAGGAAGAAAATTGTTATATATATTATATAATGAGAGTGGTGAGGTATTGGCAGAAGCTGTCCAGAGAGGTGGTAGGAGCCCCATCTCTGGGAACATTCAGGGGCAGGTTGGACAGGGCTCTGAATTAACTTGTTTAGTTGAAGATGTCACTGCTCCTTGCAGAGGGGTTGGACCAGATGGCCTTTAAAGGTCCCTTCCAACCCAAACGAGTTTATGATTCCAAAAACCACTGGTTTTGCCCTGTCCTGGAGCCAAGGCTCGAGCAGCAGATAACAGCTGGAGGGAACAGAGAACAAACCCTGCACGCAGCCACAGACTGAAGCGAGCCAAGTCTTCAGGGCTCAAGGAGCGTCTTTCCCATGGATAAGCCACTCACCCTGCCATATCACAAAACCAAAACAAACTCCAAGCGGGGAGGAAAAGCAGCTCTGGAGCCGCGTTCCCCGGCGGTCGGAGGCCCCTTACCCAGGTGGAAATGTGCAGCCCCTCGGTTCGTGAGCAGCACCGCGTCCAGCTCGGCGTCCCCGCACCGCCTCCGCAGCCCCTCCGAGTAGGCGGCCACCGCTCTCCCGTAGTCCTTCTCCTTGAAGTACTCGTTCCCTTCGTTCTTGTACATCCTGGCCAGCTCTGCGGGGACGCAGGGGGTCAGGGCGGCCCGGGGACACCGCGAGCCCCGGCAGCCTCGCCCGGTGCGCACCTGCGGGGCTCCGCTCCTCGTCGAACAGCAGCGACTGCAGGCAGGCGAGCTCGGGCTGCCGCGCCGCGTCGATCTCGGCTGGGCAGCGCTTCATGAACATGGGGATGGCCTCCAGCTCCTGCGGACGGACAGACGGACACACACAGCGCCTTGAGCTCGGCCCGCCCGGCCCCGCGCCCGGCCCCGCCGCCTCACCTGCTCCCAGGTGTCCGGGTGCAGCGCTCCCCGGTACCGCGGCGGCTCCGGGGCTCCGGCCACGCCGTCCTGCTCGGCCTCCGCCATGCTCCTACTGCTGCCGCTCAGCCCCGCCTGCGACCGCCTCCGCCGCATCAGGCCCGGCCCCGCTCCTTCCGACCAACACCGGCATCCGACCAGTCCCGGCATCCCACCGGCACCGGCATCCCACCGGCACCGGCATCGGCATCCCACCGGCACCAGCATCCCACGGCACCGGCGTCCGACCAGTTCCGGCATCCCACCCTCCCTCGCCTCAATCCCGGCCCCGCTCCTTCCGAGCGGCCCTGGCCTCTCACCAGCCCCGGTATCATCTCCGGTTCCATTCCTTTCGACCCCCCACCCCAGCAGGGGTATTAGTAAAAAATGTCTTGATCAGGGTTGTCAAGCATTGGAACTGCTCAGGGAAGGGATGTAGTCACCATCCCTGGGGAGATTTAACAGCAGTGGATATGGCACCTGGGGACACGGGTTAGTGGTGGCCTTGGCAGCTCAGGTTAATGGTTGGACTCAATGATCTTAAAGGCCTTTTCCAACTGAAACGATTCTGTGATTTTATTAAGTGGCACTGCTGTTCTTCATGATCTCTTGATCTCAGAGGAGCTGAGGCACAGGGTGAGGTGACCCCTCCAAGGAGCTCCCTGTCCTGTCAATGCTGCTGGGATGGCACTGAGCTGTTCCTCATGGGAGTCCCGGGGCCTGCCATGCCAAGTGTCCACCTTAATGAGACCTGGGTGTTCCCAAAGAGATGCAGAGGAAAGTCACCTTCCTTTGTCTCTCAGAATCCTTCATGCTGAGAACTTGGCAGCGAGGGGAGCCCTCCTGTGCAGCCTTGGCTGTCCTGTGTTCTTGACAGAGGCCACGGCCAGTCAGTCCCTGCCAGTGCTCCCACAGCCACACAGGGCTAAAAGTGTTGGGAAAAGCAGCTTCCAGGGACCTGTACCCAGAGCAAGGAATGTCCCCAGCCCTGTGGGGGACTGTGGGCTGATTCCATGTGGGCTGATTCCAGCTCAACCTCAGCACCTGGCGCACCTGCAGGTGTGTGTGGCTGGCTCTGACCTGAGCTGGATTTGCCTATGCTCATCCAGAGCCATTGCCAGGGCCGCTCAGACAAACTCACTGCAGCAGAGGTGACAGATTCAGAGAGGAGGCATTTAAGGGACATGCACTTTACTCAGCAGCTCTATGACCCCTTCTTTGGTGAGGAACAAAACCTCGCCGGTGCTCTGATTCCAAACCTCAAAGACTGGGGGGTCCTCGCAGACCCTCTTCCCAGCCACAACCACATAGGGATAGCCCAGCCTTTTGGCATCCTTCAGCCTTTTCCCAATGGTCAGCTGGGTCCGGTCATCCAGCACTGATTCGCCAGCAAGGTGGGGCACTGCTTCGGCCAGGTCATCATACACCTGCTCCAGCAGCACCGCTCCCTCCTCCTCCTCCTCCTTGCTGCCCCTCTTGGGGGGGATGAAGCAGAGCTGGTAGGGCGCGATGAGGCTCGGCCAGCGGATGCTGTCCTCAGTGGAGAGCACCTCGATGGAGGCTGCCAGGATGCGAGTGACGCCCAGGCCATAGCAGCCCATTTCTGCCAGCTGGGGTTTGTTCTCGGCAGAGGAGAAGATGGCGTTGGCAACGGAGGAGTACTTGGTGCCCAGGTAAAACGTGTGTCCCACCTCGATCCCTTTGGTCTCAGTGAGTTTCTCCCCGCACGTGGGGCACGAGGTTTGCTCCCCATTTAGTGTCTCCACGTTGGCTGCAAAATGTCCCTGAGGGCACAGCACCAGCCTGTCCTCGCCGATGTCTGCCGGGAGCTGGAACTCGTGGGACGTGGTGCCGCCGATACTGCCCGTGGCCGCCTGCACCTTGACGAAGGGCAGGCCCAGGCGGGTGAAGAGGCTGCAGTAGGCGTCACACACCTGCTCGTAGGTGCGCCGCGCCGCCTCCTCGGAGGTGTCGAAGGTGTACATGTCCTTCATGTAGAACTCCCGGCTGCGCAGCAAACCAAAGCGGGGCTTGGGCTCGTCCCGGAACTTCCTGGTGACCTGGTAGAGCCGCAGCGGGAGCTGCCTGTAGGACAGGCCGCTCTGCGAGGCCACCAGCGCCGTCACCACCTCCTCGTGCGTGGGGCCCAGGCAGTAGCTGTGGTTGTGCCGATCCACCAGCCGGAAGAGCTCCGGACCCATCAGGTCCCAGCGGCCGCTGGCACGCCACAGCTCCGCCGAGCACAGGCTGGGCAGGTTCAGCTTCTGCCCACCCACGGCCTGCATCTCCTCGTCCATCACCTTGATCAGCTTCTCCATGGCGCGGACGGTGGGCGGCAGGTAGCAGTAGCAGCCAGGGCTGGTGGGATGGATGAGCCCCCCTTGCAGCATCAGCCGCTGGCTGCGGCAGGTGGGCTCCCCGGGCCGGCCCTCAGGCCCTGCCTGGCCGCCCATGGGCAGGGTCAGCGGCTGGAAGAGCTGGGAGAGCAGCAGGCGCCTGGCCCTGCCCGGGCTGCCACCGTGCCGGGCCCTGATCCCGCGCTGACGGGCGCCCAGCGCCGGGAGACGGCACCGCCTCAGCAAGGCCTCCATGGCGGGGATGGAGAGGGCCCTGCAGAGGGAGAGCGGGACAGAGCAGGGGTCAGCGCTGACCGCACGGGGTCTGTGGCCACCCTGACACCTGCGTGTGTGCACCAGAGCTCACATGCACACACCTCGGGGCACACACACGTGAACGCTCTCCGGGATGTACAGGTACCCCTGCACGGACATGCACATCTGAACACACAGGCACATGCTCCCAGGTGTGCACACCTGCACGGCCTCTTGCACACCTGAGTGCTGCATGCTGCGTTCACACACACTCCCGGGGACACACAGGTACCCACGGACACGCACAAACGCGGCACGAGCACACACCTGCGCACACACGTAGCTGCACGTGCACACGCAGGAACAGCTTCCGGGATGTACAGACACGACTGCACCCTCGTGAACACGTGAAGCCGTGGGGGAACACCTGAGCACACTCACACCTGAGCACACTCACACCTGAGCACACAAACTCGAGCGCAGTCTCACACGTGAGCGTGCTCTCACACATACACACCTGAGCACACTCACACCTGAGGGCACACTCGCACACGTGCACACGCACACTCACGTGCACACGCACACTTTTTTTTTTCCTTACAGCCGCGGCGGCGCGCGCCCGGCCCCGCCGGCGCGGCCAATGGGGAGCCCCTCCCTGTCACGTGGGGCGGACACACGCGCACGTGGGCGGCGCGCGCCGCTCTCTATGGTTCCGGCGGGCGCCCCCTGGCGGCAGGGAGGAGTGGCTGCAGCGGGGGGGGGGCGGTGGGTGACACCGTGACGGGGACAGGGCTCACACAGGACTGGCACCATCAGGATCCGCGCGTCCCTTCCTAATTAACAAGGGCTTGGAAAAACTGAGAAGGTTGTGGTTTTTGGGATGGGCTGCTACTGTGGAACTTGCTGCCATCCCACCGGCTCAGACGGACAGCAACCACTTGTCCGTCCTGCCCTTGGAAGAACTGACCTTCATCACCTCAAAGAGCATCTTTGCCAGCTCCATCCTCCCACGCTGGTCATAGCTGTGGACAGCTGGATCATGCCCAGAGCGTGGTTATGGCAGACAGCCCTCAGCTCCACAGGCACCAGCTGGGAATTCCAGTCTTTCTTAACCCATGGCTCCATCTCTGCCTTGGCGTTTCTTCAGCCTCACCTGCCCAAAGCGGTGTCTGCAGGAGGCACCACAAGGTCTCAGTGGAGCCACATTGCCCAGGCCAATGACCTGCTCAAAGCACTCGATGCCAAATGTTTTCTTTTTGTCCCTGAGGAGCTGCAGTTTGGGAATGGCATCATCCAGGTCAAACTCCACAGCTTGGCCCAAGTTTCATCCAGCATAAACAGTTTTTGCACAGTGTCCACCCTCATGTAACAGAAAAAAATAGTAAATAGAGCCAGGACAGGACAAGATGGGTTCTTGAAAGCAATGAGCCCATCTGCTTCCCCTTCCAGGCTCAGTCTTGGGACAGCATGTCCCAAGTGCTCAGGTGCAGAACCACTTGGAGGGTGCCTGAAGGAGGGCTAATACATCAAAAGCCACCTTATTAGCTCATTCCAGCTTTCTCCAATCCAGTCTGGCAGACACACACTGCCTGACACCCAGTGACCACCTCCACACTGCACTTTTCATCCTCCTCCCTCAGCTCAAAGGGAGTTTAACATCTCTGGAGCACATAGTAAAGTACTCTGCTGGAGGAGGAGACAGCACTTCAATTAAGAGTTAAATAATCCTGTTTAAATAAAGGGAAATAAGAATGAATTCTTATTTTAAAAATGGGATTTAAAGAAATCTTCAGTTCTTCTATAATGTGAAGTCCTTATGTGCACTTCTGTTTACAGAGGGCTGGAAAGTAAGGAAATAAAGAGCACATCTTTGATGCTCTGCAATATCTAGAAGCATTAAAGTCATTAAACAGTTGAGCCAGTTCTGCAAGGTGACTCTAAGTCCTGTGTGCCCAAAGGGACCTGTGGGAGTCCCTCAGCAGCTCAGTGCTAGAGCTGGGATCTGGCCCAGGTTTCCTGGCTGATGGGTGACAACTTCCCTCCCAGACCAGCCTTCACTGGTTTTGTCAGGCAATTACTCCTCGCTGTGTGTTTGTAACCAAAATTATACAGGTACTGCAAACACTGTTTGGGAGAAGTGCTGCGGCTGTCTCAGAGGCTGGAGGATCAGGATGGATCCCTGTGTGAAGGGAATTTGCTCACACCTTGGACACCCAGGTGCTGCTGTGTGTCCCTGGGGATCTCCAGAGCCACACTGCAAATCCCTTTGTCCATCTCCTGCTTGCCCAAGAATTGTGAGATTTTCAGCAGGCTCTTCAGGACAGGAGGGTTGTCTCCTTTTCTATTGTTGGAGCCAGGGAAGTGAAACACATTTCCATCAGTGACTTATTACCTGCTGTGCTGATCAAAGGGACAAAACCAGCTTGGATTGATTCGCCGGGGCACCGTTTTAACCAGGAGGGTTTAAGGAGAAAAATGGGGAAAGCTGATCTCTTAATAAATCTGCAGACAGGACTGAATGCGGGGCTCAGCTCAGGGGTTATGTGCCTGAAAGCCCTGTCTGGGCTCCTTATTTTTTCCAGCTGTGCTGGGGGAACATAATAAAGGTACTGCTGTCCCTGCAGCCTTTCACCAAACTGCTCCCCCGCTGCTTTGCTGGGGCTGATTTATGGCATGGGGGCCAGACTCGTGGCCTGAGAGGGGTGTACCCTGCACATGGTGAGACTGAGGGGCTCAGCTGCTGTCTGGGGCCTCCCTCTTTGCCCTCAGGGATTTCCGGGAGGAAAACTGCTGAGGATGGGGAGAAGGCAAATGAAAAGACCAAGCAGGCAATAGCAGCTGTCTTGAATCAGTCCCTGCCACAGCACCAAAGAGATCAAGGGGCCAGTGTGAGAGTAGCCACTGGGCTGGTGGAAAATGCTTCTTCCCTTTCCAGCAGCATCCCCAGGTAGCACCAGGCCAGGGCTAGGAAAGAGAAGTCAGGGCAGGTGAGAGGCCAGGTCAGTCAGTGGTCAAACCTCTCTCCATCCTGCAGAGGATCTGCAGTTCAGGCTTGGGGGCTGGCACAGAGTGGTGGAACATCCCATCCGTTCATGGACATGCTCCTACACAGTTTGTAGGGTCTGTGACCACACAGTGCTGGCTCACACCCTGGGCTCACTGATTTGATCTCCTCCAGTGATATTACTGTAACTGCTGGACAATGCTTTTATGCCCAGTGGAGTGGTGGTTACAGGTTCTGCCTTTGATTTTCCCCTTGGAGAGTTGCTGGGGAATATAAAATCACTGCACACTCCCTGCAGCCTGGCAGTGACCCAAGGTACAGGTGCTCCCTCACAGGTAATCCTCGGGTGCTTTTGGACAGCTCCTCCTGAGCAGACAACACTTTGTTTTTTCCCTGCCAGGACTCTGTTTTCCAGCCCTGCCTGCACAGGGGAGGGGACATTCCCTAGGGAATGGAGATGCTGGGTGCCACGGTGACAGTTGCCATGGCAAGGGCTGCCACCATCCCTGTGGTCCTTGGGGACCAGAGCTGTCAGCATGTGGCTGCAGGCAGTCCTGGGGACACGGGCAGCCCTGTGAGAGCTGGATGTGCAGGGGGAGCTGGACTTAGGTCTTCTCATCTCCCAGACTGCCTGTGCCTGCTGGGAAGCAGCTCCTTGCACAGGGACTTTTTGCACAGGATAGTCCAGGACACCCAGCTCAAGCTGGGAGCAGGCTGGGTGGAAGCAGGGATGTGCTGAGCACCCCACACACGCTGCCTGCAGAGAGGTGTACCTGGCAGGAGCTCAGCAGTGACCACATTACCTCTGCCTGCAGCCTCAGGCCTTTGCCCTTTTCAAGGGATGCTTGGACAACCCTTCCCATTAGTTTTGCTCTGTTTCACCTGCAAGCAAGCGGATGCACTTCATGGATGAGAGCAGATGGTTTTGAATCCTTTTAGGTGCCAGGAGCTCCTTGTAGCCTCAAAAAAGTCATGCTCTGCTGTTTAAAAGCCAGTTTTCCCTCTAGCAGCAGCAGAGCCAGTGCAGGTAGAAGCCCTTTCCTCAGTACCCATTCCTGGAGCTGTATTCATCTTGGCAGCTTCCCCACGGAGAACCAGAACAAAGTCTAAAGGGCTCAAAGCAGACAGGGAAAGCTTTAGTCTGAAATAGTCCACCTTGGCTAGGGATGAACAGCAGGAATCCACATGGCTTCTCTCCTTCATCCAGCTGAGTGAGGAACAGGCAGCCTGAAAGAGGTCAAGACATCTTCGTAATTGGTGGGGAACTTTCAGATTACACTTGAGTGGGGAGGTTGTGACACTGCTGCCCGTCACTGCAGCTGGCAGTAGGTGACTGGTGAGTGTGCTGCAAGGATAATAAACTCTTTATGGCCTGCTGTGGCCAGAGCTGCTCCTGGAGGAGACTGGCTGGGCTCTCAGTGGGTACTGTGTCCTCCTCCCTCCCCTGCAGCAGTGGCTCCCTTTGGTTAAGATGTGCCACTGCTGTATCACTTGCTGAGGCGAGGGCCTCTGGTGCTGGCACAATCAGCCTGGTGCTCAGGGGTTTCTCACACTGGGGGAACCTCAGGAACAGCCAGGAACCTGCAATTCACATGACAGTGGCTTTTGGGACCTGAGGAGGCCCAGGAGCAAAGGACAAGAGAGACAAACTGCTAGTCATACCATGCCTTCTCTGGGATAGATAGGGCTGACAGGAAACATGACAGAAAGGATTCCCTGTCCTCTCTCTGCCTGGCTGAACACAGAGACTTAAAGCAGGGGGGCAATGACACTGCAATGGAGCAGTAATTAACTATTTTCAGCTGAGACTTTAGAGAAATTACAGAAATTACACACATGAGAGGAGGATGCCAGGTCCTGCACATCCTCCCATGGGAGGTGTGATGGCACATGCAGCTCACACAGGGTTAAACACATCCTTCCAAACTTTGCTACTTCTTAGAGGAGTTGCACATACCTGTTATGGGTGGTGTCACTACACCTGAGTAGCCCCAGGTCCACCACAACTCCACAGAGACCTGAGTCTGAAAGAGTGCTACCATAGCAAAGATGAGCAGGGAATGAAAACCTGGAGGCAATGGAGAAAGTGAGATGAGCAGAAAATGTCAGTAGCAACATAAGCTGGCCATAAAAATGTACTGGGAGCACGTTGGCTCTCCTACAGTTAAGTTTATCAGGTCTTGTACAAGTGTTTAGACCAGCCAAGAATAATTAAATCTAGGTGTAATTACATGCTAGTTGTGGCTGATTAAGTATGCTAATTAATCTGCAATTATCATTTGGTGGGGGGAGATAATGAAACACAGGTAGAGCTGCAGCACTTTAAGGAAATCCTGGCTATTGTTGTGAAGGAGGAGGTCTCTGAAGGGAAATGCCTGAGCAGTGATGTGGGTGAGGGAGGGTATAGAAATGCTGCTGGGCAAAAAAGAAGGGTTGTGAAATTCAGCCTAAGCCAAAGCCAGCACAGAGTGAGATTAAAGCAAGGAAGGGCTTTGGCACCTGAACTGCAGCTTCAGCAAGGCTGAGGCATTGGCAGCCTGGCTTTCTTGCTGAGAAAAGAGCAGCGTACACCCTGGGAGAAGGTGTACCAGCTGTGCTCAGGGAGACACAGGAACACCTCCCACTGAGCCTAGAGAGCTGCCATGAAGGCATTTATCAAGGAGGAAGAAGAGATGGGTGTGAAACTCCTCAGGCTAAAGAGTGCACTGAGTCTTTGCTTTCACTTTTGAGAGCCCATTCAAGGCAGGGATTAGATTTATTAGCATGAAATAAGAATGAAGCAACTACCCATTGTCAATGCCTAGCACCTAAATGCAAAATGGAGGTTCATCCTCCTTGGACAAAATGTAACAGGGAAAGAATGGTGTATGCGTGTGTAAAAAAATTGGGACAACTGGCATAAGTTGTGTGGAGCTAGTGGAGCATAACTGAAGGGTTAAAGGCTCACCTATGAGGTGTGTCTTTTATTGCAGGTGTGTCTTGGGGCAGAGATAAGTGAAGGCTCACAGACTTCAAAGACATTCCTACAAACATCACCTCCCACCACATCCCTCACAATGCCTTGGGTCTCTTACCCAGACTTTTCTCAGTAATCACTGGCCATGTGGAACGACACAAGAAGCATGAGAGAAATTATAAACAGCTGCTGAAAAGCAACCAATCACTCATTAAAAGACACCCTTTGGAACAGTACGCCGGCCAGAGCTTTATTTTCAACAGCCTGTACAACCAAAAACCATGAGCAACAGCAATGATGTGTGTGACTGATACAGTGCAGTACCCAATCACAGCATACAAAGTTTGCCAATAAATTAAGGAGTGAAAAAACAAACACAGTGCATACCCCTAAAGATCATCAGTACATAAGTGAAACACAGCCTAAGTAGAAGTATTTGCATATCCTCTAGCTGTTTTAACATTGCCCTTTCAAAGCTAACCAAATCGTTCTTGCTCTGTGCAGACTATCATACAAGCACTGGGCTAAATAATAGCTTCACCCCAGGGACAATTCCCAATAGGGGCAGGAAGGCAGGTCACACCCTGAGAATCAACACTTGCCTTCCCTGTGTACCCCTGGTGCAGCCAGGAGGTGTGGCAGGCACTCCTGGATCACTGACACAGCTCCACGGCTTGGGCAGCACTGAGGACACTCTGCACTGGCTGTGTCTCCCCATGGAATGCTGCCCCTGTGCAGGATTTGAGGGGGTACCTTCCTTGCACACAGTGTGCATCACTGAGTTACAGCCCAAGCTTATTCCTGCTACTGCTTTATCATTGGTTTCATCTGGACCTCAAACATCCATCGATCAATAAATAAAATCATTGGTTTAGCACGCATAATAAAATTACACCTCCCACTGGTAACTGTTTGAGAAGCTCTCTGTGTTACACCCTTACACAGCCCCAAGAAAATGACTTTTCTCTGAGGCTCAGTAAGGTTTCAAGTAACAATTTTTAGTACTGCTTGGACAAGACACAGGCTTGGTTTGGAACCCTGATTCTGGCGACAGGGTCAAAACATTTCCACACTTCTACACTCAACTGTATCAAGTCCACGACTGTGCCATTTTCACCTGCGAGCAGCAGAAGAGGGAACTAACAGTACTTGCTGTTATTTCCTCTCCAGGTGACTGAAACAGTCCTTTTACAAAGCCTATCAACCTAACCCAGCTAAAATGAAAAGCAAAAATGTCACTCAAGTCAGAACCGAAGCCTGTGTTTATCAAGATTCACATCAAGAGTTCTTATCCACAGCCACTTGCTCTAACAAACCTCCTGTGAAGGCAGCCTTGACTTCCTTCTCCTACAGGCCAGGACAGAACAGTCTGAGATAAGCCACGTCTTCCTCCAACTGAGTACTTATAAGGCACTAAAATTAAGCCACAACCAAAAAACACAAACCCAAAAGAAACCCAAATAAACTGAGCCACAAAGAAATTAAAATTTGGCTATATAAAATAGCAGCAATGTTGTTTTTTTTTTTTTCCAGTGGTCTACAAAACCAGAACATTGATACTTTGGGGCAAAAAAACCAATGCACTGTTGGCCAACTACAAAACACCTAAAAACCTACATCCATTCGCACTTCATAATCAAAATCAGTACAAATCTGATAGGCACAAGTAAAAAGCATCTTCTTCACACCTCAATGCTCAGTTTTCCAGCAGAAGCCACGCCCTGGGGAGCTCAGCTGCCGTGCAGGACAACTTGAGCAGCCCAGCAGCACCATCACACAGCTGGAGGATGATGGAATGTGGATGAGCCACTGCAGAGCTGCTCTACAGGACGTTGACTGGAGGCAAATGTTTTTAACAACATGATTAATTAGACAATGTGTTCAGCTTTGGCACCTATTTCTGAGCCCTCCCTCCTGTTTTCAGAAGTCATGTTAAATGTAGCTGTGGTACACAGCTGCTGTAACTCCAGTGTCTTCATCCATTCCCATTCTTTTCCTTCTGCTTGGAAATAGGTGAACTCACCTATGTCACTACATTAGATACAAAGGCTAGCACTTCAGATTTCTTGAAAACAATCACTCTGAGTTTGGAAAACTGGTTTTAAAACGTACGAAGAAATACTAAACATAAACGTGTAAAGCAGGAATTCATACCTTTAAACATCAATAAGAATGAGCTTATTTGGAGAGCAATAAAGCTTTTTTTTTTTTAAAGGATATACTGACTAGCTATAGGTAAATTCTTCTTTCCCTGATTGCTTGGTGAGCTCAGCCAGGCTCAGTGCCTTGCAGCTTTGCAGATTTTGTCATACACTTCTGGAAAGGCATCCTTGCAATTCATCTCCTCCCTCAGTTTGTGGTACAAAGAGCCATCAAACATATCCCAGAACTCCTCACGGGTCATGTAACAATCTGCATACAGCATCTGGAAACTGGAGAGAAGGGAAAAAGAAGAGACAGAGATTCAGTATTAATTGAGCCACAAGATTTGATATAGAATATTAAAAGAAAATTCAGTGCAAGCTATGAATAACAAATACTTAACAAAACAAAACCATCAACAATGCTTTTTAAAAATAAGCAAATACAACAGGTCACATGGATTTATGCTGGGACACTCAGCCAATTATGTTTTATGGATTTAGTATTTTTTTTCTGCCTATTTTCTTAGGATTCATGTAGGTAAAGTCATAGAATCTCATGTTTGCCTGCATTACAATATCCACTCAAGACAGATGTAACAATACATACTTTGACTTTTTCATTTCTCTGGACATTGAGAAAAGAAGTAGGAAGGCAAGACATCACCAAATGAGACCAGGCCAAGAAGATAAATTCATAGTGTAAACAGAGCATGGTGTAACAAAGGTCCATTTACAAATTAAATCCTTCTTCAGCTGTGGACTCTTCCTCACTTCCATACTCTGCTCTCTAAGCTGCAGCTACCATCAGAGTACAGCAGCAAAACACAAGCTAACATAGAAGCTCTATTGTTTTGTGTGATTACGAAACTGGAAGATTAAACATTTATCCATTGTTCCTCTCCTAGTGACAGGTAGAAAACAGACCGAACTTCGTCAGTAAAGAGCTTTAAATTAAAAGCTTAATTTCAAGTTAATGAAAAAAAAACTTAAAAATTAACTTTGGGTTGCTTTGTTCTCTGGCAAATCACTTCTTGCAGCTCAAAGTCATTTGCAGTCCCCAAATCATCTCGAAGCAGCCTTGCCATTATTGCTCAGCCACATGGGACATGATCACTGTTAGCCTGAGAAGTAGGTCAAAATAGAAATGGGGATAAATTATACTGATGGTGTAAAAAATACTGTGTAGTTGCTTTTTGTTCCTGAGAAACCAGCCTGTGGCTGCTTCTCCACTGACACCACTCCAACAAATTAGGCTGGCTTGAGTCCGTGACAGATGGTGGGCACATGCCTCACGCCCACTGTGGTCCTGTGTAATGAGAACCCAGGCAGGGAAAAGGAAGCTCTGGAGCACAAGTTTTGAGGGAGGAAAGAATGCCACCAGCACACAGGGACTGGCTGCAGGGACAGCCAAGGCTGGCCCCCTGGGCAAGGACATCCCAGTGCAAGGACGGGGCAGAGCTGCTCCGTGATGCTGCAAGGACTGCAGGGAGAGCAGTCCCAAGGGCAGGCAGGGCAGCTGTCCAAACTTTTGGGATTCCTGAATGATGTATTCCAAGGATGTATTTTGTAGCAGCAGAGTCTACTCCCAGAGCAGCCTGGAGTTGAAAGGTGACCTCAAGTCACCCAGCCCCCAACTACACTGCAGGAACTTCAGCCAGCGTGTCCTTTTGGTTCACAATCAAGTAACAAAGTAAAATCATATTTAAAACAAATAGTTAGAAATTTAATTTAGTTTTCAATTATTGTGGTTGTTAATGAAATATTGAAGTTCTGTGGGATGAAATAACTGTGATTAAAGCACATGGGTGTGAATTATATGACAATCACTACTCTGAGGAGTGGGGTCCTTACCCGTGCACACTTCTTACAAACTTTTCCATTTGCCTCATTGAAGCCCTGGCTTCAAATTGTTTGCTTTTGGGCTCTCCATAAGCCCCTATATCCACGTAGAGTTCAGTTTCATTTCCTTTGGGATGGACCATACCAGGATTGTTGGGCAATATGAAAGGACATAACCAAATAGGGTACACCTGCAGGGGCAGAAAAACACTTTGTCATTAATTTTTTAACACAATCATCCTTTAAGCTCTTTAATAAATGTGGCAAAATGAGGAGTTAAGAGAACTTCCTCCCAATCTCTGACTGAAAGCCTTGCTTTCAGCTCTTCCTTCCCAGCTGTCCTGGTGTTGTTTTTAGCTGGACTTTTTAATAACCGTAACAAAAACAGATTGAAAATGTCCTCCTGGAATTATATCTCCTCCCCTTAAATATTTGAAATTAAAAAGGAAAAAAACCCAAAAAAACAACCCAACCCACAAACAAACCACCCCTGATCTCAAACCAACAACTGAATAAACATTCTGAGCAAAAATAGAAGGAAGTGTTTTCTTTTCCAGGTCAGTCCAAAATTGAAATTATCAAAATCGAAATTCTACACTAACTAAAATAAATTCAGAAATAAAAGCAAGAAAGAGAAATGAAGCTCCACAGTTGGTGTTTAGTGAGACCATCCATCATTTTAGGTGAAGATCAGTTCAAATTTTAGTAAGTGATAAAATCTTTTAGAAGCATTGGCTTCTACCAAAGCTTGAATCTTTGATTTAATTCCTCTCTTTTTCAGAAAGCTGTGTTTATTTCTGCTGCAGCCTTGCATCACAGACTCACAAAGTACAGCACTCCCCAGGACACAATAATAACCTTTTGCACAAGCAGGATATTATGTCTTAAGACCAAAAATCACAGTAGTTTATGACCAACAGCCCAAGATTTGCTGTGCTGTAAGGAGACGAGTTCTTACATTAAGGTCAACGTGGAAAGTCTGGATTGATTTTTCAAGGCTCTTCATTGGCACCAGCATGTCCTGCACAACGTGGTGCTGCTCATAGAGCTTCCTAATGGCTTCTCCTTGGGTGAGCTTCAGCAGAGAGATTTTTGGGGGGACCATCCAGCCAAAGAGGTAACGGAACACAGGGTTATTGCCAAAAGGAATGATGTCCTTCAGAGAGGAAAGAAAAAAAAAAAAGAGTTTGACTGAAGAATGTGAAGAACACCTCAAGAGTCCTCAGGGCAATATTAAGGCAGATTTTCAATAAATTTAATTGCTGATACTTTGCTGAAGTACTAAAACACAAATTAGCAAATTAGAGGGGCCTGGACTGCACTTGGCTACAGAGCCTTGCCACAAGCTTCCTCTGGTTACCATTGATTTCCAGTTGTATGAATCACAACATACCCAGCCCATATTAATTTCAGAACATAAAGTTCAGAGAGCAACAGGCTATTATCTTGCACCAGCCAAGAGAGGAGTGCACAAGGAGCTAACCTCACAGAAGTTTTGCAAGAATAACTAAATTTCTCATAGCATTTTAAAGCAGTAAAATTCTAATTACCACCTGCACAGCCAACTCCTGTTTACCTTCTGCAGGAGCTGAAATGATCTGGTACCTCATTCCAGAATTCAAAATGTAGTAACGGGAATATTTCACAATGTCAAATAAAATTTTGTGTAAGTCAACATGACAATAAACACATTTATGAAATTATAAGTAATGATCTGACTAAGTAATTACTTTAGGTGGGGCAGTTTTTCAGCCAGAATTTCACATTCATGCTTTTTCCACCATCTGAATTTGAAAATCACTCAGTAGGTACAGAAGTTTAATGCTGAAATACATACTCAAGGTCTAAATTCAGAAAAGCACCAAACCAAAAATTAGGGGGAAAAAAATCAGGAGTTTCTGATACAATGCCTTATATGTGAAGAAGTGTCTTTGGATTTGCTGTACCTAAATGCAGGACTTGTAAATTTGCCATCAACACTGCTGGTTTCTTCTGCCATGAAAGACAGAAGTTGCTGGCTGCCAAGGGGAAGCCATTGTACCTACACTGTGAAAGGGCAGAGCACCTTCCTGCAGATAGATTTAAATTTTGGAACTGGTCTTACTTGGAGCTCCCAGAAGATACTGCGAGTATGTCTGTGGTAATAATGTCTAGAAGGAATGTATTCTACTCCAGTCCTGTCAGCTTTCAAATACTTCTCCACATGCTTGAAGAACCATGGCTTGTAGTAGTTGCCAATTCTGTTTATCTACAAGAAAACATGGATTAATTAGTTACACCTCGCTAGACAACAGAGTATGTCCCCAAAAAAGGAATTTCCTGGGAAAAATCTGTGCTACACCCCCTGGATAAGACAGTCAAAAGATATCAAGGGAGCCTTCACACCACCACCTGCAAGGCTCCTTCTTACCTTTCTTGCCACTGAGATTTAAGTAAGGCTTGCCACTGACAAGCTATTTAAGAGCCCATGATTGTGACAGAACTGAAACCCTAAAATGCCAATCTCTAAACCCACCATTAATCCAAAATCTCATGTGGCAGAGAGGAAAAATGCAGGTGGAGATTTGCATGAACATTTAGCATGACCATCCTGTGCATGTCCCTGATTTGTTTTTATTAATATTAACAGAATTAAAAGCTTGCTAGGAAGAGAGTTACTCTGAATAACTGCAGTTCAAAGCAGCATTGTTCAGTCTATGAGAAAAGATCCTTCTCTTCCTCCTCAGGTACTGCAGAGAAGAGGCTGTAGACTGAATTATTTGCTAGAACAATGAAATCAGTGGGCCATTTCTCATCAATGACAGAGATTTAGAGAACAGACTCTGTTATAGTAGGAAAGGGTTATACCTTAAAATATCCTGATGGACTGATCCAAATTTTAATCCTATGTCAAGAGATGGTTCCAATTTTATAATGGTTTTATCCTAGTACAGCTTCAGTTAGACTTTGGGAGTATTTTTTTCATTGTGAGTAAATTCCCCTTTAGTTACCTTGCTTTGCTCAGGTTCATCAGTCAAGACTCCTGTCATGATGACTGCTTCATCCAAGGAATACATAAGTCCTTCCACAAAACTATTCTCCTTTTTCTTAGACTCTTCAGTGAACTTCTCACAAATCTTCTGCAGTCCTCTTACTGGCTCATAATGTATTTTGACATATTTCTTGGCAGGAATCATTTTTATTTCTGCTGCAACCAGGAAACCCAGAGTACCACAAGACCAAGGCACTGCATAAAATAGGTCTGAGTTTTCAGTCTGCAAAAAGTATGTCATACTAAATCATATATCCACACCAATAACTGTCAATGACATTGTAAATGATAGCAAAGTAACATTTTGTCTTACTGGTGAACATCTCACAAGGCTTCCATCAGCAAGAACAAGTTCATAGGCCACACAGGTGTGCTGAAAAAGTCCATAGATATGGGATGAAGACTCAATGCCAGTTCCCATGATCAGGCCACCTTATCAAGAGAGCAGACAACAAATCAAATGAAACACACTCCAAAATGGGGGTGATTTATGAGAGCAAACCCCCACTTTATAAACTCTTAAGACTATTTAGAAAAAAAAAGTGCTTGTAACATAAATACCACAAAGAACATAATGTTCAACAGAGTATTCGTAGAACCTTTAAAACAGTGTTTTATTGCATAAAAAAACCCAATGAAAGTACAGCAAAATCAGTGAGTCTCTTGTCATCAGCAACCCTTACCTACTGTGAGGTCATCAAGCTCTGGTACCACAGGAATTGTCCAGCCCATGGGATTCAGGTATGCAGTCAGCTGGCCCATGGACACCAAAGGCTCCACACGAACAACCTAAAAAGCAAAAAAAACCCACCCCCAAGTTCTCAACAAATACAAATTAAGAGTTCAGCATTAATGATGACAAAACATGGCTAACCGGATACACCTCCATCTGTTACCAGAACTCAGAGAGTGACTTTCCTAAGACAGCTACTAAAAATAGTGGGAACTGTTTAGTGATTCCTCCTCTGCCTCAACATCTTGTTGCTCAGTGCCCAAACCCATAAATCAATCTGGTCTTTTAGACTTCAGCACATAAAAGCCAAGCAATTCCATATGCTGGGTTTTTCAGATAGAACGATCCAAGCACACATTGCAAACCCTTGAAATTTGATAGGTCTGCTACAAAATTTTGTTCTTTGTGTGGAATCTAATCCCTTCAGCTCTGAGTATTGTAAAGAAAACTGTAAAACCCCATTATAGTGAATGCTTTGTGGTGGAATTTGTTACCTGTCTTTCACTGTCTACTTCTAAAACATCCATTAAATTGATCATGATGTTCTTGTGAGTCTTCTTGTATTTCCCAACACGGAGTGACACAGTCAGCCAGCCAGGCCGGCCCGTGCACATGTATCTCTTGCTGCCTTCCTTCTTCCATTCCTGGACCTGCAAGAGCCAACAACTGTCAGAGTCTTTGGAAGTCTCTTTGCAGACCTCTGAACTTCTAAATAAACTATAGCCAGAGTAGTTTAGTTATGTAGAGGACACATTTCTAACATCCTGTAGCTCTGGGGTTTTCTTTTGGGGGAAGGATTTGGAAGGCTAACAAGACACCAAGAGAGAGTTTAAAAAAACCCCTCCTCTAAGGGAGCTGTTATCACTGTTATAATCTTAGTTCTAATCCAAAACACACAAAAAGTGGCCTGAGCCTGTAAATGACCAGGCAAAGAGAGAAAGCCTGGTCTGGTGGAAACAACTTCAAGCAACCTGGTGTAGTGGAAGATGTCCCTGCCCATGGCAGGGTGGGGTTGGAATAAGATGATTTTTAAGGTCCCTTCCAAGCCAAAGCCTCTTAAGACTCTACAAAAAGTTGAGAAGGAAAATGTGTAAGCCATATACATGAGCCACGAATTCTGCAAAGCCACAGTGGTTAACAACACCAGAGAACAAACAACTGCATTTTCTTCAAAGCTGAATTGCTACTACAGCTGGTAAAAAACCCCAATCAGCAGCCCCAACCCCTCTGAGAATAACACCATACACATTAACATCCATCTGTAGTATCTGTGATGTGAGACACAAGGCAGGCAATAGAGGGGGACGTGACAGAATTACCACAAATACCAGAGAGCACAGAATCACTACAGACATCTGCATTTCTGGGTGGAGGAAAAGTTTAATCTCTCCATGAAGCACCTCCTGGAACTGGCGGTGCCGAGCAGCAGGATGTGAGTGGAATCAGAACACGCCTGCCGTTCACAGACCGATGTTTCCATCTGCACACACGTGTGTCCCTGAGCCTGCTGCGTGTCCAGCCTGGCTCACAGCACATCCCCGAGGATCCCGCAGTGCCAGCAGCCGCACAGCCGCAGGGAGGGAGTTCCACAGGAGTTTCAGCGGGACAAGAACCCTGCAGGGGGCTGGAAGCCCCGCTGGCGTTTATTCCTTTGCTTTTCCCCGCTCCGGCTGGACTTTGCCCCGGGTGCGGAATGGCGGGGGAGGGAGGACGGCATGTCAGAGAGCGGGACAAGGACACGCTGTCCCCTCGCAAACCCCTGGTTAGCCGCGAGGGTCCCGCGGTCCGGTCAAGCCTCACCTGCTGCTGGATGTGCCGGACGCGCTGGGCGTGCTGCCGCGGGGCGCTGTGGAGGCGCCACACGGCCCATGCGCGCAGCTGGTAGTAGATGTCGAAGAGGATGGAGAGCGGCATGAGGAAGAAGCAGACGAAGACCCAGCGGTGGTGCACCAGCACGGCCTCCAGCCCGCGGTGCCGCACCCATAGCAGCAGGAGCAGCAGCCCCGCGCCCACAGACCACAGCGCCGACATGACACCCACCGCCCGCTCGCGCTCCATCACCGCCGCGCTCCCTTATGGGACCCCGCCATGCCGCGCCCGCCGCTCGCGCGCTCGCCGCCCGGGCCACGCCCCTCCTCCCCCATTGGCCGACGCGTGAGGCGAGGGGAGGGCGGCGGCCAATCGGAGAGCTCCGCGGAGATCGGACCAGGCGCTGAGGGCGCCGATTGGCTGCGCACGGCCGGCCCCGCGCTCCCCCTCATCGCCGCGGCCACGGGGGCCCCCCCTGGGGCGGGGGTGTCACCGCCTGGGGACAGGGGGGACTCGGCTCAGACCCCGGGCAGGGATGGAACCGGGACCGGGACGGGCTCAGAGCCCGGGCAGGGCTGGGAATGGGGAACGGGACAGGGTCAGACCCCGGGCAGGGCTGGAATGGGGACTGGGACAGGGTCAGAACCCGAGCAGGGCTGGAATGGGGACTGGGACAGGGTCAGAACCCGAGCAGGGCTGGAATGGGGACTGGGACAGGGTCAGAACCCGAGCAGAGCTGGGAGAGCTGGATCAGACCTCTGGGGAGGGCTGGACACTGGTCCTGAGACAGGGGCTGAGTTGATACAGGGCAGAGGACAAGGGCTGAGGAAGAGGGGACACCCCAGTCAGGGCAGGGACCAGCCCTTGGTGGTGCTGTGGTGGCCAGTGTCTCCCTGGCAAGGGGTGCACCCTGGTGCCTTTAGGTTGGGGTCTGGAGCAAAACACCTCTGTTTGCATGCCTCACCTGTGCATCCCTCTGGTGTTGTAGACACCAGAGAAGCTGGCAGTGAACTCTCTGACAGAGAGTCCAAAGTGCCATGCAGTTCCATTTCGAGAATAAAGAAGTTGGCACCTCCCTCCAAAACACAGCTTGCCCCCTAAAAGCCTGGCAGAAAATTCCTATCCATGATGGAGCCAAGTGACAGAAGATTATAAATAAAGTCAGTGAGAAAGATGAGGCTTTGTTTTTTGAAGTTAAAATTCCTCAAGGGATGCACTGCTTGAGAGGACAGTGACAGAAGTCCGACGGCAGCCCCAGGAGGTCCTGGCGCAGCCAGTGCTGTCAGGGACCCTGGAATGTCAGAGACTTTGCTGTGGCACCGCTGGGTTCAGAGAGGAACAGGGATCAAGGTGCTCCGTGAGGACACAGCCATGGTGATGTAACACAAGTGTCGGGCGGTGACTCCTCTTTGCCAGCAGGAGAAATGCTGACCTGTCCTTTAGATGATTGATAGCTGGGAGATGGAAACTTCAGACAGCGTGGGACCAAGGTTCAGAGCTGAGCTGTGGCAGGCCAGCCACACCTTCCAGCCATCTTCAGACAAATTGAAGGATTTGTTTTGAACTCCACTCGATGATTTCATGGGATCATTCACAGAATGGTTTGGGTGGGAAGTACCTTAAATCACCTAGTCCCAATCCTTTGGCCATGGGCACAGCCACCTTCTATTAGAAGAGTTTGCTCAGGTCCCCATGCAACCTGGCCTGGAACAATTCCAGGGATGGAAATTTTAGCACAGTGCTTTTGTGGGTTTTGTCCCACTGCTTTTATTGAAGGACTAGACCGAGACTTCACAGCTCTCATATTTGGAAAGGGTCTCCTAATTTCCAGACTATATTTATTTATAGCCAAAATATATTTGTTGCATTTGTGCTCACTAGCTCTTTTTATATCTGAGCTGATTGATGTTATCTGCTTTTATTTATCAGTTCATTTGCTGATGGAAATTAGTCATGCAAAAGAGGGTTCCCATACCCTAAGAGAGGTTATTTTAACCTCTCTGAAGGACTTAAATAATTATTCCTGATCTGAATGTGATCAAGCACTGGGCTTATTGAGTAACAGCATCATTTATTCATAAGGGGATATTTATGCCTTCAGTGTAAATACTGTTTTGAAATTGTTTTTATGAGGAACCATTAGAAGTGCTTATAATGTATTTCATGTTTTGCTCTTGTTTTGGTAAGGCCCATGGCAACAAGAAGGGGGTAGGTGAGCTCAAAGATTGTGATGTGAAACTTCTTTAAAGCAGAGGAGTGAACCACTGTTCAGATTTATGGTCAAATTGCTTGGGTAGCTACTGATGTTAGGCATAGAAAACACAGGAATGAGAAGGGGATGAGGAAGGGGATACAGATGTTAGAAGTGCTGCTGGTTTTCTGTTCTAGTTATTTGAGCAAAACATAATCCAACGATCTACGTAGGCTTGGGAAAACATCATCTGCAAATCTGGTTGGAAGAGCTAAGGTTCCCTTGGTAGCTTGGTGAGATTAAACTCCTTGGTTTCTTCAATTAAATTAACATTTTAAGGGTGTTTAAGCTGTTAGTGCTTCTTAAAAAAGCAGTCCTTTTCCCTTCCTCTCCTCCCTCCCTCCCTCTCCTGCCATCCCATCCGCCCACTCATGCTGTTCTGGGCATGCTGTGCAGTACAAGTGCTTCTGCTGTCACTCAGTAAAACAGGTTGGAAAACTGATCTGACTGAAGAATTAAACATTTTCTTTTTAAATTAGTTTTTATTTTTCTGCCTGGATCAGCTCCCTGGTGGAGCCAACCCCATGCATGCTTTTGCTGGGAGCAGAGCAGGGGCCTGGCATTGATTGTGCCAGAGCTCCCCATGCTCTTGAGGACAGCTCATCCCAGCCAGCCCTGCCAGCCCTGCACAGGACTCTGATCCTTACCCAGCAGGGCTTGCTGGTAACCCTGCAAAGGCTTTTGGATAAAAGATGCAGCTGTTTGTCCAAGGAGACAGGGAAAAGGGACACAGAGTCATGGAATCATGGAATTGTTTAGGCTGGAAAAGCTGTCTAAGGTCATCAACTGCCAAGGCCATCACTGCAAGCGCCACATCCACACAGCCTTTAAACCCCTCTAGGGACGATAATTCCACCACTGCCCTGGGCAACCTGTTCCAGTGTTTGATAAGACTTTATGTGAAGAAATTGTTCCTGATATGCAATCCACACCTCCCTGGCACAGCTTGAGGTGGCTTCCTCTTGTCCTGTTCCTTGTTCCCTGGGAGAAGACCCTGACCCCCAGCTGGCTCCAAGCTCATTTCAGGGAGTTGTAGAGACTGAGAAGGTCCCCTGTCAGCCTCCTTTTCTCTCTCTCTCACTCCCTCAACCTCAGACTTGTGCTCCAGACCTTTTTCCAGCTCTGCTGCCCTTCTCTAAACACACCTCAGCCTCTCAATGTCATTCTTGTCATGGGAGGCCCAGAAATGCACACAGGATTCGAGGTGTGGCTTCATCAGCGCTGAGCACAGGGGGACAATCACTACCCTGATGCTGCTGGCCCCACTGCATGGCCATAACATACAGAGCATTTGAGCTGCACACAAAAGTAGGCTGAAGAGTTCTGTCTCCATAAGAATCATATCGAGAAGCCTTCAGTGGCACCAAAAGAAGGCATTGAAAAGCATTAAAAAGCCCATTTTTTCTTGCAAACTCTCACAGCCCTGGTACTGACTGCCACAGAGCTGCTGCCAAGCAGTACCAGGACGTTGAAAAGGACAAGCATTTAATAGGAATAATTATGAAAACTAATAAAGAATTTTGGGAAGACTGAAAACCTGCTTAAATCCATAAAAAAAACCAAAACAGCCAATGGTTACTTGGGGCTAGGAGTCACCTGGCTTCAGTTTTCCTGCGCGCTGGTTTGGTGCAAAGCTGGTGCTGTTTGAAACGGGAGCATTTCTGAGGGCTGGACGGAGGTGGTGCTCACAGCGAGGTGGTGCTCAAACTGCTTGTGAGAAGCTCCCTCTGCTGAGAAATCCAAAGTATGTTCAGTCGCCCTGAAGGAAAAGCCTGCAGGGGAACGTCGCGTCCCCGTGTTTACCCGATGTTGCTCCATTGACCAGCTTCCAAACGGGTTTTTTGGAATTCCAGTGGGTTACCGATTATCCAGGACCTATTTCTCATGTTTCACAAACGTTTCATGTGAGGGAGTAGAGGTGTGTGGTGGCCTGAAGAGGAGGAGGGCAGAGGGTTTGGTACAGCAGCTGTAGCTGGGGTGGCCCTTGGGAAATCAGTCAAAAGAGGGAAAATGCGTTTTTAGTTACTTTAGAAACTTCCAGATAGTTCTCAGGGGAAGTGAAACACCAACTGAAGGCTTAGGCAAGGTTAGATTGGTGAGGCTATTTTAGGTGTAGGTGGACCTCATGTGGAAGGGCTTGCTTAACATCCGTGGTGGGAAAGATCTCCATGTGGATTGCTCCACCCTGTCCACCACACTGAGTCCTTGGGGTGACTTTGCTCTTTTTTCCTTGCCTTCCTCTTCCTCTCAAGGCTGCAGTCACCCTGTTCACACTGAGAAGGGCTTCGCCAAGGGAAGGAATAACCAGTGCTGCAGGAATCAAGGGCACCTGGGCTGTATCCCATGCGCTCTGATACCAATGGTGTCACAAGGCCCCACTCCTCTGGTGAAGAGCTGTTGTAGGTGGCTGGTGGGATCCATCACCACCTTGGGGGGAAGCAGATGCAGGGTGTGAGGTGAAATTTGGAATACTGATGATGGCAGAGGGTGTCCTATCCTTCAGTGGCTGCGCTCTGCATCAGGAAGAAAGGTCAGCTGCTGGTCAGCACTTTCACAGAGCCACCAAAAAAACCCCCCAGTGCTGCAGAACAGATGAGAGCTTTCGTGTATTCTCTGTGATGTGCATTAAATCCAGCTTTACAACTGCCTCTGAAAGGATACCCTGTCTGGGATTTATAAAAAGAATCACTTGTCAAAACAGAGAGCCAGACTGGGAAAGGAATTCAGCCCTCCCTTCATTGTCGCCAGGGTGGTGTCCTCTGCAGCAGAAACAAAGTGGCTGTGGCATGATAGTGGGTGTGGAGAGCTGGTTACTGAAGATCTTGGGGTTCCAGCACTCAAACTACAGGCTGAGGGATGCCACGCTCCTCTGGGTGAGCAGCGGGGGACAGTGAGCTCGTGGCTACCATTGGTTGGCTTGAGAGTGAGAAGTGGGTGAAGAAAGTGATGCTCCCCTGTCTCCTGTTGGTGAGATCCTGGGGACACCGACTGTGCTGGGCATCAGAAACGAGCTGCAGTCACTGAAAGGCAATAAATGAATGATCTCAGACTCATGACAAAATGGGCACAAGTGGCTTCCACGATGCTCAGGGTGAGCTTTGTCATGATGGCACTTGTGAACCACAGCTGGTGGGGAGTGACAGCAGGGTACACTGTACCGTCACTTGCCTCTGGAATCTTCTTGCTTGGAGTGGCAAATGCTGTGGAAACATGCAGGAATTATCTGGTGGTGGTGATAATGTCACCAGAGGAAGACATTACAAGTTGTTTCTTTGGTACAGGCCAAATTTTTTCTCCTGTTTTCAGCTCCCGGCAAACCTGCCTGCGTGTTTAGCCCCCCAGTACAGATGTACTTGCAGGCCCTTTTCCTCCAAATAAAGCTAAGGCTTGCACTGCCTTGGCTGTGGCCATTCTCCCTGTCTGGTGCTGTCACTCTGTCACCTGTCTGCTTTCATTTATTTCAACATTTTAAAAATTTCGTGGGCCCTCTCCTAGATGATGTAAACTGATAAAACTCCAGGCCATGCTCCAAAACCATCAGTGTAACTGTAGGATCTGGCCCCTTGGGTTTACTTAGCAATGCCAAAGGAAAACAGAAAAGCTGGGAGCAAAGCAAAAAAAGGGAAAAGAATGGCTGAAAAAAAAGAGTTTAAGATGTGGGTTATGTAAGAGTTGTATAGCTGTTAAAGTCACCTAGAATATCCTTTTAATAAACGAGGAAACCGCAGCCAGATAAGTTAATAATTAAGGATGACAAAAATATACTATTGTTCCAATAATAAGGAACCATATTGGTCTTATTGAAGATAAATGGAGGCGTATTTAATGTGGCTCAGTGCTGTGCTGATAGACTACAAGTGTCCTTTTTTTCACTAGAAAACTCAGTATAAAATCAGGTCGAGAGCTGATTGCCAGTATTTGTTCCCTCCAAGTTGCTCGGCTCCTTTCAACAGCAGATGTGCCTTGGAAGCGACTCCCACGTGTATGGAACTGAGCAGAAGGAAGCTGGAGGCTTTGAGAAGAGGTTCCTGCCCCTTTCTGTGGAGAAGAACAAGATGTGCTCCCATGTGTGGATCCTCTCATGGAGATACAGAATGATTTTCAGCCTGAAGACTGGATAAATTGCCTGGTCCTCAGCTCTGCAAATCAGTGGCTGGAGAAGGTGTCTACACAGAAGGTGATGAGGATGTGATTGCTCAGTTTCCTTTAATACATGAAATTTCTGTAGAATCCAGTTTAGCAGACAAGGTTGGAGCTATACCTCGTAAAATGAGACAGCAATTTCAATGCCTCCTGAAACAACAAAACCCCAATTGTTTTGTACTTCCAGTTATCATCAAAATATGATTGCTGCAGCACCCTGCCCATGGGGAAGAGTGGCCTTTAAATACTCACCCACAGAAACCCTGTGACTCACAAACAAATATGAGAATGGGCAAATGCACCAATCCTGCCTCAGCTCATGTTAAACTCCAGGTGCACTTCCAAGCCCCTCATGTGCTGAGCTGCAGACTCACACAGATGCTTTCGGTCTCCTCCTGCCCTCTCCATCCTTGGCAAGGCCCATTTTTTTACAGAGTGCTTAAGGAAAACATTGAGAAATCAGCCAGCAATAAACCACTGTCCTCCCAGAGTGGTTAATTACCATTATCTATGGTATCAGCCCAGAGCCTGTAATAAGCTCTGAGCTTTTATTGCATGGAGGTATCTGCTTACATCCAGGCTAATGCAGGATATAGGGCTGGGGTGAATTTTCCCTCATGCTGGAACGGGCAGAGTGAATCAGGGCAGGAGAGTTTCATCCCTCTGTGAGGCAACCAGTCATCTGCCAACAAGAGCTGACACTTCTCTGGCACAGGACGAGGGCTGGGGAAGTGAAACCACACCTCAAATAAGATGAGTAGCCAAAGAAAAGGACAGGATACATTTTGGGGAGCAGGATTAACTCTCTGGATCCTGGGTGACTTCCCAGGGAGGTCAGGCAGGGAAGCCTGTGTTCTCCATCTGGGATGGCAGGTCTGTGTGTCAGGGATGCTGCTCACGGGTGCTTTCTGTGAGGTCCTGTCATAGTCTGAGGTGCTGATGTAAGTCATCTGCATATGGTAGATGGAGACCTTTCTTTTCAGTCTGGAGGTAACTAATTTAGGCAATGTCTTCCAGCTGTTTCTTCGCATGCATCTTTGCAAATGCCTGTTACTCACATTCACATCCCCCTCTTTCTTCCAAGTCAGTACAGTCAGTTTTTCTCTGACAGACAGCGGGAAGAGATGGAAGCAACCTGCTCTTACACATCCATAGGGAAAATCTCCTGCTAGTGCTGATTCTTTCAGGCAGAAATCAGGAGAACATCAGGATTGGGGTCTCCTCAGAGCCTCATACCACAGAGCTAACCAGAGTGTGGGGCAAATTCCCCACTGAGGGAGTTGTGGCGCTGGAGATGAATGTTGATGTCCTCTGAGTCTTTTAATGCCATTACAGAGAAGCTGCAGCCTGTTATTTGCCAAACTCACCTCCTGTCATTTCTTGCAGAGTTTCAAAATTGTCTTCAGTAACCTGGAAACCCGTGTAAGGAGATGTGAAAGCTCTGGGTTAAAGCAAGGCAAGATGTGCGGGCAGCAATCACAGAGCTCTTACTGGGTCAACAGCTGATGTTGCAGATGAGCTTTGAAGAAAGCAGACAGGCTTTTGGGCACAGCAGGGCACCAAAGGCATCCCAGGTGAGTGTTTCACTGAATTAGAAGGGAATTTCTTACAGGTCTCTTGTACAGAGTCTTAACGTCGGTGCGCATGCAAGTGTGCATATGCTACATCCAGTGTCCTGGGAATGCTGCTCTCCTGGATTCTTAAGTACTTTAGATTTGTCAGGAAGTTAGGCCTGTAGGTAAGTTGCTGTTGTGGTATAGTAAATCCTATATGAATCCTTTGCTATATTGTTTAATTGAAAACACAAGTTTAATCTGTTAGGTTTAAGCGCTGTTAAGTTTAAATGCTGTTTATTGAAGAACTGTTGTGCCTTTAGGATGTATTCCTTTTTATCCTTATCTTCTCCTGTCCTTTTGTCTCCCCCTCCCCAGCCCAGCCTTCATTTAGATAATGTTTGGTTTATATCAGTTTGGATTGATTGACATTGGATTTTTTTGTTTGCTTTTTTCTCTCTGTGCTTTAACCATCTAGCAAGTAACAGAGTGAAACTTGCCAAGAAACTTCGTTGTGCTGTGACTTTTATATTAAATCTGGTTTTGCTGATACCTTTGCTGGTGATTCTTTAAGAAACCTTGAAACCGTCCTCCTGTCAGCCATTCTTTGTGTCTCTTCCCAGGCTGTCATGGTTCCAACAAAATGTTTGCAAGGTTTGCTGGCAGCTGGTGGCAACTCTCAGCCACCTCCCAGCACAGCACACTGATGAATGCAAGTGCTTGTGGGCAGCCTGATGCCAAGGCAGGCAGTGGGATAATACAGAGGCACTGGAAAAGGAAAACAGCTGTGGAACATCTGGGACAGGTGTGTTGGACACCGAGGGCTTCACACATGGTGGCAACCAGAAGAGCTAGATGGCTGCTTCCACCCTTTTCCTCTAAAATTTGTAATTATTGCTGCTTTTGAGCTTCTCTTTTGCATTTTTGTGCTGAAAAAGAAACAAAGCCCAGCTCATTCCCTGCTCCTTGGAGAGTTCTGTAATAGCTGCATGCAGCAGAGGCACGGAGAAGCACTGGGTCTCAGCGATCCAGCATGGCTGAAGTTCATCTCATACCCAGTGTTGAGTTCACTGGGAATCAAATTTAGCCAGTTTTGTGTTTAATCAAAGTTCTTGCTGCTTCTTTGAACATCAGCATTTGGAATCAAGGATACACAGGAGCATCAAGCTCAGATATCCAATGTGTGGAGCAAAGCAAGCTGCTGCTGTGTTTCAGCAGGCAGGGCATGTCTCCCATAGCTCTCTCTGCTCAGGTGTGATAGATGTGGCTGACATCAAGCTTGACTGAGGAGCCTACAGGGCTGGAAATCAATGTTTCCTCAGTGCAGCTCACACTTCAGCAGAGATGCAGCAGCTGTGGTATGTAAAACACGCTGCCTGGTGGGTTATCCACGTGTAACACAACCGTGGTGCCTCTTCATGGAAAAAGAAAGGAGCTCAGATGCAGGGCTTCCCTGAGGCAAAAATCTCCAGGAGCTCAGGAAAAAGTTTTGTCTGACTAAAGACTGAGCTGAGATGTCAGGATTTAAGTATTTTCTCCCCCCATCACTTGTTAGGCAGATTTCAAATCTTTTGTAGATTTTGTTGGAAAGCTCCTGGGAAGCTCCTTCTGTCCTTACCTGAAACACAGAAATTTCCCTTAGAGGAAACCCAAAGCTTTATCACACCATTTCTCTACACAACAGCCCCAAGAGGGGCTGGCACCTCAGCAAGGTGCTCCTGTACCAACACAAGTTCCCAACGAGGAGCTGAAGGAATTTGAGAACATTGCTTGTCCATAAAGCTCTCTGTGGATGATGCTATCGGCACTTTCCAAGTCCCTTTCCAAAACTTTCCACCACAGTTGTGTTCCTCAATGCGCTGCAGATTTACAGGCTGCTGGTTGGGACATCATTACAGTTGAGTAAGCAAATATTTAAGCTTTAAAACACTCAGAGATTTTGGGTCCAGTGGCTTGCTAGATGATGGACATAGCTAGTGGAGGAACCACATCAGAAACAGATATTAAGCAACTTTATACACATCTTGTTCTTCTATTATAACTCAAACTCAGTAAAACCATTGGAACTAAATAATAAGATATATTACAAAGTACATGTTGTGGTGCAAAAAGGACTTTGGCATTCAATAAAGTCCTGGGTCAAAAACACAGCTGGTCTTCAGAAGGAGTACTTCTAGGTGAACTAGCCAAAAAACGACACATCCCTTTGTGGTCAGTGGGCTGTTCCCCTTTCACATCCAACTGCTTGGCTTTTCCTGATGGAGACCACAAAGGAGTGCTCCCAAACCCTGCAGCTGCCCATGCAGCAGGACCACCACAGAGAGATCCACATCCAGCTGCAGGCTCAGCCCCAGAGGACAATGGTGAATGTTGCATCCTGTGAAGATGTAGCACAAATATTTTCAAAGCCTGGGTTTGCTGACTTGGTTAAGTAGGAGAGCCTGAGCCAGTATATCAACTAGCACAACTAATCAGGCATTTTAAGAAGATGCAAATTAAGGCAAAGATAAACAGCAGGAGGTTTCTCCTTCGCTTCACACGTGCTGGATGCAGGAACTCTCTCCCATCTGCACATCCTCATGGCTGTGTGCTGCACCCGCTCCTGCTGTGCCCAGTGGCCCATGCTAAGGGAAACACGAGGTGTGCCAGCCCCTGGGAATGGCTTCTCCATGGATCTGGACAACGTGGACACCTTATACCTGCAGAGATGTGACCCCTGAAGCCACATCAGTGGCTCTTTAGTGACTCTCACAGGGGTTGTGACCAGGGGTGCTTGCTAGGGGCAGATGGGCATGGGATGAGTGTCCTGTGTGCCTGATGGACACCTGTGGCCTGGCCTAGGTCCCACAAACAAGGTTTCTGACAGGGACCCTGTGCTCTGGACTTGATGCATCAAATTCATTCTTGACTCAGTGCTCTTGGTATCACACCCATGTGACAGGGCATGCATCTGCACACACACACTCCTAATGAAAAAGCTGGCTGGCTTATCTTGATTATACCGTGAAATGCACTATTTTACATGTGATTTGCTGCAGCAGCAAAATTAGGTGAACAGAGAATCAAAAAGCAGCACTTTTTTTTGGTGCCAGCAGCATTGCTCAGGCTCAGCATCCTTACCTGGGGGAGGCAATTACTGGAACAATCTCTTTCCCCGTTCCTCCTTTGTTCTTGTTCTTGCAGGGGCTGTAACTGTCTTTTATATCTCCTTGTTTTCTCCACTGCAGTTTCACCATACATGGGATGTTCTACATATTTTGCAAAGATATTCTGTCTTTATTCTGGAGAAGCCCTTTCCCTGTGCCCTGTGTTGCAACATCTTGTCCACCATCAGGAAAGTTCTCAGAGAGGGAAAACACATTTTGGCCAAGGTGCTGCTAGGCAGACAGAGGTGCTGGTAGCACTCAGCACTTCCAGCCTCTACCTTGTGGTGGATTACTTGTCATGGGTTTGTGGCTGCCTGTAGACCAGACCTCTGGGCAAGGCAGCAGGTTGTGGATGGTTATGGGGCTGAAAAACCAGTGTGCTGGCACAAAGCTATCTCACTCTGCAGCCCTGTGCTGGGAATAGCATGGAGCCATGCACTAACACCACCTTGAAGTGCTTCAGATGCTGTTTGACAATTAAATACAATACCTGAGCAGGTAAGGAGCAGAAAAAGTTGTCTTATTGTTCTTCAGCTGAGTGACTGCTGATTCACAATGCCCCCACATCACTGGGTGCTGGCCTTGGGGATTTCTGCCCCATGCTCCCCTTGGATGGGGACCCAGCCTGCTGCAGGGCCTCTCTTGTGTGAGCCATCCCTCTGTGTGCCTCAGTTTGCCATTTGTAAAACTCCACAGTGGCTGCAGCTAAATGGGGCTGTAGACTCACATGTTCTCAGCTGGGCTGAGTGACCTCTCATCATGGATGAAGCAGATATGAATTCCACAGCGGGGCTCTGCATCAGCCCCTGCAGCATGTGCAGGTAAACCTTGAGCTGGTTTTGAGCTGGTGAGATGAGGAGCTCCAAGCAGTGCAGAAACAGCAGCCCAGGGTATCCATAGAAATGGCTCTGCCTGTCAGTGGTGATCAGCTGTAGCCCAAGATCAGCGTGGTGAACCTGTGGGTTCACCTGTGGGATGTGTGAGATGCACAGCCACAGCACAGCACGGTATGGCAGCTCTTGATCAAATCTCCCTCCAGCTCCGTGAAGAGGAACTGTGCCTCAGTCCAGATGCTGTCATACCAACCATCCTGAAACTGGGATCACAGCACCCTCAGCTTGTTTAATATCCAGGTGTCCTGAGTGCTGTAGGGTTTTAAACTAAAATAGGGTTGACTTAAATTAGCTAAAAAGAAAAGAAGTTTTTTCACAGTGAAGTTGATGAAACACTGCCACGGAGAGGTGGTGAATGCCCCATCCCCAGAAACATTCAAGGCCGAGTGAGAAGGGGCTCTGAGCAGCCTGGTCTAGTTGGAAGATATCCCTGCTGGTTGCGAGGGGGTTGCCCTACATGGCCTTTAAAATCTCCTTCCAAACCCAAACCGTTCTAACCCATTAACGAAGAAAAGGGACAAGCGTTTGACATGGACATGAGAAGATGAAGAGAACTAAAGCGGTCACCAAGCAAGGCTAGGGCAGAGACCCTCCTGTGCTGCAGCGTGGGCGTTCCACACACAGCGATGTCCCCAGAGCAGGGTTGTCCCAGCCGCAGGGGACCCTTCCGAGCCTCAGCATCCCGAACTCCCGGCAGCGCCGCGCTCCGACGGGACGGAACGGGGCGAGAATGGGCTGCGGGAAGCCGGGAGGGAGCGCCGGTCCCTGCCCGCCCCGNGGGCGGCGAGGGGACGCGGGCATCCCCCGGCTGGGCGCTGTGCCGGGCGGGACCGGGGCTGTGCCGCGGGACAGACCCCGCGGGTGCCGCCGGGGACCGCCGCCTCCGGTAGAAGGGACGTGAGGCTCAGGCATGGTCCCGAAGCCTGGCTGAGGGGACAGAGGTGCTCTCCTCTGTCCGCACCTGCCTGGGGAGGCTGGGCGCACCGGAGTTCTTGGATGCTCTTCCAAGGCAGCGCTGGTACTTTGCTTTGAGCGGGGAGCAAACCCTCGCTGATAACTGTCTCAACAAAATAGCAAATTTGGATAAAGCAGGAAGGGATCTCCCTAAAGGCATGCTCACGCTTTGGTGCGCCTCTGCCCGGCGTTATTCTGTGATTAAAGGTCTCCAGCTCCGCATGGAAGGACGCTCTGTAAGTGCCATGGAGGGACGGGTGTGGAGGTGGATTTCTGCTTGATGGCGGTGGGAGAGGTTCAAAACTCTTTTCTTTTCTCGTGTTGCTTGAAAAGAGCGTTTTTCTGAGTAATGCTTAGTAGACCCTATGAATCACCATCTGCATAACTTTATATGGGGGCTGCTATTCTCAGCATCTCACTGGAACTATGTAAACTATCAACAATCGTATCTGTTTGTACATGCAACGTGCAAATCTATTCACTGAAAACTATTTCAGAGCAGGTCAAAGGGGGAGACAGGGCAGAACAAAATGGGTGGCTCAGAGAACGGAGAAAGGTGTTTGAGAGCCGGCAATTGCTATAGCTTCGTGAAAACTTGTTCAGGGAATGCTCACGGAGACGGAGGGCTGCTGTGCAGATGCCGAGTGTCCCGGGAGTGGAGCCGGGAGAGGCTCCGGGAGCCTCGGGTGCTGCCCCAGCCTCGCACCTCGCTCCCTGCCTCTGCTCCCGGACTCTTCTTCCAGCGGTTGATGTGCTGAGCACACACCGTGGGTCTTTCAGAGGGGCTCAGGAGAGCTGTGGCAGCCCGAGAGGGGACTTGGCAAGGGGACGGTGCGGTGGCAGTGTCACCCAGCGCGGCGGAGCTGCCCCCGCACAGGCGCTGCGGGAGCACGTGCGGGGAGGCTGGGGGAGCTTTCAGCGGCGCTCCCCGCGCTGCGCTGGCTTTGTCAAGAGAGAGAAGAGTTTATTCTCTCGAGCTGTCAATCCATCACCTCCCAGAGGCTTCTCCACCAGAGGCTTCTCCACCTTCCCTCCGCCTCCCCCTCGTTGCCAGCTCTCCCAGATGTGCTCAGTGCTGGATGCAGGCTGCAAAATTCCCTGTGCCCAGGCAGGGGGAATCACAGCATCTCCTAAATCTCACCAGGGCATTCCGAGCGTTTCCCAAACCTCACAGTCTAACCCAGAATGAGAAGAGTGTTGCAGGAAATGAACATTTCAGCTCTCGGTGTGGGTTCAGTTCCGTGTTTCAGTTTGGAGTGACCTGACATTTCCACGCACTTGGATTGAGAGCTTTGCTGTTTATTTGGGTGATGTTTTTTCTGTAAACAATATGCTGAAATTTCTACATAAAAACACATTGCTGTCCAAAGGAGCTGCATTCACAGGTCAGTGGGATCCCTGCACTGTCCTGAGCATCTCTTGCTGCAAGGCAACCTGAGTCCAGCTCTTCTGTTGTGTCCTGCTCATGTTCAGTGATGGTTTGGGGATGCTGATCCCTGCTAGCATCTAATACAATCTCCTTCTGAACTCAGCCAAGCCCCTGCTATTCAGGAGGGAGCATCCAAACACTTCCCCCATCAGGGAGGGAAACTCTGCCTTTTCTCAGCCCAGGAGCATGTCTGCCTTCCCAGCAGGTGGCCACAGCTGATGACCACTGGGCACAGCCAGCCTGGGAGGAATTTTGAACTTGTGATCCTGGGGAAAAAGCTGGAGTTAGCTGTTGAGGCTCCCAGTCCTGCAGCTTTCCTAAATCTCACTTCTCATCAGACTCCTTCATTAAATGTCAGTTAGATCAGATAGTGTTTCTTTCACTGCCAGGTAATTTGGCTTTCCATTTAGTGGGCCCATCTGATAAATAACAGCTTGAAACAACATAATTCCACCTGACCTTGGTAACACCAAGTCCATGCTGGACTTCTGCTTGCTGCCTAGCTCTGGATCTGCACTTCCAGATCTCAGGGTACAATTTAAAACCCCTCTGTAGGAGATGAGCCCTGCCTGGAGGAATGGAGACCAAGTCCACCACATTATCGTCCTGTTACTGACACACAGGCAAAGTGATGAAGGCAGAGGTGACAGCTGAGTATGGGGTCATCCATCTGTCCACCAACCTCTTCTTGAGCTCCTCCTCTGTCTTGGCCACTCCTCATGTGCAGGCTCTCCTCTGGCACTGCCACCATGACAAACCTTCACAGCAGAGTCACCCAAGACTGAATCTGTTTAGGGGTGTTGGTGTTGAATTCCCACGTAGTCCAAAGCTTTTTGTCCATTGAGAAGTGGGAGCTGAACCTGCATCTTCTTGCTGGGCAATGAGCAGGGCTGGAGGGGACGTGGTGGGACCTCTCTGCCTTCCTGGTTAGTGGGTTAGTTGGGAGCTGGGAGTGCACAAGCTGAGGGAGCAGGTGCTTGCTGTTTGCTGGAGAAAGCAATGGGGACTGAGATCAGACACCTGTTCCCCCTCCCCAGATTTTTCAGCACCAGGGAAACTCTGCATGTGACATTTAGCTGAGAAGAGCCACCCAGTAGGGACATGTGGCATTACACTGTTTGGTTGTCAAACCTGATAGGGTGGGTGAAGGTGGTGATAACACCTGTAGGATAGATCTTGACAGGAGCTTGAGAAGGAGCTGACCTGCAGTTTGTATGCCAAACTTCATGTGGATGAAGACTGAGCAGATTTTTCCAATCTCATCAGTTCTGGAGGAGAAAAGAGGAACACAGATAATTCAGAAGTGATGACATCTTAAATTTATGTCCCTCTCTCCGAACTCTTCCATAAGCCATGCTTTGAGAACCCAGGAAACCCAGCAGGCATTCCTCCAAGTCTGGGAGGAAGTCTGGAACAAAACCCAAAGAGAAGAGCTATGAGAGCACCCAGAGCTGGGGTGTCCATCCTGCCCTTGTGGGAGTGCTGTGTTGTTCCTTGAAAATTAAGATGTTTTTATGAGGTTGTGGGGAAGTTTATGGGTCCAGCCTGGTGCTGACTTTGCTCCTCCCAAGGCCTTCCCATATGAGATGATGGAAATGCCCCCCCTGATGGATCATAATAGCGGCCAAAGAGGCTGCAAGCCCCGGAGACCTCCTCTCTCAGCCCTTTTCTCCTCTGGCAGGTCTTCCATGAGCTTCTCCCACTCAAAACTGGCACCCTTCTTGTCTTACAGGACGTGGGCTCTCTCATGCCTTATCTCACTCTTCTCCTTTCCTAAAACCTTCTCCTGAAGGATGGCAGCCGCCTCTTTCCGCTACGGCCTGACCATCACGGGGGCCGTGCTGCTGGTGACGGGGACGCTGTGCTTTGCCTGGTGGAGTGACGGGGAGGTGGGCTCCGGCGGCGGGGCTCGCCTGCTGCCTCCCCGGGAAGCCGAGGCCGTCCCCAGCTCCTCCTCCTCCAGCGCCCTGCTCCGCTCCGTCAGCTTCTTCTGCTGCGGCATCGGCGGCATCCTCCTCATCTTCGGCCTCCTCTGGTCCGTGAAAGCCAACGCCAGGGTGGTGTCCCGGCGCTACCAGTACCATTTCCCCAGGGACCTGCAGTACTTCACGGCGGAGCCTCCGGAGAAGTGGAACTGCAGGTGGGAGCCTCGTCCCTGCCAGTGCCTGGGTGGGCAGAGGTGGAGGATGGGTCTGGCTGTCCCTGAGCCTAAACCTGCTCCCAGCCTTGCTGGCTGGTGACCTCACAGGAGCAGCAGCTCTGCTCTGTGCCCTCCTCTTGCTCATTAATGTGTGGCTGTGCCCGCGGCCAGCTCGGCTGCATCCAGCTCTCCTTGCCCTGCAGAGCCATCACGAGGGACACATCTCCTTAGCAGGGCCACCAAGCAGAAGAATACATTGGTTTTCTGGGAGAAGGTTTGGATGTGGGGATGGGGAGGGGTCACTCAGAGCTCCAGTCCTGGTCTCCCAGGTCTGCAAGGCTCTGTAAGGACGAGGGTGTTTATAACATCTTTAATGGGAGCAAAATCTTTCATGCAAGGGAGTTAAATGGTAAAAAAAAAAAAAGAAAAAAAAAAGGAAATAATCCTTGGAATAGCATCAAGATAGGAATGTAGGCAGAAGTTGCTTTATGAAGCCCAGAGTATAGAAAGACGCCTTGCCCAGCCCTGAGCACCACTGCTGCTTTTCAGGTTCCCTGCATCTTCCATTGTGAGCCTGAGATTTACTCCCACTTCTTCATTTAAAAGTTTTTTGATCAAAAGGGTTTTATTTTATGGAGGCTGCTGTGGAAGCAGAGCCAGCTGACCCTTCCCTGTGCTGCTTTATGGGGTCACAGCAAAGATCTTGGCTCCAGCATAAATCGGGCTCTGGGGAAAAGCAGCGCTAAAAGAAACTCTTAAGAACATTAAACCATAAAAACACAGTTGGAGAGGGAGGCATGCTCCTGGTTCTCCAGGGATTTCAGTGCCCATCTGGATATCTGTGAGCTTGTGAGCCGGCCTGGGTATCTGGGGGGAGGTTCCTTGTCCCAGGAAGGGGCTTTGCTGTGCCCCTGTGGGGAATGTCCCTTTCCCTGAGCTCCCAGATCCCCTGCTGGATAGGATGCAGCACCCTGGCAGTGCTGGTGCTGCAGCAGCTCTCCCAGCCCCAGCAGAGCATTCTGTGCTGGGATGAATCCCCCTCTTCACATTTCCAAAGTAACATTCCTGTGCAAGCTGAGGGTGTTTGGCAAAATCCCTGGCAGAGAGGCCTGAGGCAGTCTGCCTGGGACAGAGATCTGCCAAGTTCAGGATGGAGGCATCCCTGTGGAGCACATGGCTTTTCCCTTGGACCAGCTGTGCCCTCCCATGCCTGCTGCCTCCCCAGCACACTGGGCTGGGTTTCATCTGCAATGATGAGCAGCTTTCACAGCATCCCCGGCTTTGGGACTGCACCATTCTGTTGAGTGCCAAGCAGGGCCGTGTGCAGGGCAAAGGTTGTCAGAGGTTTTCCCAGTACACGAGCTGTATTTGCTCAGGAAAACTCTGTTGGAAGTGGCACCAGGCCTGGCCAGTGCAGGGAGGGCTCTGGCTGGCATGGCAGTGGGGTGTGACCATGGTGACCTGGGGTGCCTGGAGCTTGCCCGGGTTCTTGTGCCAAACTTCTCCCTCAGCTGTCAGCAGTCTCTGTTCTTCAGGGGGTGAATTATGGGTTAGGCATGATGAGGATGCTCTTCTGCCCATGGGACCCTTTTGCAAAACATCATGGATGCCAGGAAGCAGCTGACATGTCTGGACACATGGCACTTCAGCAAAACCTGCCCATGTGCTGTCCCCAGTGCACACTCTGGGATGCTCCAGACAATGGGGTTGATGGGATATTGGGATGCTCCAGTTAATGGGGCGCTGGGATTTTCCAGCTGGGTGCTGGGGTGCTCCAGCTGGGTGCTGGGATGTTGACGGTGTGCACTGCTGGGTTTCTTCCTCTTCCCTCGCAGCAGCTGGGACGCCAGCGCCATCCCCACCTATGAAGAAGCCCTGACCTGCAGACCTGCCCACGCTGCCCCGGCCTATGTGCAGCCGCCGGGGAGGAAGGAGGAGCTCACGCCGCCCCTGTACCGCTACCTGGAAGAGGACGAGAGCTGGCAGGGAGGCCGGCGGCGCAGCTCCTCCGACAGCGCCTTGTTCCGCCCCAGCCCGTCCTGGCTGGACGCGCCACAGCCCGAGGAGCCGCAGGCAACGCCTCCCCCCAGCTATGAGAACATCAGCGTCCGAGGGGTCTGAGCTGGGGCAGCCCGGGCCGGGACTCTGCGGGTGGCTGCCCAGTCCCTAAACTGAGCCTCTTCATTGTGGGGGTGAGAGGAGGGTGGGCGAGGAATGGCGAGGGTCAGCCCGGCTCTCCTGGCTGTCTGAGTGCTGGCTCCGGCGCTGTTGGGATCGTGGGTCCTGCGGGTGGTGTGTTCAGAGTGCCGGGGGTAGCTGGCATGTTTGAAAGCTTTCATATTTTTAATAAAACCACTACTGGTTTCAGAGGTTTTGCATTCCATGCTCTGGTCCACCCTAAGGAGCTCCTGTCAGGCTGGGGGCTGCCCACTCAGTAATAAATCTGCAGCAAATCAGGCCAGAGAAAGCCCAGCTCCGTCTGCACCATTTGCTTCTCTGCCTTTCCAATGCCCCTGCCAGCCCTGTCTCCATCCCTTCCACCTTGCTTCCCTAAACACTGGCTCCCCATGCCTCACTTCATTTGGTGTCAGGGATGCCCAGTGGGTTGTGCCTGTGGTCAGAGCATCCAAGTGCACTTGGCATTTCAGGCAGCCTCCAAGAAAAGCCATCCTGAGCTGGCACAGCCCCCTCCCTCCCTGCCTCCATGGATGGGTGTGCAGCCTTGTCCAGAAGAAGGGCAGGGGCTGCTGCCAGTTCCTGCATCCCGCCAAAAGAAAGGGCTGCCCTGAGCCCCCTGTGGCCCTGCAGGGCTGCAGAGTGGCTGAGGAGCTGCAGCCACGTGTAACATACTGTTAATAATTATTTGTCCTAAACCTGGTGTATCAAGGGAATAAATGGAGGGAATAAATCAAACACTGTCTGGCTGTCAGATGTGTGGTGGGAAGGGGACACCTTTTAACACCTCAGCTCCAACTTAAGTGAACATGGAAAACAGGGATACTATGTCTTCACTCCCTCTGGGTAGACCAACCTTACTCCATCCTTTTCTGGCTTTAGTTCCTCCTTCACAGCCCACTTGCTGCCCAGTGAGACAGCCTTAGCACTCAGCCAGAGCAAGATAGGGTCTTTTCCAAACCCACTGGCCTCCAAAAAGACTCTGGAGCTCTCCCTCTTTTCCTGTTGCAGTCCTCCAGCCCTCGGGAACAATGCTGAGCCCCGGCATCCCCCTTACCTGGGGGGGGCTGTGTCAGCTCTGATTTATGACCAAGTCCAGCTCCAGTGCCCAGGGCTGGGAAAATCCCGACAGCACCAGCTGGTCTCTGGGTCCCCATCCCTGCAGCCATGCTCCCCTCTCCCCATCCCTTCCCCAGGCTGGGGTCTGGCTGAGTGTGCCTGCAGGGAAGGTTACCCGGACACGTGCTGAGCGGCTCCACTGGAGTGTGAACGGCGGGGCAGTGTTTGCATTCATTACAAACCCATTAAAAACTGGCTGGCTCAGCCCTGGGCAGGACCAGCTCAACGTGCAGCTGATCCTCAGCTCCTGGCAGCCTCTGGGGAGAGAAACCACTCCTTGCCTGACGCGGCAGGTGTGCTCAGCGGGCAGTGCTGCCGGCGAACCGGCTTCCCGAAATCTCTCCTCCCGCCTCTCCCACCCGGAGCCCATGGCGGAGGAGAAGAACTTCCGCTACGGGTTCATCATCTTGGGTTTCTTCCTGGTGATGGTGGGGATGTTCATCATGAGCATGGAAAAGCCCCAGTACTACATCACCTTCTGCGTCCTGGGTGTCCTGCTTGTCGCCGTGGGCATCACATGGAGCATGTGCCAGTGCTACCCAAAGGTAGGATCCTTCCCTCTGCTGAGCACTTTTGGGGGGCTCGAGGGCTCAGCTGGGTTGGGGGGGCTTTGGCTGCTGTGGATGTGCAGGTTTCCCTCAGGCTGTGCCTTAGTTTCCCCAGGGGAAGCCAGCTGCAGCAATCGGGAGGGGGAATTGTTGTTTTGGGAGGTTTGTGCCCTGCTGATGCCTGCAGGATGTGCCCTGTCTCCTTCACCCTGAGCCTGGGGCTTTGCTTGCAGGCAGCAGGGAATAATCCCAAGGAAGTAAACTTGTGTTCATCTCTCCCATGCAGCCCCTTCCTTGGGATCCATGGCTTGGCAGGCTGCCAGGACTTCCCAGAAGGGACTGTTGTGGCCATGGGGGTCAGAGGGTCCTGGCCCCTTGAACCCAGCCCTCAGCTGCCAGTCTCCTTGGCAGAGGGCACTGCCGGCACGGAGCGCAGCCACGCGTCCCTGCCCTGGGAAATGAGCCCGGCAGAAAAGGGTTTTTTCCAAGGAGAGGGCGTCTGTAGGACTGATCTCACTGCTGGATGGCCCATCAACAACCTGGCTGCCCTCCAAAATGTAGGGGAGCCACCTCAGAACCCAGGACCAGTTGAGACCTCTGAAAGCAGCTGTGTTCTCTGGGATTGGGGTGAAGCAGAAACCAGCTCCCATCAAAGCTGAGCTCAGTCCCAGCTAGGAGGGAGATGTGGCTTTGCCACTGTGCTTGAGGCTTGAGGATGGGATGCCCTTGGTGTGGTCCCTGACCACTCACTTCCTGTGTGGGCCTTGGGACTCCCTCTGGGCTTGGGGACATGTGTGACTCCACAGGGGGAAAGGGACTGAGAGCAGGGCTGTGTTGGATTCATTCATTCCTTATTGATTTCCCTCAAAAAAAGCCATTTCCAAGGAAAACATCCAAATTCTTTCTGGGAAAAGACCCTAAACCCAGCTGAAGGGACACTCTGGCCCTTTTCCCACTAGGAGGGCCGAGGGTCCCTGTGATGCCCAGCACAGCCCCTGGGCTCTGCCTCTTTTCCTCACAGATAACATTCGTCCCTGCGGACCTCGGGGTGGAGCGGTTCCTGAACTACAAACCCATGGTGCTGCCAAAGAAGGACACCGGGTGGGTCCCACCACAGGGTAATGCGTGTGCCCTGAGACCGGGTTCTGAGACTGGGGACAGCTGCACCTCCTGCAGCACAAAATGCCAAGGCTGGGAGAGACAAGAGCTGCCTGAGCCCCCGGGGCTGAGCCTGAGTGATGCTGGGGGATGCAGAGCATCCAGCGCTGTTCCTGCAGGCATCCCCTGCTGGTGTGGGCAGTGACCAGGCCTTGGTGACCTCTAAAGCCACTCCCTCAGGTGATGGAGCCCTGTGTGCATGTGCCTGAGCATCTCCCAGCTCCATGGGGTCTGCTGAGCACCCTCTTATCCCTTTGCCTGCAGCTTGATTTCCCCCTGCCTCAACCAAGAGGCCACCAACACCTACGAGAAGAGCCTGCCATCCTACGAGCAGGTACAGAGGCAGGGGGTCAGCTCAGCTCCACTCCCACCCACAGCACAGCCCAGACCTCGCAGCTGCTCCCAGTCAGCCCTGCAGGCCAAAGCAGAGATCCACCAGGAGCTGGGGGGTGATGGGGACCCCCTCCAAGACCTGGCACCTCGCCTGGAAACAGCAGCAGCCTGCTGGTATGTGATGCCTGTGGGGTTGGGTGGCACTGGTGGGATGTAGGGTGAAAATGGGGGGATCAGACACCCAGTATTGAGGGAGGGAGAGGATGCAGAGGAGTTTTTGCTGCTCTCATAGCTCTGAGCCTCCACACACTTGGCCCCACTGAAGCTCATGTGGTGTCTCAACTCCTCGAGGAGTCTCTGAATCAAATTATTTCCCAGGAGGAAATTTAGATGACCTTTGGTTGGAGTTTGCATTTGAATGTTCATATTTTTGCATTTTGCTTTTATTTAATTTTATCAATATAAACAGCATCCCTCACAAGAATAACAACCCCAAAGTTCCTGGTCAGACTTTGATAGAAATGAGATGCCCAGCATGTGGCCCTCAAACCAGATGCCACATACAATGACCAAACATTGGTTTGTGAGGTCCCAAAGGGCTCTGCAGGTGATGGGGGTCACTGTTCAGGCTTAGGGCATAGGACCTGGGCACCTGCCAAAATGCAGCTACAGCTGGGATGGGTGCGGTGCTTTCCCATCCCAGCTGTAGATTCAGGAAATACAAGGTCAGCCACTGCTTCCCCCCATGGGCAGCAGGAACCTGGCGGGCAGGTGTCCCCAAAAAAGGCAGTTGTCCCCAAAAAGGCAGGCACCGAGGGCTGGCATAGGGACATCCCGGGGCACTCACCCAGCAAGGGGGCCGGTGATGCTGGGATGCTGCCTGAGCAGCGCTCCAGCAGCCACCGGCTCCAGCGGGAAGCGCAGCTCCTGCCCAGCCGTGTTTGGTGTAACCCTGTCCCCACAGCCCCGCCCGGCCAGCCCCGGGGGATGCCCCGCTGGCATCCCTGCTGGAGGAGATGGACACGCCATCGCTGGAGGGCTCCGTGCCCGGCAGCCCCACGCCACACAGCCGGACCCTACCCTCCGCCGGCCGCACCCCGAGCAGCTCCCCGGCGGGGGGAGAGCACTCCCGATCCCCCTGGAAAGGGCCTGGGAAGGAGGATGACCTCTACTACGGGCTCCAGGAGGAGCCGGATGCTCTGCTCAACGAGAGTGATGGCCTTTTTGAGCCTGAAAGCTGATTTGCTGGAAAGAATGGCCACTTGGCATGGACTCACCTCACGGAGGGGACACACAGGTCACAGCCTGGAGGAAAAGGGGCTGACCCCAAAAGTGCAGTGGCCCCAGACTCCTGCCTGCCCCTGTGCCATGCTGCACCCCTTGTGCACAGTCAGCCCCTCAGGAGATTGTCATTTCCCCCAGACCCAAAGGGGGTTCACCCAGCTCCTGAATTCAACAGAATATGGGACAAGTCCCCCTTGCCAAAGCCATTTGGGTGGGCACAGAGAGGCTGGGCAGGATCTGGGCTAAATAGTGTGCTTGAGAAGGGAAGGGATTGGCCTTGGCATTTAGAACAGGATCAGCTTTAGGTAGGTAAAATGTGCTCAGTGCAAGTGGGTTTTACCAGGCAGAGACATCCTCAAAGTCTTTTTCCCTCTTACCAAGTTCTGTTGAAATTAAAATTCGATCCTGAGTCTCCTGCAGCAGGCAGCCTTCATATCTCCAGGTTGGGAGAGGGACCATGGAGGTGACAGATTGTGCTGTCTGTCCCCATCTGCTGCACAAGGACCAGCTTCCAGCACTCTTAGGGGTGCAGGGGGGAGGACACAGCTGAGCCAAAACCCTGGTGATGGCACTGGAGGTGGTGGCTTTGCACACTTTCTGTCAGTGTCAACAGCTGCAGGTGGGTTTGCACTGGCACCCACCGTCCCCAAACCTGTGAATAATAAGTGTTTGTTCCAATCCACGTGGATGGAGCTCAGCTTGGTTTGTCACCATGACAGGGACAACACAGAGGGCTCTCCACAGCCTGTCTCCAGCAGAGAGAGGTGGCAGCCCTGGTGGGAGCCACAACCTTCGGCTGCTTGGGGCTGTGGGGATCTGTGAGGCTGAGCCTCCCCAGGGCAGCTGGGTTCGGATCAAAGCATCAGTGGATCCAACATGGGGATACTCAGAGTCCCTTGCTCTGTTTTGGGAAAGCTGGGCTGGATCTCCCTGTGCCTGGCATGGCCCCAGGAGGCTTGGGAGCACAGGTCTGCTGGCAGAGGAGCGCTTCAGCAAATCCCATAGAATCACAGAACCAAGTTGGAAGGGAGCTTAAAAGTCCTGCAGCACCAACCCCCCCAAGCACAAAAGGGGGGAAAGCTCTCCTCCAGCACCCAAGGGGGAGGGAGCATGAGAGCCCTGTAGGGATGTTGCCGTGTTCCCTTGCCAGCCAGGGAGTGCTTTGCTGGTAGGTGTGCAAGAAAAGGCTGTACCTGAGGCGTCACACCCCTGTGACACTCCTGCTGCTGTTCCTGCACCCTTCTCTCACCTTGGTGTCACCAAAGCAGCCAGGGAAAAGGGCAGGGAGCACCTACGCACTTGGGCTGTTTATGGCCAACAGGAGGGTGGGGAATGAAGGCTCCAGTGTTGGCTAAACATTGCCACAGGATTGCGGGACGCTCTCCAGGAGGAAGCATTTCCAGGCTGATTGCAGGTACTCAGCTCCTGCCTGTCCTTCCCAGGGTAGGGGAGTGTGGTGGCTCTGGGAATGCTGTTAGGATGGGGCCATGTCTCACTAGGTTTCAGAGGGTGTCTGGGGCGGGATGTCACTCTGTGTCACTGCTCCTGTGGAGTGTGGGAGTCTGGTAGAGACCCAGAAGATTTTACCTATAGAACCACAGAATGTTTAGGCTGGGAAAGGACCTTAAAGATTGTTCTAAGCCCTCTCCCATGAGCAGGGGGACCTTCCTCTAGACCAGGTTGCTCCGAGGCCTGCCAACCCGGCCTTGAATGTTTCCAAGGATGGGACATCCACAGCTTCCCCGGGAAAACTGTGCCAGGGCTTCACAATCTCTCTGCTCTCCTCTTGTCTCTGTACTGGAAGGGGCTCTAAGATCTCTCTGGAGCATTCTCCAGGCTGAACACTCTCTCAGAATTTCCTCACAGAAGAGATTCCTGCCTCATGGCTCGGCACTCACTTTCATTTTTGGAAAAAATAAATCTGTTTTTCAGAAGCATTTCACCAGGCAGAGGCAGGGGAAGGGGCTGACACGGGGCCTGGACCCTCTCCCTTATGGAAGCCTTTGCTGGATGTGCATACCCCATCCCTGGTACAGCATCCTTGAGCCAAAGGACTCGGCCCCCGCGCCAGCCGAGGTTAAACATTGTGGGAATCGCGACATTCCTGCATGGCATTAAGCGCCGCCAGCAGCCCCGGGTCTGGCTCAGCTTGCGCAGGGGGGCACCGCCCGCCCCCCGCCCACGCGTGTCACCCTCCTCGGGGACCCCGCGGCTGGCACCGATGGCCGGGAAGGGGCTGGCGATGCCACCCACGCGTGTCACCCTCCCCGGGGACCCCGCGGCTGGCACCGATGGCCGGGAAAGAGCTGGCGGTGCCACCCACGAGCGCACGTGGGACGAGGTCAGGGCCGAGCCCTTGATGGCCCACGGGCCACGATGACATCAGCGCACCAGTGGTGTAGTGGTATCATGCAAGATTCCCATTCTTGCGACCCGGGTTCGATTCCCGGCTGGTGCAGCGCAGAGTTTCTTCAGCCTTTCTGAGTTATGGAGACGTAATGCTACGATGTCTCCGCCTGCAGATGTTCTCGCAAATTGTTTGTGGGAGCATCATTTTACCGGCGGGACGCTCGGCCCAGCGCACCCAGCGCTGTGGCCGCACCGCCCGGAGCCCCATCTCTCTCCCTGGAGGGACGGCAGCAGGGATTTAGGAACGCTTCTGCCTTTTTGAGGCGTTCCTTGATGCCTCCTCTGCTCTCTCATTCCCCACATCTCAACAAGAGCTGCCCCTTTACACAGACACACACGCTGGAAGCTGTGCAAGGAGCCAGGACCGAAACAGAACTCTTCTGCACAAGGAGCAAAATTTAGGTTATTTCTGAATAATTTCTCAATTTTTAGAAAAATAAAAAAACCCAGCCAAAACAGCCTTTCTGCAGATACCCGTTCCTGGAGTGTGAGAGCTGGGCCGGATATCTTCCGGGGATCATCTGGGGCCGGATGTTTGCGCCAGGACCTCCATGGGTTCTGCAGCCCTTGGAACTGGGGGGACCTCTGCCACCCTCTCCCTCCTCTTTGGGCTCCTTCCGTCCTTCCCTGGGACGTCCTTCCCTTTTCCCCTTGCAAAAACGAAGGGGAAGAGTGCAGGGAGAGGGAGACTGTCCCCCTTGAGATGGGGTCCCCCCCGTGCTCAGCTGCCTCAGAAGCCTCCTGAGGCCCCAGTGGTGCGTTGTGGGACTTAGCAGCACAGAGGAAGCTGAGCCAAAAATCAGGAGTGAGACTTTTCCCCACGATCGGTGACCCAAACGCCGACCCTTTCTGGTGTTAGCTGTCTGCAGCAGAGTGGGTGGCAAGCAGGGTCTGGTGTCCCTGCAGTTACCCGAAGCAGAGTTCAGGCACTCATTTGAGATCTCATTAAAAAATTCAACATTTCCCATACAAACTGCTCACATTCATTTTAAACGCACATATCCATATAAACCATGTACATCCTTATAAAACACACACATATACAAAGCATTAATGTCCATGCAAACCATACACATTATGATTATATAATCATTTAAAACATATACACGCACACAAATCACATATCCATATAAAACATATACATGCATACAAACCATACACATAATCATAACATGTACACCCATGTAAAACATTCATACAAACCTTACACATCCACACGAAACACACACATCTGTAACAAAGCATGTGCATCCATATAAACATATATCATTTCTGAGGAGCTTACAAATAAACAGTCAAAACACAAATATATTCCTATTTCCCTGAAAAGCCGGGAGCAGGGACGGGGTTTGCCGAAGGTCAATGGGGATGTGGGGCAGTGTGGGATCCCGATCCTGCGGTAGGGTAGAGGTGGGAAGTGGCGTGGAGACCCTCGGGAAAGCGCCGCTATCACCCCGCAAAAAGGGCATTTGCCATGTGTGACGTCTCTGTAATAAATGTCCAAACAGGATTAGAGGATTTCACGGGAATTTATTCGTGAAGCGATGCAGTAGGAGGCACATTAAAGCTTTCAGCCCTTTCTGAAAACAGTCCTTGAGCGGCTGCGCTTTGCTCGCCAGAGCCCCCAGCGATCCGCCGGGACTCGGGGTGAGCAGTGGCCCCATTTGCCCTCACCCCGCGGCCCCGCCGCCCCGCGCCCCCTCCCGCAGCCCCGTTAATGCTTAACCCGCCCGGCTGGCCCGATGGGGCCGGCGGCCGTGGCGTGATCCCCGCCCCGCCGCGCTGAGCCCCGGCGAGACGGGCAGAGCCGCGCTCCGGGAGCTGAGATCCGCGGGTGCTCGAGATCCGCGGGTGCTCCGGGAGCTGAGATCCGCGGGTGCTCCGGGAGCTGCGCGGGTGCTCCGGGAGCTGAGATCCGCGGGTGCTCCGGGAGCTGAGATCCGCGGGTGCTCCGGGAGCTGAGATCCGCGGGTGCTCCGGGAGCTGAGATCCGCGGGTGCTCCGGGAGCTGCGCGGGTGCTCCGGGAGCTGAGATCCGCGGGTGCTCCGGGAGCTGAGATCCGCGGGTGCTCTCTGTGCCATCGGCTCCGCGGGTGGGCTCTGGCCTCCCGGCTCTGCTCCAGCTCTCCGGCCCCGCTCCATCCCTTCGATTGCACTCCGGCCCCTCGGCAGTGGAGCAGGGGATCCCCTCCGGTGCCGTCCCCGGAGTCTCCCGGCGCTGCCCGTCGGGGCGCGGGTGCGGGATGTCCCCGCGGGCGCTGGAGCTGGCGCTGATGCTGGCACTGGCGGAGTTGGTTCTGGCCCTGGGGGCGGCCGAGGAGGGGGAAGCCGCCGTCGGGGCCGCCCCTCCGGGACCCGCTGCTTTCCATCGCGCCGTCAAGGTGAGGAGCGTGGGGTGGGGGGACAGCCACGCTCCGGTGCGTGTGTCCCGAACCCCAGCCCGGTGCTCGTGTCCCCGCAGGCGTCGTGGCGGCTGCCCGGGCGCTACGTGGTGATGCTGCGGGCGGGCAGCGAGGCCGAGCTGCGAGGCACAGCCCGGAGGCTGCAGGCCCAGGCGGCTCGGCGAGGACACCTGGCCGAGCTGTTGCACGTTTTCCAGCTCCTGCCCGCCTTCCTGATGAGGATGAGCAGCGACGTCCTGGATACGGTACGTGCAGCGGAGGACAGGGACGTGGCAAGGGACAGCAGCTGAGGTGGGCACTGCTGGGAGTGGCAGCCCCAGCCGTGAGGGGAACAGGAGCTTTGTGTCCTCCCTCCAGGCGCTGAAGCTGCCGCACGTGAAGTACATTGAGGAGGATGCCTATGTCTTTGCCCAGAGCATTCCCTGGAACCTGGGCAGGATCGTGCCGCCACAGCCCAGCTCAGGCACCTACAGCCCTCCCAGTAAGCGCCGGCGTGTGTGAGAGGGGCGACTCTTTGAGGAAGAGTCAGGTCCCCTCTCCTTAACTTGAGGGATGGGAATTTTCCTCTGCCCCATGGTGCTGCGGGTCTGCAGCTGCATTTTGGGAGCAATCCAGGCAGCCTGTGCTGACCGTGATGCTGCTTGCTTTTCTCCCCTGCTGTGCTCCTGGCAGATAAGGGTGACCTGGTTGATATTTACCTGCTGGACACCAGCGTGCAGAGCAGCCACCGGGAGATCGAGGGCAGGGTGACTGTGACTGGCTTTGAAAGCATCCCTGATGAGGATGGCACCCACTTCCACAGGCAGGTGAGTCCTGAGGTGCCACATGCTGCATCCTGGCTAGAGCATTCCCTTGTATCCACCAGATCCTGGCCAGACTTGTGAGGTTTTCCAGGACAAGGGAGACACTTGGCCTGGTCCAAAATGCTGGGCAGGACAGGCAACAGGAGCTGTGGTCCTGGGGGATATTGGGACCCTCAAGGGTCCTCTGCTTGGAGATAGGGCTGAACCGGTCAGGGCTTCTCTCTAGGGAAGTGTTCTAGGGTACCACAAGCTTGTGTCCGGTAAAAGGGAATCGAGGCGGGAAGGGGTGGGGGCGATGTTGCAGGATTGCAACCCTACTTTGATGCAATGGGCTGAGGCACGAGACTGCGGCGCCTGTGCCAGGCCAGCAAGTGTGACAGACACGGAACCCACGTGGCCGGGGTGCTGAGCGGGCGCGACGCCGGCGTGGCCACGGGCGCCAAAATCCGCAGCCTCCGCGTGCTGAACTGCCAGGGGAAGGGCACCGTCAGCGGGACCCTCATGGGTGAGTGACCCCATACCCCGGAGAGGAGCAGGATCCCTCCCGGAGCTCCGTGCCATAGTGTCTTGTCCCTCGCAGCGCTGGAGTTCATCAGGAGGACGCGGGAGGCTCGGCCGGACGCGCCGCTGCTGGTGGCGCTGCCCTTGGCCGGCGCCCAGAGCCCCGCGCTGAACGCGGGCTGCCGGCGCCTGGCTCGGGCGGGAGCCGTGCTGGTGGCGGCTGCCGGCAACTACAAGGACGATGCCTGCCTCTACTCGCCGGCGTCCGAGCCGGAGGTACGGGCTGTGGGTGACCCCTGGAGTGCCACCTCATCCCCTCCAGCTCCGGGACAGCGGCGTGGGCTGGGCGTGCCATCCCTCCCGTGCTTCCCTGTCAGGTCATCACGGTCGGTGCCACCGACAGCGAGGACCGACCTGCCTCCATCGGCACCCTGGGCACCAACTTTGGCCGCTGCGTGGACCTGTTTGCCCCGGGGGACGACATCATCGGCGCCTCCAGCGACTGCAGCACGTGTTTCACAGCGCAGAGCGGCACCTCGCAGGCGGCCGCACACGTGGCAGGCGAGCTGCGCTTGGAGGGGCAGGGAGAGCTGGCCTTTCACTTCCTGATGCTGGCACAGGGCTTCAGGCGTGCCTGAGCTGGGGGCATTTTTGTGTTCCGTGTCGCGTGGGTTTGGTTTGTCTCATTCGGGCGCTCCCGCAGCCCGTGCGGGCGGGCGATGGGCTGCGGAGATGCCTCCTCCCGTGTCTCCGCAGTTGTGCTGCCCCTGGGAACGCTGTGTAGGTGGCCTTGTCCCATCTGGTTCTCACTGCGGCCTCCCGGGCTCTTGCAGGCATCGCTGCCGTGCTGCTGAGCGCCGAGCCGCAGCTGAGCCCGGCCGAGCTCCGGCAGCGCCTCCTGCGCTTCTCCGCCAAGAACGCCATGGACACGGCGTGGCTCCCCGAGGAGCAGCGCCTCCAGACACCCAACAGTGTGGCTGGGCTGCCCGCCCGGCTGGCAGCAGGTGAGGACCTCGCTGCCTGCTGGGTGCTCGGCAGAGCTCTGCCCTTACCAGGAAAGAAGTGCCGGGGTGAAAGCTCGGTGTGGCGGCGGGGAATGTCCCCTGAGCTGTGCCGGGGACGGCTGAGCCTGGGTGCGGCCGTTTGCATGGATGGGCGGAGATGGAGCCTGGTCGGTGCCGTGGGCGCTGGGTGACACTGCGGGTGTCACTGCGGGTGTCACTGCCGGTGTCCCCCGCCGCTGACGCCCCGGCCCCGTTGCAGGGGAGTTGCTGCTCTGCCGCTCGGTGTGGTCGGCGCGCTCGGGGCTCGCCCGGCACGCCACGGCCGTGGCTCGCTGCGCCAGCACGGAGGAGATGCTCAGCTGCTCCAGCCTGTCCCGCAGCGGCAGCCGGCTGGGGGAGCACATGGAGGTGAGCAGAGCGTGCAGAGGCCGAGGTGCTGTTCCTGCAGTGCCCGCTGGCCTCGGAGGGGTGTCGCCCCGAGGCCCCGGTGACGCTGCGCTGCCCCGTGCACAGGACAAGGACGGGCAGAGGCGGTGCGTGGCCCGCAGCGCTTTCCGGGGCCAGGGGGTTTATGCCATCGCCAGGTGCTGCACGTGGCCCAGGGCTGAATGCCGGATCAAGGCCAGCTCCCCTGCGGCCCAGGGCGCCGAATGCTCACCAGGAGACCACATTCTGACTGGTAACACCCAAACACGGGGTTACAGACCTTTCAACCTGATGGACAGGGCTGTTTCTTCCAGAAAAAGTCTGGGATTTATGGGTAAAAGGGTGGGTGTGGTTGCTGCGGTGGCAGGGAAGGGGGAAAGGTTCAGGGCTCTCTGGGAACATCCTTGGCACCAGTGTGGGCACTGGGATGCTGCCCTGTGCCAATATCCCCTCTCCCCCGGGCAGGATGCAGTTTCCACTCCCCATCCGTGGTGCTGGGTGCTGGAGGCAGGCCCGTGGTGGGGCTGGGGAGGGGGCCCAGCCGCTGTGCCAGCAGGACAGAGGCACACGCCTTGTGCTGCCCCGCTGCCAGCCTCGAGTGCCGGCTGAAGGAGCACATGGCCCTGGAACCCAAGGAGAAGGTAGGGATGGGCCCTGCTCCGCTGCCATGCTGTTGTCCTTGTCTCTGCCTGCCTTCACTGCTGTTCCCACCATTCAGCTGGGTGACAGCAGTGACATCACCCTGAGCTGTGGGGACATCGGGGATGGGCAGACCCCTGGCCTTTTGCTGGCCCATGGATGCTGACTTCTTCTCCTCCCTGTTAGGTGACAGTGACCTGTGATGATGGCTGGATGCTGACGGGCTGCAATGCCCTTTCCCAGAGCCCTGGCTCCATGGGAGCCTATGCTGTGGACAATTCCTGCGTGGCAGCCGCTGTCCCTGGCAGCAGCTCGGCCGTGGCCATTGCCATTTGCTGTCGGAGCCGGCCGTAGGGACAGGCTGAGCTGGAGAGGTGGTTCCTGTGGCACAGCAGGGATGGAGGCTTTGCTGGGCAGGTGTGTCCCTGGCTCGGTGCCTTTCCAGGGTTTCCAGAACAATCCATGCTCCGACATGCACCTGGTGACCTCCACACGTGGGCTGCTGTGCTGGTGGGTGGTGAACTTGTCACCCCCTTGCACACAGCGGGGTCAGGATCCAGGGTGGCTCTGCAAGAGCTCTTCAAGCAGCCCCCAGGCAGCTGGAGCCCTGTCCCATCACTGGACCCATTCCAGAATCCTTTCCCTGCTATGCACCAGGTCTTCCTAAAAACTGGATGGAAAGAGCTGTGGAGTTGTCACCCAACGTAGGAAAAATCCACTACCTTTTTAAAGCAAAAATGATTGCTCCTTCCTTTCCTGGTTAGTTGCTCATTAGTTGTCAGCTAATGCTGCTTAGCACCTGAAAAATCTTAGTTTAGCCATTTTTGGGCAGTTTTATCATTGCCTAATCGTATTCCTAGGAGACTTCTTTACTTTTGAGTCAAGTGTAAGGGCTGTAGTTTAAACAGCCTGCTTGGTTAATTAGATTTTTTTATCTGCATTGCTACAGTCAGCTACTGCTTCATTAGTGCTTTTTATGTCAAGTCAAAGTTAATGATCTGCTGGTGTTCTGTGTTAACAGTTTCAGGTCTTCCTAAGACACATAGAACTGTAGGAGGCTGCAATTCCTTAAAAAAGTAGAACGAAGAAAAAGCTTTCCTAGCACCTTGTTTTTACATTTGTACTTTAAATATTTATTTGGAGTTTTATAAATGAATATTTGATAAATGTCTTTTTAAAATAAAATTCATAAACCTGTGCTCTTGTGGTCTGGCTTCACAGACATCCCCCTGGGGAACTGGTCTGGAAGAGGGAAGGGGGACCCATCCAGCAGGGATTCTGCTCACCCAGAGCTCTGCTAGCGAGCAGCCCCAGGCCCCCACGTTGGATCTGATCCCTGCCTGGGATCCAAGGTGCTCCTGGAGGACAACTGGCACCTGTGGAAGTTGGCACAGACAGCACAGGCCCCTTGCCCACAGCGGGGTCGTGCTCTGGGACTGCGTTGTCCACACACACACAAGACCAAAAGTTTGTTTTAACAACATCAGTGCAGGGCAAGAGCTTCCAGTTATGGAAACAAACAGCACCCAGCTTTGGGAATGTGCCCTTGAACTTGGCTTGCTGTTTCTTCACTTGGGAAGGGCTGGAGCCCCAGGAAGGAGACAAAGTGAGATGCCAACAGCAGAAAAAGGCTGAGAAGCACCAGAAGCAACCAAAGCTGTGTCTCACTTTTCTCTCAGTGTTTAGCAGCCTCCTGGTACTACAATATATAATTTTTGTGGTGTTATCTGAGGATAGATGAAAAATAATGCAGTTTGATACCACAAGCTCCAGGTTAACCTGTCAGATTTGGCTGGATTGGGTGTTTTTCCCAATCCAAAAGCCCCAACAACTCTGTTACTCTGGCTTTAGTTGGCAAGAGAAGACAACCCAGCACAAAACACCACTTTGAAAGGTTGAAACTAATTCTAACTTGTTAACTAAAGCTGGCAAAAGCCCAACCCTAATCTAAACAAGCAATTATGCAACATGGACATAATTACAGCCCATAATTTCATCAGCTGGAACCTGAATTTTGCACAAAGAGGTGGAAAAGAAAAAGGGATGTCAGCCTGAGAGCTCCTGGACAGCTCTGACACCAAGGTTGATTTTTCAGCAGACTCCTTGGGCTGTCACCTCTGAAAACACACACCAGGATTTCAGCTCTGCTGCCTTCCCTGTGAAAGGGGAGGATCCAGCACAAGGTGTGAGCATGTTCCACGCCTGATAAGGCAGACAGAGCTTCCCCAGCTCAGCCTTCATAATCCTGGTGGAAGGAAACAATATTAAAAGATTAGCCCTTGCTTTGTGCCTTGTACGTGTGTAGGCAGAAAAGCCTCTCAATTCAGCAGAGCAGGGCTGATCCCAGGGATGCTGATCCCAGTCCTGGCAGCAGTTTGCAATGCCCAGTCCATGCTCCCAGGACCACCAGTGGAGAGCAGAGGCTGGGTCAGGCTGGAAAAGTGAAAGTCCCTGTCCTTAGAGCAGGGGACAGAGTGGGGATGGCAGCCCTGGCTGTAGCTCCTGGTTCCCAAATAAGTGAGTAATGGAACACCAGCTCTGTGGGCACCTCTCTGCCCCTTGCCCCTGTGGGGGCAGGATGAATTCACACCCAGCTCACCCACAAATCTTGGATCTGACACACAAAATCCACTCTAATCCGCCCCTGTGAGCGTGGCCAGGGTAGATCACTCTGCTGAGGCCAGGGGAAGCTGCACAGAGGTACAGATGTGACAGTGCCTCAGCACATGCTGTGGCACAAGGATATACAGCAGGGCAGCTCCAGGGCCACTCAGCTGCTTCCACAGACTCTGGACAAGAGCCAAAAGAGCCACCAGGGCACCCTTGAGGGGCTCAGCATCTGCAGGGCTGGCCCAAGGAGGTTCAGGATAAGAACATCAACAAGACAAGAGTGTAGCAGAGTGTGCACAGTCTAAAGATTACACTAGTTTTCTGTGAAAGGAATAACTTTATTCCATTGACCAGGAATCCCAAGACTGTTCATCAAGACTGCCTATTTTTCCAGTGCCAAATGTCTGTGCATTAATTGGACAGTATCTCCCCGAGTGCTCACAGGCAGGCTGTGGCTGCTCCTCACTGAACATTTTGTAAGCTGTATAAAAACATTTTCATCCAAAAAGATTGGCAGTAAAAATTACAACATATAAATGCATCACAATTTACACAAAAACTAAGTTTTTTTTTCTTTTTTTTTGAACTCTATTTTCCAAAAAATAATCTTCAGCAGGTTCAAATGACAGCAGCTGGAAACAAAAATAAGTGACCAAGTATCATCTTATTGCAAATTATAACCACTGACTTTGTACAAGCGTGAGCAGAACCATGAAAAAGTTTGTATTGGTTTCAAGTACACAGTGGTGATGAACCATCCTGATGCAATTCCCACCAATGCAATTCCCTGGGCTACTGAGGATGTTGTTTCCATAGGAAATAACAGGAACCTGAAGTGACAAGTGGTGCCAACCCATAGGAACATGACCAGCCTCTCCCATCACCACTGTGTACTGACTCCTTGGGAAGATTCATGACCTCATTACCAAAGCATTTGAGGCTGGGGGGGAAGGAGGGAGAGAAGGAAGGAGGGAGGGAGGGAGGGAGAAAAGGAAGGAAAGGATCCGTAAGAAATGATTGGTTCAAATTTAATTTAAAACATGTCACATTTAAAATGTCCCAGCACATCATCAGAAACATTTATAAAATGCTAACTCTGCCGTGTGTCTATGAAGACACTGTCTGAAAAAGGAAAAGTGAGAGATTCACTACGGTGCCCCCTGCAAGCCCTGACGCCGGCTCTCCTACCCCACAATAAGTTACAAAGCTGTACAGCTGACATCACATCCCGTGGTTACTTCCAACAGTGAAATGACTGGTTACTTTCAATATTAGTGCACAACAGTGAAAAGCTGTCTGCTGCTCCGTGTTTTGGCAGCAGTGTGTGAAAATCAACAAAAAAAGGCACTTTTTGGCTGGTTGTGCCTTTAACTTGGCAAATTTGTCTATTCTGGAGGTACCCAGGCACTCCTTAAGATGTCCCCTGTTTCTGTGCATGTTTGTTTATATAATTTTTTTTAAAGTAAGGCAGAATCCATAAATAAAGGCAAAAAGCAGTGCAGAAAATGTGACAAAACACAAAATGTACAAAAGATGAAGTCAGTTGGCACAAAAGAAGCTTGAATCCAGAGCCAGAAATCACTGAACTGCACTTGACATAGAAAACAAAACTGTGCTCAAATCATCCCAACTGGTTTCCAGTTATTTGTGAGCAAATTAAAAGAGCTGTGATATTTTAAATGTTGCCTGGTCAAGTCAAAATACAAACAAAGCCAATTCTTTCTTTCCCCGTGTTAAAATTGCTATAAAATCTGCACAACAGTGTTCCCAGCTCACTCAAGGAATTATTCATCATATACAACCAATACCAACTTTCTCAGTAATTTCAAAGCATAAGCAAGTGATTGCAGATCCATGACTGAGACTACATTTTATTCAATATGTCTCCAAAGGTTAAAAAAATTTAATGAGTAAAACTGCAACAGAAGTCCTTCTTAAAGTGCTTTTTTTCTTTTAAACTACTCATTAACTTTTTTTTTAAACTTATCAGCATTCTTGAATAATAAATGCTTGCATACCTAGAGAACAAAGCCTTTCTTTTACTGCCCTTCCCAGTTGTCTGAAGGGTTTTTGGAAGGGTACTGGGAAAGATGACTCATTCCAGAGCTCCATTCTGTAAGGAATCACTCTTCTTACAGATCAATCCTGCTGATCTTTCTCATCAAGAGCTTTACAAATTATCAGGGAGACATATTAAATACAGAAGTCCTTATGTAAACCCATTCTTTAACTAATATTTTACATGAAATGTAAGTCATCACACATCTTTACAGAAATTTGAATATTCCTATTCAATATTATCAGAAAGATTAAAAATTTGCCCTCCATACATAAGGGCAGTCTGTTTTTTTTTCCTGTATAAAAACCAAAAGAATTTTTTTTTTGCAGCATCACAGAAAAGCAACAGTTTTACATTCACTCATTTAATGTTCACATAAAAATTCAACCACTAGCATTTGTGTATTTGATAAAATCTTCTTGACAAACTTGGTTTCGGTGTTTTGGACTGTCACAAGCTACTGCAGGTGAAGATGCAGTTTTCAAGAGCATTTGTTGATCTGATGCCTTTGTGGCTAAAAAATGCTTTTATCTTTCAGGGAAACAACCTCCTCCAGCATCTCCTCTGGTCCTGTAAAGCCACTGCTCCCCCCAGACTTCCCATGGCATAAGCAACACGACTCCAGTTCCAGCAGGTACCAGGCATTGAATGTTTGAGTTGGTTCTTGTGTTCACTGGGGTCTCCTCTAAGGGTCAACATCATCAAGGTCACTTTTAGGCTCCCCAATCATCATAGGAGACTCTGAGCCCTTTCAAACACACAAGGGATGGGGAGAGAAGGACACAGTCACTTTTGTAAGATGCAGTTGTTGTGTGTATGGTCAGTGATGGCTCTGACCTGAGCCCCAGGGACCAGCTGCCCCACAGAGCCACACACCAGAGGGTAAATTTGCCCCTTATTTTACCTGCTGTAGGTGCCTCTCTCCATTCTCATTGGCAGGGCTGCTTTCTGACCCATTGCTGCTTCCAGACTGATCCTTCTCATTCAGCAGGGCTGTGGCATAGGCCAGAGTGTCCTGAGTTGGAAACAGTCCAAGAGAGTGTCAGGGGTCATGGTGATTCCTTCATTTCACAATTAGTATTTTTAAAATTTTTTATTTTATTTTAAGTTTTTTAAATTATTGTTTTAAAACAATAATAGCTGCTGTAGTGAGACAGTCGAGTCACCACAGGTAATTGTGAGTATTCACTAATATCACTCAAGGGTTAATTTTTTTCAGGAACAACCACAGGGTCTGAGCTTCTAAAGGAAAAACAGCCTGAAGTGCACTGAAATATCACAGAATCACAGACTCATTAAGGTTGGAAAAGACCTTTTAAGATCATCAAGTCCAACTGCCAAACCAGCACCACCACCATGTTCATCACTAAAGCATGGCCTCACGTGCTGTATCCACATATTTTTTGAACACTTCCAGGGATGGTGACTAAAGCTGCCAAACCTAAAGATGCCTCCAAGAAAAGAAATAAGCACGTTTGACATCCTCTGCCAGGACTGCTGACACATACCTGTGCTGAAATAGTGCGCTGGAAGGTTTTTGCAGTGGATGTTTCATTGGACACGTTACTCTGGGGAGCCCAGTAATGTTCAGACATCTGCAAAAAAAGCCAAGAAAGCCATAAATTTGCCATTTGATTTTTCACTTGTGTAAAGCCTCAACTGCTTGTGATGGTGGCTGAATTAAGACTGGACCAAGTTTCCTGAATTCTCTGTCAGTGAGGTGGAGATCTGGGACACAGACACTTTAAATGCAGCCACAAAGCTTATTGTCCCCCAACTGAAAACCAGCAACCAACTTCCGCTGAGCTCCAAGTTTCCAAAGTGTCCTTGGCTATTTATGAAAGATATGTTGGTCAAACTAGGCTGAGTTTAGAGGGAAGAACAAACACTACACGTGTGGGAGGAAAAGCTGTATCAGTCAACAGCTGTGCTTTGTGCAAAGCTGTGATGATTCTGAAAGGAATCCAATCATTTAAACATTCTCCTCCATCAACACACAGGCAATGGAAAACTGCTTTCTTAAAAAAAAAAAACCAAACTGAAGCCTTCCAACATGAATACAGTGGCACTGAAAGCTTCCCACATAGCAAAGAATAATCACTGCAACCATTCACACTTGGTTTTATTCACTGTAAATGCATTTATGCCTGAAACACATGGGGGGCTACTGTAGTTCTGGCATCAGATTTAGCTGCATCCAAGTAGCCCTTGTAAAAAATGAAGTAGCTTGTATTTTGTCTTTAGAGCCATCTCAGGGAGCCATGCAGAAGCTGGAGATTATCCACCCATGATAAAAAAGTGCTGTCAAAAAGTGACCATTTTCCGATTACAGCCAAATTACCTTTTTCTGTAGCCACTGCACAGCCCAACTCCAGTGGTGTGAATTCTCCTTGAAGTAATCTTTTGCAGTAGGGCACCTTGGGAATTGAAATTATATTCATTAGTCAGAACAAGGCATTCTGGGCAACACAAAAAAAATACAAAGACTCCTCTCTCTTTGCACTGCTGCCCTCTGTGTGCCCTGTTATCACTGCAAACTGACTTAAACTCTACAGCCCTGTTGTTAATTGAATTAGCAAGAGAAATAGTGCCTAGTAAAATTTACTCAAAGCAGTCTACCTCACAAGTTCACATATTTCAGAATTAGGCTTTATTGAGACATACACCAAGCTCTAAACAAAGAGAATTTAGGAATCATAATATTTCAAAAATCTAGAGCAGTTTTCCTGTGTTTATCTGGTGTTAATGTCAAACTCCAGCTCTGCAGTCTGGCCTTTTTCTTTATAAATAGCAATTACCATTTGTTACCTGAGAAATCCCTTCAGGTACCAACCAGTAAAGATTTCACTTCATATTGGCACATGTACTACCAAGACCTTGCACCAGTAACAAAGGATAAAACTCATCAAAAATAGGAGTAGTGGGTTTTATAACAGTCACAGAGGGATCTAAGGCAGGGATGAGGTTCAGCTCTGAAACCTTCATTACTCACTTCTGAGCCAGAGTAACCAGGAACTTGACACACTGGTAGCAACGGCTGCTGTCCACGTGGTTGCTGTGGTGCATCAAGGCTGTGGGGAGAAACACATGGATTAGAAACCACAATCCAGATTTCCATGTACCAGCTGGTCTGGAAACAAAGATGAAGCTAAAATTTTAAGTTAGGGAATAGATTTTGTTTCTACAGATGTTAGCATGAGTATTTGTGTTAAACACAAATGCTCTAAGTGCTGGCAGTCTTGAGTACTTCCACAACCCTACTGGATTAAAAATAGAACTGCTGCATTTTCACTTTGATGTTTCAAATGCAGTACCTGAATTTTAAACAGCCCTAATGCAGTTATTCTTCCCCTATAATCCATTCTATGTTAGATAATCACTATGGTTACATTTGTCTGAAGGAAGAAAAAAAATTGTCTGAAACCCCCATAAATGAACCAAATCACCAGCTTCCACCTGGATCAAAGTTTGCAAAGTCAGAGGAATGTTTAAAGCTTCTTCACACAAATAAGCATAGCAGAATTCAACAGCCATGAAACTGTTCCATGGAAGACTCGGGCAAAACCCCAGGCCATTCCTACCAGGAAGTTTCTACACCATGAATTCCCACCTCTTTAACAAAATTCTTTGACTAAGGAGAAGCACAAAGATTTCCATGGAGCTGCCCCAATCAGATTTTCTACTCAAAAGTTGCTCTGTCCATAGCAGTCAGCAAAGAACACTGTAGTGAAACCTCCAAGGCTGGCAAAAATTGTCTGAGAAATGCAAACTGCCAGGTTTAATACTGTTGAAGCAGAGCAGATGATTAAAATTACAGCACTGCTGTACTACAAATTATGCACAAACATCCTATTAAGGACCACTAAAACCTATTATTTGCTGATTTCCCTTTCCTGGATTAAAACTAGTCAATGTGAGGGATGCTGTTCAATGTTGTTGTGAGGAAACTTCAAGGTAAAAACTACAAATTTCACTCCTAAACCTCAGGGCAGATCTTGAAGCCTTCAACATAAAAATCCAATTGCACACTTGCACTTCTCCTCTGCAGAGGAAAAAAGGTCACGTATTGCCCAAGTTACAGCACAGAATTGGTCCAACTGGGACCAATTTATCCAGAAATTAAAATAATCACTTAGCTATTCTCTTACACTGCTGCATATTTCCTTCTCTGCTGTCAGCCATACATGGAGATTACTAAACAGGGAAGCACTGATGAGAGAAACAAAGAACAAAGCTAAATATTCCTTCTCACTAAATCAGAATCCAAAATGACTGAAGGTGAAAGCCACAATCTGGAGCAGCTCCTCACCCAAACAGCCATGAAAGAGCTGCTTGAGCTGCACTAACCCATCAGAGGGGCTGTGCTACCCATTTCATCTACACACCAAAGTGCTTCTCCTGATGCACATGAAATAAGCTCTCCTTACTTCTGGGATTTTTCTGTTGCTTTTGAATGCTTCAGTAACTTCAGTAAAGTTTCGTATCTAATGGAGAGACAACACTTTGTATGAACAGCAACAGGTGGGAGCCACATGTCCCACTGTGAGGCTCTACTGCAGTTAGCAGGGCAAGTATCCTGCTGTGCTGAACCAGGTTCTTTTTGTGGTGGATTAGGAATTAGGATGCTGACAAAACAAAAAGACCAGAAATTCTTGAGAAATGTAGGAAATAAAAATTAATTCTAAAGTTACAGGATTCAAACAGTTCCTCTGTTATGGTAATCAAAGGTATTTTTCTTTCCCCCCTCATTACACATACACCCTGATCTGCCCCTTATTTAAATATTAGCTCTCTTTCCCAATTCAATTCCTTTCTAGTCACTATAACATTCCAATTCTTATTTTGGATTTTCTTGGACTGACATTGTCCAAATAAAATGTGTCAAGTTTTTTTTTTCCCCTGAGAAGCAGAACATTTTAGGAGGATTAGGAACCAGGATTAGGAACCACCATGAGTTGCCCCAGGAGACAGGAGTGTTCACCCACTGGCTTACTTGCCTATTAAGCCATTTTCAGTTTCAAAGGCAAATTTGATGCGCTCTACTTGTAATGGGTCTTCAATAACCTGTTAGGAAAGAAAAATATCAACTTAGGTAAGTTGTGTTCGATGCTGTATCTATTCTATGGAATGGCTTTACCCACCCCCACATGCAAAACAAGTAAGACTGTGAAGTTTCACGTGTCACTGGATTATCAAGACAGAAATTTAGGAAGTAATAAAACCTCAAGATGCAGGATTAAAATATGTGTGGATGTTGAAAAAAAGTCAACATCCTGACTTTTTTTGTTACACATCAATACAAAATCTACCCTGTACAAGTCTTTACCCTTCACCTACCAGGATCTCATGGAGTAACTGGAAGATGTTTTTCAGTTCGTGAGGTGGAGCAGTTTCCAGTTGAGTCTGTGTGTAAGAAACAAAGTTACCTCTTTGCTGATGAAGCAAAGAATTTCAAGACAGCTTTACAGATTTTTGAAAATGTATTAATTCAAACAGTAAAGGCCTAAGAAAACCTAAACCCCACACCCTCTCCAAATCCAACAAACTGGACTGATTGTTCTGCGGTGCTGTTTATAACGCACAAGGCACGGGATGACCAAAGCCTGTGAGAAGCACTTCTGGGACAGGCTTGTCCTGGTTTTGTGTGTACCTTGATGAAGTGCAGCACAGTGAAGGAGAAGTGCTCATTGCAGAAGCAGCAGTACACCACCATCTCCATGAGCACCGACAGCGACCCCGTGAGCTCCCGCAGCGCGTGCATCACCTGTGGGCAGAGCACACCTTTCACACACAGCTGCCTTCCAGAAAAGAAGTTTGTTACACAACGTTTGTCCTTCCCAGGAAGGATGCAGCTCTTTTCCCCACTGTTTGCAAGGCCCAGGGGGCTGAATTCCTGCCCTCAAAGCTCTCCTTCAGCTCCTGATGCCCACCTCCAAGGGTGTGGTCAAACATTATCCATTAAGTCTGATCAATTCAAGTTAGCACATGCATTTGACATGGTAGAAAGCTGCATAGGCCTTTGTAAAATGTGCATAAAACCAGACTGTGCATAAAACTAGGCCCCAAAGCTTAGGGATATACTAGAATATGAAGAAGTCAAGAAACTAAAGGTGCCTTCTTGTTTAGGCTCAAAATAGCCACTACTTTTGGACATTCAGTGTTTTTCATGAAAAGAGATGTCAAAGGAGTACATCAGATAAGCTTTTAGGTTCAAGCAGGGCAGAATTTAGAACAGATACCTCCATTAAGTAGGGTTTTCCTTCAGACAGGAATAGCAAGGCTTCCACTTCTTCATGGAGCGCCAGAAGCGGCCCTGACGCGGTGATGCTGAGAGGTGGACGCTGCTTAAAGAGACCAGGAGCTATAACAGCAAATACAAAAACAACCCACTCATAGATTAGTTTGTTCTAACACACCTTGAAGACACTGCTGCTCATTTGGCACCAAGAAATCCCTCATGATACTCATCTCAGCTAGTTTATAGCTCGTGTGCTACCATCCCAAGTAACAAATCTTTTGCACACTAAAGTGTCACTTATTTTTGTCACAGTAGACAAAAGAACTGCAGGAAGATCAAAGCAAAACGTCCACAGACTATCTTGGAGCTTTAGTTTTACCCACAATCACTCTTGCACATTCATCATATCCAAAATATTTATAATATTCCTGTTACCTTCTTATTTTTGACTGCTTTCAACCTCAGACAGAAATTAAGTTATTCTTTTAAAAGACAACGTCAAATTCCTCCTTCAGGAAACCAAAGGTTTTAACTTATTAATTTATTATCTTTATTTGGATATTTCTGCCTCTTGTAAGAGGTAACTAGGAGAGTGTTTAATTGATTGTTATTCAGTAGCTTAGTCTAAATACTCCCCTTTAGATTAGCAAAAGACAGCACAAGTCTAAACAAAATAGAGCCTGCGAGTCTGTTCAGCCACAATTTACTCACGTGAGGGAAGACCTTTTAGGCACCCAGGGAAGGGAAGAAGGTAGAAAACTGTTGGTATCAAGATTTCCATCCCCCCAAATACTATCTGTTTGCACAGCCTCTCAATACATTTACAGCAAAATCAGAAGTAATCAAACTTGTATTAACCATTTCTGCCTTAAATTCAAAATCACTGTATTTTCCTCACTAACATGAAGTTACTCCCAGTCAATGTAACCAAAATGCCAAGTCACCAAAAGGCAAAAACCACAATTCTTACCAACATTTCTTTGTGAGGAGACGTCAGAGTGCAAGACAAGTAGTGCTACAGTGTTGTGAAGATATCCAAACTCACGTGCCTGTGCTGAACTCCACCTGCGGTTCTGCTTGAGCCAAAGACAGATTTAATTAACTTGGGTTTATTTAATCGACTTTGTTAAGCCAAAATAATACTCTTACAGTCCACCACCATGCTCTAATACTTTGGAGTGGGTAAAAAATTTATTATTATCAAAAATATCACAGTCACTTCTGCCAAAACAGTTATTTCCATGCTAACTACACGTAGGTGGGCTCACACTTGTACGAGGTTTATAGAATTGAATGATTTGTCCATTCTACCACATGAAAAGTATTTATTCAAAACTTAAACATCATCAAAAATGTGGGGATGGCTAAAATACAGCACAACACAACTGTACCTGATTGCTCTGCCTGTTGGGGCCAAGGAGAAAGTTGACCATGTGCCTCAGGGCAGAGTGTCTGAGGAGAAGACTGCTGGCCCTTATTCCCTGCTGTAAAGACAAAACCAACAAATTATCTTCCTGTGCAGGTGAAGAATTGGTGCTCAAGAGAACAAAAGTAAAATGCACAGACTAAACCCTGCACTTTCCACTCTAAAACTCCCACAGCATCCCAACACACAGATCAAGAAGATAAACTGATGAGTTGCCCCATTCTACACAGCACATTACAGAAACCACAGCAGAATCAGCGGATGCACAATAAATGTCTTACAAGAAAAAAAAAAGCAAAAAGAATAGAGAAGTAGAAATAGTAAATTCAGTCAATTATTCTTCTCTCCATGAAATAAAAATCCTGAATGCTTGATATTTTTTTATATATACATACACACACATATATACTAAAAGAACAACCTCATATAACCCTTCAAAACAGACAATCAAAATTCAGACACTGGAAATGACATCTTCCATTGGTATACTTTGCTGGTATATTTTTGTGTGATTTTATCCTAATCCATTATTCAAAGCAATTTATTTAAGAAACAAAACAAACCAAACCTGATTAGTCCTAATAAAAGTTCTGAGTTTCACTGTGCTTCAAATTCTTCTATGAATAAAGATCACTAGCTGCTTTATTACTATCTTTTGAAATTTAAATAGCCACGAGAAAACAATGCTTTTCTTACCTTCTGTACAAAGTTATTGAATAGCAAAAAGTACTGAGCACAGTTTTTACAGTTTTCAGGTACATCTTTATCCAGTAGGGCAAGTAGCACCTCCAGTAACTGATGTAGAGTTTTTAACTGTGAAAAAAAAAAATTGAATGTAAAGAGCTGTCTGCTGCTTAAAAATCCAAAGTATTTCAAATACCTCCTGGGCAGGAAGAGATGAGCATTACCAGGAGATGTTTGGAGAGGAGGTGACACTCACTGACCTTCTCCTGATAAAGCAAGGCACTGTCAAGGGTTTTTTCAAGGATAGTGGCCACAGCAACTCGCACCTCCCTCACACTGCATTCCAGGAGGAAAGTCCTGGAAGAGAAAAGGTGAAGCTGCAAAGAGAACTGGATTCAACATGTACACACAGCTGCTATGATTAAATGTGGTGTTTAGTATTTATTATTTTAATAGTCCAGATTCACTTTGTGTTGTACATTTATGAATAAGGTTTAACTTGCATTCACACACTCCTGCTCATAGCAAGGTCTATAATATCCCTACATTTACTACATTTATTCATTTAAATAAAAGAAAGCTCTAAAAGCTCTCATAGGATGCTGTTTTTCAATGCAAATTAGAGGATATAATTTTTTTTACACTGACACACTTCTTTCAGCATGTCAGATCTCCAATAATTTGTTTTCAAAGCACCTGTTAGCTGATCCTTAGCTCGGCGAGAAGAAAATCTTTCCAGTTTATCTGTGATCTTTGTCAGGGAAGTATTTACCTTACCTTACCCCAAACATTTTCACCATGTTCTTTCTCCTTTCCCACCACTCCTAGGGCTGACCACACAAACTTAAACACAAGTCCCTTCACTGAATTCATCACCTGCATCCTCCTCCATGTACATTGCACTATCTAATTTGATTTTCAACATTCTCAGAAAGCTGCACAGAGAAAATACTAGAAATAAAACTCCAGGTCATTATCTAAAGTGTCTGTTTAAAGAACGTGCACAGTCAACTGTTTGGGAATACATCAGTACAGGCCAGATGATGTTATGAGGAAGCTTTATGCACACATGAGACACAAAACAGCTCAGACAGAACCACCAGGACTTACTTTACAAGCTCCCGGCCCTCTGGCCCAACGAAATACTCAACCAACCACTGACAAGCATCAATGCTTTTGGACAGCAGTGCATCTATGGTGGCAATCCATTCCTCTGTATCAGCCCTTCAACAAAACAGTGACAACTATCAGTAATCCAGGAGGAAAAAACACCTCCCAAAACTAAACCATGCTTCTTGTTTGCCTCACCTGAGTTTCTTCTTCGTTCGGAGATAGGTTTGGAAGAGGAATTGGACTGCCAGCTGCAAGCTCACCTTTGCCATGCAGGGATAATAGGGATGCTTTACCTTAGTCTGAAAGAAATATCAAATTTACTGCAGAGCAGAAGGATGCCTGCAGCACACAAAATGTCTCTTAAACACATCAACATGTTCTATCCAAGTTATTTGCTTCACTTGAAAAAAACAAACCACAGCATTTTTCTGTGCTAAGTCAGTCTCGAGTGCTGACTGTGCTACATTATGAATATGCTAAAACAGGAGCAAGCCAACAGGAGTGAGGCCAATTAGATCTGTGGATTTCAAACATTAAATAAATGCTGTTTGTTTATGACTCCATTTCAAAAAAACTTAATTAAGAAACTATTACTAATTAAACTCTATCAGCTTTGAGGTAATTAACATCAACTTTTGGACCTTCTGTATGGAGAGGGATTTCTGTCCCTCTAGAGCTCAGTTTGCATCATTATAAAAGGTATAGTTTGTTAAATGAATTTTACTGGGGCAAAAATTATCATCAGCATCAAAAATTACTGGAGACAAGGAATAGTTTGTCTGGAAAAGCAAAATCATGTCAACTCTTCTCTTCCAGTTTTCCTGGTTTGACCCATATAGCTTTTGTGGCCATTTTACCCAACATACTTTGAACACTCTATGATTAAAATCCAGGTACTTACAGCATTCAGGGAAGCTAATGACAGAACAAAACTGAAGTAGTCACTACTGTATACATCTCTGTTCTTCATAAATTTCAAGTTTTCATCTCTCACCATCTATAAAAAAAGGCAAAAAAAAAAAGTTAAAAATGTTGTCAAAATACACTTCTCTAACTAAAACTTCATCTTTTATGTAAATGAGTGGTGTTTAAAAATCAGTGTCAAACTTGCTCTGTTTCCTTCTGAATCACAACTTCAGCAGAGGGAAAAATACATACAGGAGACTTAGATGATCTGGTATAAAACCAGTGATTTTCTTTCAAAGATATTAAAAAACAACAGATGAGGGACTTAATATTTTGGCCATTAAGAGAGAAAAGGAAGAAATTGCAGATAGATTTTATTTTTTGCTTGTTTTTCATACTCAAACCAGAAAGGCTTGCATAACAAATCTGGATGCAGACAGCAGGGAGACCTGGTGTAATTACAAGCTGCAGCCACAATAAGGTATTTAAATGCCAAGCCCTTCATTTTTCAAATGAGATTTTGCTGAAAGACTATCCATAAATTTGAGCCAAGTTCTGTTCATTGTAATACAATCCTAGATACAAGAATGCCCAAAGTGACTGTTAATGCCTTGAAATAGCCCATGTGGAGGACCAGACACAACCTGCAGAATTTATTCTCCCTGTGTGTGTGATGCAGGCTCTCTTCACTGCTCCTCCTCTTTATACAACCTTGTGAACTAAAGAACTTGAGGATCACTGTAATTTGCCATCATCTCCATTTCTCCTCAAGTGTACTCCAAATGAAACACCTTCTCTGCTGTTGTTTCTCCCTACCTGCATGCTGACTGCTGTCAGATCTCATGTTTGATTAATCTGCCTGCAGTTTCTTCAAAGCAAAGAACTGATGGGCCAATTTTGTGAGAAGGTGCACAGAAACTTACACTAAATAGCTTGTTAGCAACTTTATGTCAGAATCCAGAACTTTCCAGTTCTGGAACCTGCTTTCTAGTTCCGCTACAAGGGAATTACTGCAAGGTAACCTTTAAAAGTTACTGTGTTTCTCTCACTGCATGCTCAGATTTCACAGGAGCAGAATTTAGTTGTTACTTTCAGGGTGCTCTACCTGATAGATGCGCACAGGCATTTTCTCCACAAAGAGTCCCTTTTTTTCTCCTTTTCGAACCAGCTTAGTCAAGATGGAGAGACGGTCACTGTTGGGCCTGTGGGGTCGAGGTGATGACTGGGGTGAAATTTCTGGTGAAGAGGGAGCAGATCTGAAATATAAACAAGTTGAAGGTGAATAAAGAAATCCTACAACAAATCTATAGTTTAGGTATAAAATATCACCACAGCCAGAATGATCTTAAGGCAGTTTTGATGACAGCCTAAATATTTCTTGAGGCTGCCAGTCAGCTTGAACTTGCTGCAGCAGTCGTAGTAAACAAGCAGCCTAAAAACCAACCCAAATCAACAGAAGGGTCAATACATGGAAATGATACCGTTCTTAGTTGTGGAGAGAGCTGTAGGTATCAATATGAGAGAAACCTCTATGGATACAAGAGGAACTCACAAGGAGAGGTCCTCAGCTTCCTGACGCACGACACTGACTCGGCTTTTCTTTGGCAGCACAGGGGAGTTCTGCTCCGACACTCTCTGGTAGAACAGCATGTAGGCGTTCCAGTAGCGCCGGCGCACGTCGGGGTAGGGGTTTGCTGTGGGGAAAAAAGGCACTCCATGAAGGCCCTTGAAGGTTTAGTACCTTTCCCATTCCCATATGGAAGCAAAACTGAGGGTGGAAGTAATGTGAACTGCAGCGGTGTAAATCTGGCAGATCAAAGCATCAGTGTGTGTCAGTGATTAAAAGTGAATTATGAAACAGGTGAATATTGGAAACGTGCTTGGAATAAATTCTTTGAAGCATTGAAAAGTTCAACACAGTGTTCTGTGAAGTCATTCTCACAAGCCTAAAGTAGGGGTTGTTCTATGTTTGATTGGGTTTTTTTAAAACTATATTAACAAGGTGCCATTTTGCTTTTCAATCTCTGCCACAGAGTGCTGTATAACACGGCTCAATTCATATTAGGCCATACAGAAGCTGTTCTGTCCTTTAGTAAAGGGAAGGCTTTAGGGAAAAAATGGTTCAGAAGGATTATTAGTCCAAGTAAGTAAATGTACCTATAATGGACTAAGTTCTACTACTACTGAAATCAGTATGAAATATGAAGCTACTAAAAATCAGTCTATTTCTGCTTACATTGATCGTAGACTTTAGGTCTATACTCTCCACCAAAACATTCATATTCCAGGGTTTCATCAGTCAAATCAAATTCTTCAACAACGGTGTCATTAAATTTATACCACTTTCCTTTTCCACATCCTCTGTGATCAAAACAGAACAGAAACACAACGGAAACAAAGTTGGTTGATTGTCTCAGTAAAAAAACAAACCACCCTGAATAGCCTAGAAGTGACAAGCTTGAACTCATATTTGTTTTGACAGTAAGAAGAAAGCTTAGTTCAATTGATGTCAAAGTTGCATTTTAAAAAATAACCTTGATTAAAACTATGAGAGAAGCACATCACCTGCAACTCAGTGTCACAGGAAGCCCTCAAACTGCAATACAAGGTACGTAAAAATTAATGAGAATTTTATTCTATGATGTCCCATATCACTGTGTCATTGCCTTGTGACAGGTGTTGAGAAAGGGAAGAGTGGTTCCAGTAGAGCTCTGGATGGCTCCATGCACCTTCCCAGAATAAGAAGCCTTTAGACAGCTCTCAAACCTCCCCCACAAACCTTCTTGCCCATTACCTCCTGTCCTTGATGAAGGAGTAGTAGTGCCCTGCATGAGCCTGGCCACTGTGGACAATCACACCAACGAGCTCGTAGTTTTCTGTAGGAGCAACTTTCTTTCTCGGGGAGCCTCCTCCTCCTCCCTGGTCTGTGTTCCTGCCATTTTCTCCCACTTCTGAGGATGAGTCCTGACGAGCCATCCCTGACACAGTGTAAGGTTCCATGTTCAGCATCCAGGGAAACTGTTTGAAGAGTTATTTTGGATTAATCAAGACATTTCAGTGTGTACATGCTTCGTGTAATTTGATGAGAACGGTATCAATATTTCCCACATTGGGAACACCAAAGGAAAATATGGAACTTCAATTTCTTACGCTTATTACACAGATGTTAAATAATAAACTCTCTTTAAGGAGGTTTTTTGCCTTGCTTTCTGAAAGGACCCTAAGAATGCTGCAAACAAGGAAAGCTCTAAGGTAAAACCACTTATTTTCTGTAGCACTACCACGTTGTAAGAGTACCACATACTCAAAATCCATGCATCAAAAATGTAGGGAGAAGAAGGAAAAATGAACAGGAAGAATGAGAGTACACTACACAAAGTAGCTGGGGAAGGCACCATAAAGAAAAGTTTTTTTACCCTTATTTGTTCATCGTATTTAATAGAACGGCCGCTCTCCCAGTCAAAGCCAAATCTCATCAGGTGAATCACCAGCAGGCTTGGTAAGACCTTAATGCAGGTACGCTTCACTGTAGTTCTCTTGAAAAGAAACAAGAAAATCACCTCTATCTGATATCCCAGGCAATCTGCAGCATCCTTCTAGAGATTCACAGTGAAAATCCAGCCATGGGAAGCAGGGTGTCCCATAGGATGACTGGGATAAATCTCAATACGACACACAAAACTTTACCATCCTGCCAAACCTCTAAATTTTTAGTTTACAACATGAGTTACAGGCATTGAACCTTTTGTCTTCAATGCAGGAAGAGTGAGCAGCATCTAAGCATGGTTTCCATGGCCATGCAATGCTTAGAAAACATCAAACTGCACATAAATCTTCTCTCACAAAATTAAGGATCAATACCTTTTCTTCACACTTTTCACAGTAGTATGCATTGCTTCCTTCCAGAACCTCTCCTCTAACAAACTGATCCAGTGATATTTCCAGGCTTTGACATGAAGTCACACCAAGGTTGAGAGCCATGAAGGCTTCCTCACGCTCATACCTAAATTCAAGAAGAAAAACAGAAATTAGGACTTACCCAACTACCAGGAACAAGACATATATTTAGGGAAGAATATTGCATTTGCACCACAGCTATCAAAGTTGTGATGCTCACAGGGGCATTTATCTACTTTCCAGTGCTACTTTGTCCTACATATTTTAATATTCTGGGAGCACCTAATTTGGTAACTGATGCACTAAATGTGACATTACCTGTGAGGACAGTCCTTGCAGATCTTCTGATCAGAGAAGATTCCTTGAAAAGTATTCTTAAATATTTGGTCTCTTCCTATTTTCTGTTGGAGATGTAAAGTTAGACATCAGTTGGATAAGTTGCAGGGTGGAAGACCAAGAAATCAGTAGGAGTTTTAAACTCCTGAATACTGTGCAGATTATAAAATAAGCATAAAATGTCTCTCTGCCTTCTTTTCTAACAATCAAAGCAAAAAGAGAAAAAAGGTACCAAGGATATGCATATGAACCAGAAAAGAAATTGCTGAGGTTTTTACCTTGAGGTATTCATCCATTTGATCTATAAGACTGGTGAAAAACTCATAAGCATCCTGTTGCTCTCTAACATAAAGTTCCTTATTCCACATCTTGAAAATCTATATAAAATATAAATATATTTATATGTTAAAAGGTGGTTGTTTCATACATCTATTGATAAGAAAAGTAATTTTTATATAAATTTATTGTTTTAACATGTTTTGATTTTTTGAATTAGAACTTTATAATTCTGCAATTACAAAAGGCTGAATAAATGATTACTTTTTAAGTAGAAAAGCTATAGATTCTAAACAAAAAGATGCAATACCTTCCAAAAGTTCTCAGGTACATAGTACTGTAGCTTGCTTTCCATCAAGTGACCAAAAAGAGATTGAACTTGATAGAACACATTGTCATCAGGATTATCTGTATCATCATCAATGGAAAGCAAGGCCTGGAAGGAAATAAATAACCTTATTAAATTGGTTTTTGGGAAAATCATTACTGTAAGCTGTCACGGTACACAACACTACAACTTAAAATGTATGTATTCATTGTGCATATTTATATATACACAGTTCACTTTTTATTTTACAATTTATTTACAAATGGTGCTAAGATGAATAGTTCAAGTGAAAGTAATTCCAAAAAGAGGACTTTACTGGATGCTGAACTAATTACCTCTGGGAGACCAGGCTGCATATACAGCTGCTGGAAAACAGCATTCATGTAACAAGTAGCACCACCATTCTTCAGTCCCACAAATCCAGAAATGGAGCGACTGTCCACTGGTGGAAGGTACTAGAATGACAAATACATTTTTTGTCCCAATACCTCATTAAAAACATGAGACTCCAACAACATTCTATAGCTTTTATAACCACCTTTATATTGTAGAATCACAGAATGGTTTGAGTTGGAGGGAACCTTAAATCCAGCTCCACTCCCTGCCATGGGCAGGGACACTTTGCACTATCCCAGTTTGCTCCAAGCTCAGTCCAGCCTGGCCTTGGACACTTCCAGGCATGAGGCAGCCACAGCTTCTCTGGGCATCCTGTGTCAGGCCCTCCCCACCCTCACAGGGAAGAGTTTCTTCCTAATATGTAACCTAACACTACTCTCTTTCAGTTTAAAACCACACCTCCCCTTGTACATGAGCTGTTAAGAACAATTTAATAGAGAACCAGGAATATAAATTCTGAAAAACTGCAAGATCACTGTATGTGGTCATTTAAATATTTAACACATTGCACAACACTGTTGAAAATGGCCTAGAATGTAATAATAAATCAAATTTGTGATATTTAGGAAATACTTCTTCCTTACTCAGATAATAACAAAGACACACTGGAGTATCTGCTTCTGAGCAAGATCAAATACATCTGCATTTACCCTTAGCTGCATTGTGCCATTTTTAATTGAAGACCATGGAAATCCCATGAATGAATCAACAAAATAAACCATGCACAGCACTCCAAACCATGCTAACACCAATAAAAAAAGGCTTCTTGCTTACATCAAACTCCTTGGTGAGTGCAGGATCACACTGGTGGTGCATAGAAAGCAGCTCCTTTGTAATAAGCTGGAGATTGGAGGGTGAGCTATCAGCCAGCATTACCAGCACTTCATAAGCAGCTAATCTGCTGTCTGCTGTACTGCACCTGGAAAGAAAACCACATCTGAGATCTACTGGCTCATGATTCAATTATTTCTAATTCCAGAAAGCTGTATTACTCAGAACAAGCAACAATTAATGTTCTAAAGAACACTTGGAGTGATTAAACACTCCTGAGGGACTGCAGTGTTATTTTTTTCCTTTTTTTTTCTTTCTTGGGGTAGGAGAATGGGGAAGAATCCAATGAGAAGAGTGGTAAGAGGAATACTCCTTTACACCAGCCTTCTTTACTGACATGGATACACTTGCTAACATTCAGTAGCAAGGAAAAGTAGGTGCTCTAAAAGAAAACACAGAATTGGTTGCATGTTTGAGGACAAACAGATAGATACTCTCCATCACATAACACCGATGGAGACAAAATGACTTTTTTACAGGGAGGGAAGCTTGAGCTAGACCAGGTAACATCCTTGCTAGAACAGATAAGTTCAGCCCTGAGTTAGACCAGTACAAAACTCTCCCAACTCAGCTCTTCTCAGCAGTCATTCAACACAGCAGCCCTTTCTTCAGAAGGCCAAAGAAAAGGCTTTATTTACTTTAGGCAAACAAAAGAGCATACTTGGGATGAATTGCCATGGAGCAAAGCACTAAGGTGGATCCAATCCCATTCATTTCAGGGTTGTTAAATGCTCCACTGGAACCTTCTTTTGGGTTTGTGGAAAGGCAGTGAGGATATGCCTGATCTAACACCAACTACTCAGTGCAACACAAACAATCCAGCTGCACTGGGTCAGAACTCCACGTGAGCTAAGTTTTACACCCACCCCTTCAGATACTGTATGACTGTAACAGCTTTCTTAGGTGCAAGGAGACTTGCTTGCTGTTCGGTTTTTTACAAAATAAGTAGGGAGAAGGGAAAAAGAAAGTAGTGGAACTTTTGAGATTCTCTTCTACAAGGAGCTTGGGAAGTTAATTTCCTGCTCATGCTCCAATTTAGCCAACTTCCCAAGCACTAATGAGCTACAGAAATAATCTTTGGACTCATGAAATCAGCACTCAGTTGTGCCTGAAGTTCATCATTGATCTAACAAAGCACAGACTTTGAAGTACAGAAATGCAAAGATATTGGATCACACAAAAAACATATAAAAAGCAATTTGGGCATTTATGTAGGAAGTGTAGAAAACTGGAGAAACGCTCCACCACTGGTATTAAATCCTATTGTTTGCAGGATTTAACACTGACATTTGCATTCATGACATTCAAGACAAAACTCAACATTAAAAAAAAAAAAAAAGGAATTTTTACTTTGGATGGAAGTCTTGCTGACTGATTGCAGCACTGCCTGCTGGGGAATGGCTGTTCAGAATAATCCTGGATGCTCGGAACAGGAAATCATCCAACAATGGCTTAATCAAAGATGAACCTGAAACACAGCAATCCACATCTGCTGTTAAATACTTACATTATCACTGCAAATGCCAAAAAGGTGTTTCATAACAACAAAATCACTTCATATACCACCACATCAACAAATGTTATTAAAGGTACTGCCAAAATCAGTCCTTATAGCTCTGTATCACTTCTACTGACATACTCACATGACTGTCTAGCCATGTGTTAATGCACAATTGACACCAGCCTGGTCAATTTAAAGAGGAATACTCACCAACCATTTCCTTCTCTGCCCCACAGAGTGAAAGGAGAGTCTTGATGAGTCTCAAGTGTCCTGCTAACAGGATGTTATCAGCCTCACTAGTCTCACACTCAGCTGTACGGTTGGGCTCAAAATTGTCCAGCCAAGTGATCTCATCTTCTAACATGGCAGCTGGGCTTATCTTCAGCTGCTCCATTTCTGATGCTGCAAGGGAAAAAAAAAAAGAACAGTAACAATTAGCAGCTTTGTAAATGTAGAATATAAATACAAAGAATTTCAAACAGTTTGGTAATGGTCTATCAAGTATACCAAGTAAACCTTCCACCAAGGAACTGTTCACTTTCCAGAAGGAATGAGCTGTCCTGCAGCTACCCAATGCCAAGAACAGATCATGCCAGGCACTAGCACAGGACAGTCAGCACACTCAAGGTTAGTAACCCCCTTCTGCAAGCAATTCTACATCTTTTCTGCAGAAGGAAGAAAAGCTTGGACACTGCCATCAGAATGACTGAATGAGGGGTCTGCACATACTTACATGTCAGGTCATCCAGTAATTGACATCTCAGATCAAAATATTCTGTACACTGTGACAAAAGTCTGAAACAGATATAAACAGAAGAAAGGTATACTTGAAATCATAAACCTTTCTCTCATCAGTTGTCTTTAAAGTCTGTGTGCTCTGTCCATCTAATCCAAAGCAGCATAGCCATCTAGGTGTGCATGCTGCAGCTTTAAAAAAAACATTCCTTCCCAACAGCTACTTCTGAATGTTAGGAATCATGTTTAATCCTCATTTCCTCCCTCACCTCATAGCAATTCTAGTTAGTCAGCAGTTGACAATAAAAGAACAACATGCTTTAACTTCTCAGTTACTCCTCTAGAAATTGCAGGACTCCAACACTTCCCGAGTTTCTCAGAGCTTCCACAGCGCTGCTCATTTCAAAATGTGCCACATTTTCTTCCTCACTAAACACACAAGTGACTTACCTCTGGTTGATTCCTCTCATGATGCTGGTTGGTGACCAAAGAGGCAGCTGGGCCCCAAGAACAACGCTCAGGAGGAACTGGTTTGGCTTCTGCACATCTGGGTGAGCTGATGTGTCTGTCTGGCTAAGGGTGTACAACTGGTCACAGGCAACTCGACGGATCTGGAACACAGCCATTGTCATTGTCAAACACCAGCACTTACCCAAAAGTTTGCAAAAATCCCCACACTCCTGCTGTGTTAGAAATCTAACAGAAAAAATGGACACTGCAATGGTGCAAACCAGCTCTGCGTCCACCAGCCAGGGTTTTTAGAAATTTAACAAATCCTGTTCATCCCTGAGTGAAAGCCTCTGATAAAACACAAATTATAAATACAGATAAAGATGCAATGACTTAATGCAAAATAGATGACACATGATGAAATGAAGTAAGAATAAAAGTCAATAGATTTTATAATTTCCAAGATAATTTTAAATCAAAAAGAATGGATTTTAGGAGGGTTATGACATTTGGAATAAATTTTCAAAAGTTCAGAAGTATTAATTTAATTTTACCCAAATCAAAGTTGTTTGAAACTTTCCCTAAAGTACCAGTTTTACAGAATTTGTGTCACCAAAATGAGACTATTTTCTTTAGACTAATCATAGCACAGTCCTGTACATCTCATAGATGAAACAAGACTAGAAAATGTAATAGTACAGGATTTTCTATCACCAGATACTAGAATTACTAACAACCATACAATGTTTATTTACTCAAATACTAATCTGTGGGAATACTTGCAATGAACAATTTTATGTTCAGACCATATGAAATTATCAGAACATAATCACTCATTTCAGAAGGAGAAATTAGAAAGTTTTCAGAGGAAGACCCTCACCTCAGCACTTGGTGATCCAAGCAGAATATCAATGATGAAATCAGCAACACAAGGCAAATTGTAAAAAGATCCTGGAACAGAAAAGTACCAGGCTATCTTATTCAACAATATTTCAAAATAAATCAGTTACAGTTTTGCATTAAAATACCACAGGACCTAGAGGACATCAATACAGAAAAGCAGCAAAGGCTATTTCCTGATCTTCTTCCCTCACCAGAGGCTGCCATCACGATATAACAGCATTTTCCTTGCCTTCCTGCACCACCAGTGTTTACAGCTCCTGTACACAAAGACTCAAGTACTAAACAGGAGCTATGCAAACAGCAGCACTTACAGAATTACAGACTTCAAAGGCAGTGCAAATATTTATATTCTGGCAGCAAGTCAGCTTTCCCAAAACATTTCACCAAGCCATAGCACTACATGCCTTATTTCAGTTCTGGAAAAAAAAAATCCCTGTAATCTTAAATGAAATGTTATGTTTTCAGCTTGAGCTGTCTCAGCTAACAAAGCTACAAGTTTCTCATTATTTTGTTTTTTTTACTTGATTGTATCCAAAAACCTTCTCCTATTTGGCTTATACTCCCAATAGTGAATAATCCAATTTTTTTGCATACCTAGCTGCTGACTACGTAGCTGAAGGCAGGTTACTAAGAGAGACAAGGCTTCCCCAGCAATGAGAGCATCTTTGGTGGACACAGACTGCTGCCTCACACAGATCCCAGCGTGCAGCGCCGTGGGCTCGCCTTCGCTTCCCGAGCTGCAGTTACTCCCTGCATTAAAAAAAATGAACAAGTGCTGTAATTCATTAAATTTTACTCAGATGTTTTCAGCTTTTGGTCAGTTCTCTGTGATTTAAAAACTTCTCTGGATGCCTGATGAATGTACATATATTTGCCCAGGTATTTTGTAATTTAATTGTATAATGTCCCAAGCTGGAGGAGACCCAAGAGGATGAGCATCCAATGAATTCAGCTTCAAGCTCCTAAAGTGTTCAATTAAAATAAAACCAAATGCTTTTAGATTGGTTTAGGGACACAGTTAACCCACCTGAGCTGCTAAGTCTGTTTCTAATCCCAGCAGGGAAGAGAGTGTTGCTCTCTTTGATGGGCTGACTACTTCCCACGAGGTCCAGGCGTCCTGCAGCAGCAGCCCATGAGAGGCGCATGAAACAAGCCACTGTGGAGGTGAAATCATTCACCTCCATGGTCTGGAGGAACAAGAAAGAGCAGTCACTTCTGTGATCTTCAACAATATTTGTTAATCACGGGGATAAGAGGAATGTATCTTCTGGATCGTGTCGAAGTGACATTTATGTTTGTTTTCCTCTCTCTTCTCTACACAGGTTCAAGGACTCAAAAGTCTTTGTTCCCAGTGAGAGATTAGTATTGCTATCATAGGAGAAGCAATTAATTTTTTAATTCTCCACGAGGATAGATACCCAAGTTCAAGCAGGAACCTTCTTTCAATTCACAGAAAATTAACAAGAATAAGATCTTAAGAGTTAAGCGTGACTGAAGATAAATCACTAGTAAGATTTCTGTGTACTTCTATTTCTTGTAAGCACTTTTGGGGTACTGCTTCCCTTTGTAGTGCTAAAATAATTTCAGAGAATGTTTTAAAATTCAGATCAAGACTGGAAGAGACACTGACGGTCAAGATTTTCAGAGGCTTTTAAATGGAGCCATGAGACAAATGCATCAAAAACCTCAGTTATACAGCTGTCATTGGAGATGACACTGCTACATCGAAACCATCAAACACTTCCTTACTTGTATGGCAACTCTTGCAGCTGGGATGATTTCTTCTACCCTGATGGAGGATCTGTCAGACACAGAGAGCTGGCGGTAGGAGGACTTCTCAGGAGTTCCACAGATGGACATCTGCCTGCTTGCCTGCCGGCTCACGTTGCGGAAGGGCCGCGAGGACAGAGCTTCCACCCCATCCTTAATGAAATCCTCATCCAGCAGTGTGGGCATTGTCTGGCCAACCAGCAAGAACCTGCATTCACAGAGTAAAAACATCAGGCTTGGATTTGAATGCTCGCAGAGTGAATGAAGCAGAACTCAAAGCAGCAATTAATCTTAAATATTAAAAGCTGTGCGCTAAAAGCCAAGGAAGCAGCACTTTCTCTAATGAGAAGCAATTACATACCTTGCAAGCTGCAGGCAGATGGAATAGACTCCTTGTCTTGTTTCATAGTCCACCTCTGATGGGATGGAATCTCTCTGCATCACATTCACCACCAAACTTAAAAACAAATCGATAAGACAGGCTCCATTGGGAAATGTTTCACATTAGGAGAGCTGCAATTCATTTGTCTCTATCTTTCCTTCCTCCTATTCACTCAGCTGAGTCCCAGTTCAAACTGACTTCTTTGGAGGCCAACATCCTCATTTACCACTTTTATATCTACAGATGGAAGCTTTCTGCTCCTGCTGGAAAATGCTTCAGGATCTCTTGGGCAGAGGAGTGTCATGGATAGAATTACTAAGAGCAAAGTATACTTGATAAATTTCACATAATCAGTATTGTCAGGTCTTCCAAACCACTCACAGCGTACCTCAGTTCTTATCTGAAGAGTATGAATTTTCAAGACTGTAATTACAAATTTAATTTGGTTCCCACTGCATGACCCATACTTTGACTGGTTAAAATGTTCTCTGGTGTCTACACAGAAGAGTGTAAAGTACACAGTTGCAAATTTGAATTGAAACACTTAAATGTCATGAAACTATCCAAATATCAACTACTTTAGTACAAGCCATATTTCACAAGCTTATTTGTGCCTAGCTTGATTCTGAGGTTTAACAACATGTACTCTGTTAAACAGAAAAGCTACTGGCAGTGGTAAAACAGCCTTGGGTGGATTTTTCTCTCTGAAAAAGAAGCTGACAGGTGTATTAGTGTGCTACAGTGTGGAAATAGGAAACGATACACAACTGCTGATTAAATGAAGTGCTACAAATTGAGTCAAGGTTTTGGAAACTAACCTCAAACCTCCTGCTCTGAGGAAGTTTTCACAGAAAGATTTGGCACAGTTTCTTGCCATTTCATCATCTGCAGTTGGCATCAGCTTGGAGCTCAGCACCTACAATAAATAAGTAAGTAAGTAAATAAATAAATAAATAAGCAGATGTGAACTACCACTCCTGTTAGTGTTCTTGACCTGCTGATGTGAAAATGTAACAGAAAAAAAATCCACTACAAATGAAGCAATTAATAAAATTACACAAAACTGCAGTCAGTAAGTGAAACCTCATATATTCAATAAATCTCAAATATTTAGGACAACTATGGCAACTACAGATGTTTATTCTGAACCAAAGAGCATTTTGTTCTCATTGCAGTTTACATGTTAAGGGAATGGATGAAGTTCATGGAATGTCATGTCCTGGTTCATTTGGTGCTTCTTAGGAGCCCAAATTCTTCTTGCTTCTGGATTTTCATTGCATAATATCCCATAAAACACCCTACAGATAGCTTACTTATTGATTCACACCTTCTGAAATACAACTGTACTGCTATTATTCCGATGGTTTTTTGTAAAAGATGGCTCAGGTAATTCCAGAGGCCTTATGAATATCACCACTCTGTCATGCCTCTTGTTTTAAATCAGCACTAAATTTCAGTGCAAATACACTCAGAAACATGGCCAGAAGGCACTCTGTGGGTCAGGTCTCATTTATGTCTATAATCCATTTCACTTCACATAAAAAACCTCCCAAAACCCCAAAAAAACAAACCCACCAAAAAAACCCCCAAAAAAACCCCCACAAAACCCCCAAAACCATCAAACAAACCCTGGCCCCTCCCAAAATCCCAGAAAAGTCTCCTTGGTATGTACAGCCAACAATGCTGCAAACAAAATACATCTTTTCCAGGTTCACAGATCAGAAAAATGTTTTACAGAGTTTCAGGCATGAAATCTTATCATCCCCTGGACATCTGCAACATTCAATTTTCATCTCTTTCATGTGTTCTGCAAATTTCCTCTGCACATTTTTTTCAGAAAGCAGTTCAGACTGGTTCTCATCTTTTCACCAGAACAGCAGCTGAGGGGATAAAAAAGCACATATTCCTTTTCCTGAGAGAAACCATCTTCCAAATGGCTTGACTGGCATTGAGGAACACGTCCACTCAAACAATCTACACATCTAATCCAATTTGTTACTTCTCATCCCTTGCCAGAAAAGCAAGCAATTTATTACTTACTTTTATTATTTTCTCTGGCACAGAAGCAGCAGATTACTATCCTACTGCAATATAACCTGTCAGTTCAACAAGACACCCTGAACCATTTGCTTTGAGTTGTAGAACTTGTCAACATATTCCAAAGACATAATCAAGTATCTTTCACTCCAGCTGTACAGAAAAGGGGGAATCCTAAGGCAGGAATGTGATGACAGTGTAGGAAGATGAAGAGCTAACATTAGACTGTGGAAACCTAAAGGGAAGCAACCACGAGAAAATTCCGACAGTAATTTTGGCACACACCATGAAGGAAAGAGAATAAATTTGTCTAATGTTCTGGAAGCAGTTGGCAATTGGTCCTCCAACCTCAAGTTGTTCAAATCACATTTGTCATTGGTCCTTATAAACACTGGGACCTTCAAGTAGAACTAAAAACTGTCCAGCTTTTAGTGTGCAGGTTACTGTGTCCTACCAACAACACCAGCTGAACTCCTGTAATCCTTAAAATCCATTACATGAACCCTAGGAAAGAATCTTTACAGAACCCAATCCAGAATTTTGGTTAAGGAATTTAGGGGAATGCTTAGGGGTAAAAAAGTTCTTTGTATTCCACTCTACCTATGCCAGAGGCCTCTTGGTAAAAGCCATGCATGTTTGGATAGTGAGAATTCTTCCCAGCTGAATGCTTTGTGAAAATACTCCTCCTTAGACAGAAAATGGGAGACTTATACAGCACAGAAGTTTCTGACAAATTTAATCAAGCAAAAGCAACCCAACTTAAAATAGCTCCTATTAATTTTTAAGGGCTACCTTTTTTAAATATATATTTTTTATACATACACACTAAAAATTGCATATTCAGAGATCTAGAGATTCAAGCAGGAATTTTATCTAAACAGTAAGAATTTGATGTTTCTTTGCTCCTCTCCACTTACCTCAGAACACATCTCCCACCTTGCAAATCACACAAAGAGGGGCTTGGTTTCTCAGTAAAGTCTCTGAAAGGGAACTTTCTGTCTCTCATTCCATTAAAATTTACCACATGCATAAAACCAGACTGTGTCACAATATCTGCGTTTTTCATAATGACCTCATCACAGCAGAGTCTTGCCCAAAAAGCCTAGAAATATTTTCCTCTTACTGCTCAGAAACACAGAAAGAAGCAAATTTGTTTTCTTACCTCTAAATTGTAGAGCACTCTGAATGTGGACATGCCTGGAGCAAAAGATCTGAAAAGACTTTCTAGTATTGAACTGGCACTGGGCTGATGCTGATGTTTTGAGGACAAGGATGGGGATTTTGAGGACTGAGAACTGGATTCTGAGAGAAGTGTTTTCTAGGAGGAAAAAGCCACAGAAGAAATATTTTAAGACTCCTGTGTTTTGCTGTAATTGGGAATACATTTCCTACAACACCTGTAACAACCCTCTCACCTCTGGCTGCTTGGAAATATGTCAATAATGAACATTGACTTAACATGAACATTATTTGGCTGTAGCTTCAAACCCTCTGTCTATAATAATCTGACAGGGAATTTAAGGAACCTGGGTAGTAAAATCCTCTTTGTGTAGTTCACCATGACCAATTATTTAATCCATACCTTCCTTCCCAGGGAATCAAGCTGATCAAGGGCCTCCTGAATAGCTGGGTCAGTGGGAATCAGGAGCAGAAGTTTCCTCACTCTCAGTGTTATCCTGCAAAGAAATCAGAAGTTACATGCACAAAAGAAGGGCTCAGCCACACTGGCCTGGTGGATGCCTGCACACAGTGGCGTGGGTATTCAAACTGGGCCCTGTGAACAAGTCTTTAATATTTAGTAATCATTTAATCTGCTTACCTTGGCTCTTCCAGGTTGGCAAGCTGGTAAAGCATATCAAACACATTGCACACAAGAGCCATGACGACTCCAGGGAGGGATTTCTCCTGAAAATTAAGCAGAAATACAGAAGTATTTTTTTCCCTTCCTGTTGCATGTAAATTTAACATAACTCTTCAGAAGTGAATGGCCCAGATGCCAACCTGACCCACAGAAATCTCAGCTACTTTCTAGGCTGAGACAACATTTAAATTTTTACATTATTTCATTTCCCTCTTAACAGCCAATTTTTGAAGTCAGCAGTTATGACAAGCAAAATACAAAGCAGACCAGGAATGATCTGAACATGCCAGTTGATGCCTCTTAGTTTATTTTCACATTGCAGCTTTATTAGTAGTGAAAATATGGAAATCTCTACCCTCAACAAATACACAGTCTCAGAATTAAACCAGATGGGTCCTATTTGTTTAAAAGACCCTGGAGAGATGAATAAACACCAAGCAGGCTACCATAGGTGACAGAATACAAATTATTAAGTCTAACCTGTATGCACAAGGCAGTTGTGTATTTAGATGATTTGCTTCAATTGCAGTTTGAAAGCAAAACCAGATTACTGAATATTGGAAGCTCCTACTCTCTCCCCCATCTATCCCTGCTTCAGGAAAAGTCTGAGGGAAGGCTTCAGGTCATATTATGCTGTACCTGTTCCATTGCATAGGATGAACTAAATACACTGCTGCTGTTGCTGGAACTGGTTGAGGAATCTGCAGAGCTCCCTGATGGGGTCCCACTTCCTGATGTTTTTACTGTAAGGATTTGTTCATCAGAGAAGCCCAGCTGGTGGAGTAGTTTCTGATCTTTGTTTACTGTTAGCTGCAAGAAAATATTTATTCTTTAGTTCTGGAAAAGACTATTTCATAAAGAATGGGAATTCTTCGTAGTTAACATACCAGGCTGTCATTGGCAAATATCTGTATATTTTCCACAGGTGAATTCAACATTTTTGCTATCTTCCACCTGACACTTCCTACAGTTTCATTGCTATGAGCCTGTGAAATTAAACAACACTGGTTCAGTAAGTCTGCTCGAGCAGTAAATGCCAAGAAAAATGAAAAGCTTCAAAAAGCCTCTTCATGCATAGGGTGGTAAAAGTATTGTTCATAGGAGTGTCAGGACAGGATTGCACAGAAATGCTCCAACACCCACAGTGAGCAAAAAACTTACTTTTCTCATTCTGGAATTTAACTCTCAAAATACATTTGGTCCACAGACACTCTCATATACATATTTTTAACATTTTCAAGAAGAGTTTTCAAGTTGACTGGAGTCTTTATAACTATTTTACTCTATTCAGTCCAGGCATAAAACCCACCAAGAGTGGCAACATAACCAACAGCCCATGGCACACGCAGGTTGGGCACACCTACCTCTATGGTGAAAGTATCTTTGGTAGACTCATATGTAACATTAAGGGTTAAAAGATGTCCATGGAAAGAGGCACCATGAGGTAGAATAGTTCGGGGAACAGAGTAAAGGTCCTACAGGAAGAGAAGGATGACAGTAAATATCACTCATGAAAACACAGACATTTCTGTGATGGTGGGTAACTAGGGCTGAATGTTTAAATAACTTTGATTGTTTTTAATAAAATTGGAAGTTGTGTTCTCAGCCTTGCCTAGTAGGAAATTACACATCTTACCTCTATTGTTATCACGTAACGCTCTGCCAACAGCAGCAGTCTCTCAATTATTACAAGTTTAGTTGACCTAAAGATAAACATTGAAAACAAGAGTAACTTGTCTCATGGATTTAATTTCCAACGCCCACGGGTAACTACCATGAATTGTCTGGTTTTGAAGGTACCTCCTTAAACTTGGAGTTAAATTCAGCAGAAATGAACTAGGAAATCAGGCCAAGAGTTTCATGTTGTACTGCTTGAGATGTTGCCAGATTCAGAGGAAGATTCAGGTTTCTAAAGGTCCCACCCTGTGCTCCTATATTTAAGTTACACATATTCAGGTATGACTAAATTAAGCTTGAGGTTGAAAAAACCTTTTCTCTCCTAATTTAAGAAGAACCACACCTAAATACAACTGCCTCAAAAATATTATATGATTAATGGGCTGGTAATAACCTGCAGGGTTTTTAGTTTCGTTTTGGTTGGTTGGTTTTGGTTTTTGAGAGGCTGGAGGCAGGGTGGTTTTTTTTGGTTTTGATTTGTTGTTTCAGGTTTTTTTTAATGTCTGTTTGGGTTTGGTTTTCTTTGTTTCCTTGTTGTGCTTTTTTATTTTTTTAAACACAGGTTTTTCAAAACCTCTGGAACTCCTAGAAACTGCATAGCAATTGGAATATTCAACTGAGGAACCACCAGAATGTACAACTACACATCCCCAATATTTTAATTAGCACTCAAAACCTTGTGGGAAGCAGCTGGGAGACAATGTCTACTGTCATATTTATTCCTTGAGAGGCTGGCTTACCTGTAAGGAGACTGAACTGATGTTGCCACTGTAGGCATGGCAGTTGCTGTAAGCATTTTTGTAGCTCTTGTGACAGCATGTGTTAATGTTGGGCCACCGACCGCAGAGCTGGCTGCCTGCAACACAGAGCAGAGTAAGGGACACTCAGGATGTCCTGGAAAGCTAAGAGGACAAAAAATATTTGTGGAATGAATTTTTTTCTTTAAATGGAATTATCATAGACAAGTATTTTTATTCCAAGACACAGAACCAAAAGGATGTAGGCATGAGAATAATTAAAAATTGCCCTTTACCTCTAATCGTGTGTAGCAATCAGCAATGAATTTCTTGTGCAGTGATACTGAATCCTAAAGATAAAATGTACAAATTAATTAGAACTTAAACTAAAATTATGGGAATTACTCATAAACTGACAGAACTCTACAAATCACACTGCTGAACATGCACAGTATCCAGTCTTTATGAATGTCAAAGCACATTTATGTAAAAATATATGCCTACCTTTTTCAATCTGGGAGTTAGATTAATATAGCTGTAATTTATTATCAGCTGAATAGCTTCATTGGCAATTTCTTCATCTGGTGACTCCATTGCAATCTTCCAGATGAAATCCATTCCTATTAATTCCAGTTTTTCTACGCTCTACACAAGAGAGAGCAACAGTAAAACATGACTGGATTTCTTACATGATAGTGAGTTGAACCACAGAAACAAAACTGGAAAAGCACCTTTTGATTAAAACTTTGAAATTTTATTTTCCAACATGCTGCCAAACTTTGGCACAGTGAAAAATTAAACCAACTGCTGCACATTTGTGTATTTATACAAGGAAAAAAAAATTGTTTACTGGTGGATAAATAAGTTCCAAAGAACAATCTCTGTCAAGCCAACTGAAAAATTAAAAAATTTAAAAGCATGGAGAAATTTAATCTAGAATGGAATTTGTTTCAAAAACGTCAACATGGTAACTAACCAGACAATAAGCCATCACAAAACTTGCTATGATACTCAGCAAAAAATTCTACATTTGAAGTAAGTTCTCTGTGATAGAGATCTAAAATGCCTATAGAAAACTACTTAACATATAACCATTAATTTAACAAAACCACTGAAAGATCAGAGTTAAAAATTATAGTAGGTTAGAATTTAAATATGACAAGTCTAACTCCCATGCAAAGAAGAAGAATAAAAAATAATTTAAAAAATACTTTCCCTGCTAGGGAGAAGAAAAAATTGCACACTAGAATTCATGATTATTTAAAAAAAACCAGTTCAGCTGTTCTTTCTGCAAAATAAGCTACAAACTAGCTTCCAATTGCTGAATTTTAACTGTTGAAATTGTCAAAGTTTTAGCTTCAGAATTTTACACCATTAACACTACAAGGACAATCTGGTCATTAATACAAACATGACCATGTCAAACAGCTGCTACACAATCCTGGTCTCACCTCCTCCTGTCCCTAAGAGGACACAGGTAGGACACAGGAACCAAACTTGCAGAACACACTCACCAGTTGAGTTCCTTGCCTCTTCAGTCGATGGTCACACAGGTTCACATTTTCAAAGAATGTTTTAAATAAACTAAACCCTGAAAGTGAAAAAAAAAATAAAGGTGCAGGTTTTTTATGCTGGTCAGGTTTAGTTTCTTTGTTTAAAAAGTAACGTTATCAAATACAAGAGATGAACTTTTCCCTCTAAAACCAATAAAGCTCAAAATGATAGACTCCTTTATTACATTGATTTATAGAACTAGTTAGATGTTTGATTTGAAGGCTTAGGAAGCAAATTTCTGGTAGCTATTTCAAACCCAAATCTGTTCACCAAATCCATTTTCTTACCATTCATAGTAATTTCATATGATTCCAGTTTAAGAATTTTCTCTTTGAAGAGCTGTTGCTGCACATCACTCTCCAGATCATGCTGCCCTTTTGTAAACCACTCAAAGCACATCTGTGAATGAAAGGCACACATAATTTTTACTCCATTATCACATGAAGTATTTTAGTTTTATACAGCAAAATATATCAGATACCACAGTAACTCATCTTTTATAGAAGTTTTATCTACAGCAAGAGCTTCAAAATCTCATCTCTTGGTAACCTTACATGTTATAGAGGCTGCATTGCAGCTTTAGGGTATTTCATAGTCATCTTTCACCCAAATAAGACTGAATGTCTCTTGTGTCTGTCCCAACCTTCATGTAGTCCCCTTTCAAACCAGCATCTCTAAGTAATCTTCCAGCCAATATCCCTCTTCCAGTCAAATTTAATGTTGAAAGACCATCCTGGCCATAAGTGAACTCCTAACAGTAGCTGCTGTAGCCTACACAAAGCATAAAATGCATGACTAGTTTGTGTTTGCTATTCACACTACACATGTCTCAACAAACACACATGCTGCTCATGATCCATTAAAATTCCTTCTGAAACCACAGAAACCAACTTTTCAAGTTTTTCTTACCTCTCGATCCAACTCACAAACATCTTGGCCAGTTACAAGGCATTCCCAGATCTCCCTGGCACGATTCCAGCCCAAATAAAGGGTGGCTTCTTGCAGAAAAAATGCCAAAAATTTTAGATGTGCCTCCAAATACTGAGAGAGAAAGAGGAAACAAAACCTCAAGGTTAAGACTTTTCTTTCTGAAACAAGAACTCTGAGCATTCTATCTTTTTTTTCTTTTTTTTTTTTGCAAAGCTGTCAAACAACAGTACACTTTGGAAAGCCTGGAAACAGAAACTGTTCTATTCTAGCAAAGTTTGTGGCTACCTTTCTAAAAACAAACACTGAAGTCCCCTTGGATTTGTTCTTACTTTTCTGGTGGTGATATTATTTGACACTAAGTCAAAACTAGCGTGGAAAAAATAATTACCAAAGCATTAGCAACAAACAGCTATTTGCATGTGGCTCCTATGTGCTAATTAGCAAATCTGTTGCAGGTATTAAGAGCTTCACAACACATTCAAGGGTATTATCTCTACCAGGAACTGAAGCTGGTGAAAAAGCTGCAACAACACATCCTAGGATGGGGAGATCTACTCTTCACCAGGTAAAGATTTATGTTAAGGAACTTCTGTAATTTTGTGTAATGTTTACACAGCTTTCTTCTATATAATAACAAGTGTACAACAAACCTCCATAGATAAGTAGTAGAACTATAAATAAAAACTAGAAGAATTATTCAGCAGTGAATTTCAAAAAAGAAACAACAAGAGAAAGAAATTCAGCACCTCCCGGTAAGTGTATCGGCCATCCACCAGTGTTGCTCCCACCAGCCCTCCTGGGCCTGCCACAGATGCAGCCAAACGATGACAGGATATCAAGCTTCCTGTCACCAACTTCACTATTTCAAAGTTTTTCTTTAAATCTTGAATAATGCTCTTGGCAATAAAATAAAAGAGAGAAAAGCTGTTTTTAAAATGATAGTTAAATGGGGATGCGCATACAGCAATTTGCCTCTTCTGCAGACACACATCTCTTACCAGGAGTTATGTTCCCCTCCCAGAGTCAGCCCCTTCCAAGCACCCAGTGCCCCTGATGTTGGTGCTTTCAGCATGTGCTGAAATGCGAGTCCCACACCTCCACACAGCCACTCTACAGCACACATGATTGCTGGTAGCTTAGTCTGTTTTCCAAGAGTCAATGTCAATTCAATTACAGAGCAGTTGGTCTAAACATTAGCCATTGTTCCCTTCTTAACACAAACATGCCTGTTAATTATTCCACAAAGAGCTGAGAATAAAATAAATTAGTCCTGACACAGCAAACAGATTTATACACACACACACACCCTCACAAAGGGACAGCACAGCACCTCTACTCCAACGGTTTGTTTATGCAACAACACTAAAGTACTTTTAAAATTGTTTATTAGCCAATTTTTTTTTTCCTAAATTCAAACTTCCACGTTTGGCAGAGCTACACAGACACAAGAAAAGCTTCAAAAATCTTGTCAGCATATAGCCTTACCTTGTCTTGTTTTTGGTAAGTTTGCTTAATAAATGAACGTGTGATTTCATGGAGCTGACGCAGGGCTGGCACCACCCACACAAACTGAGGATTATTGTGCTGGGACGACTGGTAGTAGGAAAGGTAAAAACAATTACACATCTGGTACATGCTCAACAACAGAGTAACTTTCCTCTCAGCCTCCTGGAAGCCTAATGATATCTGTTAATGCTGCAGTTTCAAAACAACAGCTACCACCTCTGCTGGCTTCAGTTACTTGCTCCTGCTCCCTTTTCAAGCACACTCAAAGTGCCCTTCTTCACTCTCTACAAGAAGTCCTTGGATACACACATATGCCGTTTTGCTATCCCTGTTATTAAGCCCAAATACCAGCTCCTTGCTAGAGAACATGCAAATTAAGTAGCCAAAAAGAACTCAGTTGCACCAGGGAGAGATGATAACCACCACCTTCCTCAATTATGGGAGATGAAGCAGATCTAAAAGGGCATAAAAGATCAAATCCAGTCAAATGATGTTACTTACTGCTAAAGCAAAAGCAGCAGAAGAAATAATTTCAAATACTACTGAGGCTTAAGAGACAAGAAATTTCTGATTGGTGCTGCAAGCAGCTCCCTGATAGGAAGCAAAGGATTTTTAAGCTGCATTTTGAAAGAGATCCTACAAAGAATAACCTTCCTACCTCATTTTTAGAACTGCTCATCATTTTTCTGGGAGGCTTCATTTTCTGTAAAGTTTGACCACACAGACCAGTACTGAGGTTGCTTGTTCAGAGAAGTGATGTCTGGTTTAAATACTGACAACACCCAAATACCACCTACACACTCAGAGAGGTTGAAGGAACCTGACCATAACAGAGAGCTCTTCACTGAAGACTCCCTCACAAATTTGAGAAAGCTGCCTTAACATTACATTCCCTCCCAGTTTATGTCTTCATTTCCCTAATGAAGGGAAATAAGAACACCATGTATTTTAGAAGTCTGCTGTATGCTTACCCCAACCCCTTCTAGTTTACAATTACAGCTTTTGTTAGTATTTCCCACTGCAGCACCTCTGTAAAAGCCCTTGCCAGAATATAATTAAAAGGAATGAGATTAGGAAAGCATAAGAGAAGATAAAAAAAAAACCCAAAAACAAACCTACAACTTTCATAGACATTGAGAACTCAAGATCTGAAATTCATATTCATGAACACACACACAGAAGTGTGATCAATATCAAGAACCAACATACTATATCTCCTAAACATCTAAAATCCTCTACAGATACTGCAACACAGACAAAACCTAATATATTATGAAAGAAATGAACAAAAAAAGAACAAGCCTTTTTCTTTATTTACAGCATACTTCAGGCTGAAAAAAAAGAAGACAGGAGCATTCCTGCAGTTCTCAGGAAAAACTGCCTGCTATTTGAACAGTGCAGGAGAGAATATATGCAGTCTTTTAAGTCATGCACATCTCTGCTGCTGCCAGGAAACAGTACAGGCAGCTTTGGGAATGGCTTCTTTATGTTACAGGAAAAGAGTTAAGTATTTTACTAAAATACAAAACTATTATGATTGAAATACCAATTTGCATTTTGAGACTTTATGATCATGCCAGAACACATGCTTTACTGAAAAAAAAAACTAATCTAGGCTTTCACATGAAAGGGACAGTTAAAATACTGACATACCTTTACAGTGGTTCCATTTGCAAATTCTAACCTTGGGCCCATCCTGGTAGTTTCCCATAAACTGATCACTCCTTGTGCTGAAAATTTGCTTAAAACAAAGGCAAGAGACTTACTATGAGTCTCATGATCAACAAAATGGCTCACACAAAGCCTACCCCTCTCGAGGACTCCCCAAGGTAAGAACTTACAGATGGGACACACAATTTGTGCATCTTGAAAGAAAAGGGCAACATCGAGGCTAGATAAGATTTCATTTTGGAAAAGATAAAATAATAAACCAACCCTCTTAATATCCTCTATGCATTTGATGATGTAGCTCCTTTTGATTGCCTCTTTCACTGCATAAGCATCACTGAGGATTGTCAGGTGTTCCTCCAAGGCCTGCTGGATAAGACTACACGGTAAAGTTGGAAGATGAGCCAGGTCCCAAAGTACCTCCAGAACCT
>VWYI01044217.1:0-136123 GCA_013399455.1 Anthoscopus minutus
ACACCATGGCAGTGGTTTCCTCCACCCAGAACAAGGTGCCAGAGTCCTTAGATCTGCACGGAAAGGTTTGCAAACAAACACACATCACTGAAAATATATGAGACAGTCCTGAAGGGAAGAGAACATACAAATTCCCCCAAAGTAGTAAAGTCTATGTGAGGCTCCATTCCAGGAAGAAGGATGCCTATTTCCCTCTGTGTAGCTGCAAAAACATTTGTGGTCATACAATAAGCCTGTAGATGGACTTAGCAGGTCATGAGAAAGTACTGAAAATATATTTTATTTCTGATGATTTTTTTTACCTAAAGCAAACACTTTTTGGGAATCATGGTGACATCTCGACATCCACAGATTTCTCAAGTCACCATGTGGGTACAAAGTCAGAGTCCCTGAAGAGTTTGGTCACAGATTCCAATCAGAAAGAAATGCAGACAAAATCAGAGGCACAAAGGACTCGCCTATTGTCAAAAAGGGCCAATATCATAAAGAAAAAAACTGCTTCTCCTGAATTCCAGGCTAGTTCCCAGTGTATGCAGTCCCATGGTCTGCACAAAATTCAAGCCATATGAATGACAAAGAATAAAACCTGAGCCTAATGAAGATAAACCACGGACAATAGTGTAAACTGGATGTATGTGGCATAAACTTAACAGAGCCAAGAAAATCACAGAGAATCATTCATATAAGCACAAATAGATTAAAATGATGTATATTTGTACAAGTCTTCTCCAAGAGCAATTGCATTAGCCCATGCTGTAATGCAAACCAAATGCAAAGCAAAAAAACATGACAAAGGCTTATAGAAAACAATAAATAAACATACACATACACATATATATGTATATTTAAATTAATACTCTAGAGACATCTCCTGGAAATCACTCTTGAACTCTTTTTTCAAGGATAAGGAAGTTTTGAAGTAAAGACTTAAAAAAACATGCTGTAAAAAAACCCCAAACTCACCCATAATATTTGACATTATGGGTAGTTGTAGTTTTATTTTCAGTCCTTTGACACTTCTGGTAGATGGGTGCATTGTCCTCCTCGCATTTATTCAACATTGAAATACCTTAAAATCTCATTTAGCTGCACATCAGCAATTGGGTCGAGTGTTTACCACATCTTTCTGCTCAGCTTTTAAATATTTGCAGCAGGAACCACTTGGTTGTAAAACAACCAAGGATTTTTGAAAGTAAAATCCTAGCACATAGTAGGAGACTGTCCAATATGCTCAGCTGCTCAGCTGTAGCAAAGCAGTCTTTGTAGCACAATTCAAGGTTTGGCATTGCTTCTGTAATGGCAGAATAAGCCGTTCAGGATTATATTGGGAGCACCAAATTTTTGTCCTAAAGAATGAAATTGCTGATGAGGATGGTCACAAAAGGGCTGACCCAGCATTCCTCCAAGCCGTTCTTTGGAGGGTGGCAATACAAGAACGGATACCAAGTATAACCAGTATTTCTATTAATATGTAATTATTTTCCAGTGATGGAAATGTTAAGCCTAATCCAAAAAAAGCATAGTTTGGTTTGGAACAAATTCCTGTACTGCATCATGCCCAACATACGAATTATTGTAGTGTCTTCATGGATATTTTTAATACTCTTGTTATATAAAACATAAACATTCAGGAAAAATGGGAGGAAGATCCTAATTTATAGAAAGCCTGCTGATTCCCAAAAGACCGGAAATGCATTTTAAGATTAATTTCTCTTAATGCAAATCTAAGCCATGGCTATTTTTGATGCAGTGACTGAACTCATAACTTATAAAATGAAATAAAAACATTTGTCAGGAGTTGCAAACCAATGTTTGAAAGGCATGCATTTGTCACGGGATGTTAAATATAAATTTACACAAGTCCAGAAGACTTTCCTGTGATGAGCCCTTTACAGAAATAGTTAATTAATGTTCAATTCAATTCATTCACAGCAATTAGCAAAACTGATTGTAGTAAAGTGTCTTTAGCAGCCAATATTTGTCATCCGGAGACTGGAACAAATCTCAAAAACCCAGTTATGAACATGGGAGTGATTTAAAATTTATTAATAATACAACAAACAAACCTGATTTCTGTCTCTTCATGGAATCATTATAATTTGCAGATTGCAGTGCAAAATGAGATGGAGCACAATGATTAATCTGTGAGCTACAGAATAACTACATTTAACAGATGTCTGCTGTGACAAGGGGCACATTACCTTCATGTTTATATTAAGAAAGAAGAGGGATTCAACTGTTTTATATGGGAGAGTTGTGGGAAAGATCTCAGAAAGCCCCCTATGAGAAGGTGGGGAATTATAAATATTTGCAAGTGTTTATTCAGGTGCCACTAGAGTACACTGGTGGAACACGAATTGAATGTAAAGGGGAGTGAGGGGGAAAACATCTGATCTAAATGTTACTGGATTCATTTCACTGGTACAGATATTGACTCAGTTCATCTCACTTGGTCAACAGCAGCCCTGAGCCAAAACTTGCATGTTCATTAACATCAGCTGTACAAGCAACATTTTTCAAAGTAAAGTCTTACTGGAGAAATAATACTACTAAATGTAATTACTTCTGAATAATTAGAAACACCCACATAAAGGTGGGTGGATGTCAAGATGTTTGGAGACATGGCCTTGATACCCTTCTACTTCCCTTGTGCTAGGCTTTAGTATTGAAAGCTGCTGATGACTTTTCTCTTCTTCCACCACCCTTATCCCCACCAGTTTGCACCAGAGTTATTCAGGGGAATGTGAAAAGTCCATCTTTGCATGAGCTGGTACAAGGATTTAGTGATTTTAGTTGGAGTCCTCTTCGATTTCTGATGCGAGAATGTAATTATTTCTGCCCTACATGAAAAACAAAAAACCAAGAGAGCAAAGCAGACAGTAGATATAAAGGGTAAGATTCAGCTGAAACCACTGACATACGTATGTGACCCCATGTCAGCTTGGGGCTTCAGATCCCACCATGTTCAAATTGCCTCATCTGGAAATGAGCTGTAAGTGATCTCCTGGCCAGCTGTCTAATTTCTGCTGAGCTCACTTTACCCACCTGGTGATGCCTACACATAGACATCTAAATGTAGGTGTCCTAATTTGCAAACTGAATATACCTGAATTTTGACTTTAAGAAAGAGAGACTCTGAAAACTAGGGCACAGTGAGCCTGTTTGTTGGGATGGGCCTTCCCTTCTCACCCGTAACTCTGAGCATCCAGAGGGACTGAAGTCTTGGAGGTCCTGACAGCAATTACACTGTAGGACAACTATAATCATTCTCCTCTCTGAAGACTAATCCCATCATATAAAAAATGTAGGAGTCACAACTGGCTGTTTCTCTCGCTTGTTTAACAACCTTGAGCAGTCCAAATAACACACGTTTCATTCCAAAGTCTTGCAATTTAAGTTTGCCCCCTAATGGGAAATAGCTCCAGTGCCCACCAAATTCCTTTCCTCCTAACCATTGCCTGCAGGGAGTGGGTCTGGGAAGGGAATTGTTTCAGATCACATCCAGCTCCATTTGCCCCCATGGACAATGGGAGGAAATTATCTCAATAAATTCAGCTTTAGGAATGCTGCCATCTGTACTGACAAAGGAAAACCTTAAGACCATCATCAGCTGATGCTTCCTTTGCTCAGTGCTCTAGGTGGTTGNCCCAAATGTGGCAAGGATATAAACTCAGTAGCTGGGTATGCACAATGTTTATTAGCTCTGCTTTTCTTGTCATCAATTTCTGATTTCATTTTAAAGATCTCCCAGAGGAACTCAAATGAAAAAAAAATCAATTTATGCTTCAAAGCCAGACAAAACTGGAATGGGTAATGTCCAACCAAGGAAAAAAATTAAATCTGCACTTTAGTTGAGCAGAGTAACTCATTGACTGGCTAGGTGGCTAGGCAAGCATGCTGTATGTTTGGGGCACAAAATATGTGAAATTCCAACTGGCTTCAAAAGCAACAGGATCAGGTCTTTCAGAAAACAACCTATAAAATATGTATTAACTAAAAGTCACAGGCATAAGCCTGACTGTATTTATTTCAAAGAGGTTACTGGTATAAAACTGTAGTATCACCAGGCAGCAAAGCAACATTTGGCTTAGACTCCAATGAAAAAACTGAGAAATGCTGTAGATATAAGATTTGTGGTACCTCCTGCCTGCCAGTTCTCTCCATGCTTCTAAAATACTGATCTCAATTGAGACCTGGCAATCTCATGCATATGTAAACAGTCCCAAATTGCAGACTGCAAAATGTGCCAGGATCAGAAAGCAAAGTGTTACTAAAAGGGGCTTTTTATTACAAACCCGAAACTGGAAGTTCAACTATAAACTCTGATTCCAATCTCATCTCTAATAAGAAACCATTGGCCCTGCACTGTCTCAGTGGCACCAGTTAGATTTGTCTTTGTTACAGATGGTAATCATAGGAGGCAGGAAAAGGGCCACACACAACACTTCTGTTTGACCTTGGAACATCCCATATGCGTCAGAAGTCAGAGGATGAAGCAAAGTGAGAAAATAAAATCTTATATAGTAGATGCAAAATAATATAAAGGCAAATTCCTTTGGAGAGGATAGAAGCATCACAGGCCAGCCCACATGAGCAAACAGCCAACAGGAAAGAGGCAGGAGCTGCAGAACATGCCAGAGCTGAAAGATGATCAGCCTGGGGATTGTATAGGAATTCAGGACTGCCCAGGGTTTGTCTTCTTCACTGAATTCCATATGAAATGTTTAACAGAATGACTTGCAGCAAAAACAAGATGGTATTTGCTAAAAGAACAACTCAGTGTAATTAAAATATGAGGACAGTCAGAGGAATGCAGTAACACCCCCTTAATCCATGATCTACCTCCTCTGCCTAAGAGTGTGGAGAGGTGAGAGGAGGGAGAACAAGATTTTCAGTTTGCACAGCAGGATATAAACAATCCTGTGGGCTCCTGCTGTAGTGCTCTTCTTGTGTACCATCATCTTTACTGAGGCTGCAAACCCAAGGGTTTGCACCTACTTTTCAAAATCCAAACCAAACACAACAGATGAGCAAAAGAAAAACAAAAAATAAACATAAGATCGATAATTTTCAAATAAGAAAGATCATGGGAAAAAACCCCAAATCCTTCTACAAGAATATCCTGACAAACTTCATCTCTAAATCCTTTAACTTTTATGGGAAGAACATAGCAGCAGTCTGGAAAATGGTGAAAGAAGGAAGAAAATCTAGATGCCGTTTTGCAGTCTCAGATGTCTGGATCCAGCATTTATACTGAAGATAGAGTATTAAGATCAGGTCAGAACAGAAGAATAGTCTCTTCTGCCCAGAGGGAAGAAGCTACAGATGTAGCTGTAAAACCAGCTGTAAGGACAATTCTGACTGAGGACATTCACATGTCATTGGAGAAAGGCCTCTAATCATCTACAAAGCAAAGCTGTGGAGCAGCCTTTCAAAAACAGTTGTGGGACTAGAACTTAAGTCTATAAAGACTAATTTTTCAGGTGTTGGTATCATATGGCTAAGTCAGTGGTGGGCTGGACAAGGTGGTGAGGTCTTTTCCTATTCATATCTGTATGTCTCCACATAATGAACACAATGAAAGAAGGCAACTCTGACACAAAGACCACACATCAACATTTCAGAGGTTTTTTTCTGCTGAGGTAACCTGCTCACTTTCATCTAGGTAAGTAAGGTAGATCCAAAATAAAATAAGATAGCTCCTAAAAACCAACAAGAGAATAATAAAGAGTTGAAAGTTCAAAATTTTGATCAAAAATAGTTATGTGGTCAGTAAGGTTTAATTTTCATCCATGACCCTTGTTTCCAGAATGTCAAAATTCGTTAAGTCCCAAAGTCAAAATTTATCTTCAAAAGTGTTTACCAAGCAAAAAACACACCCCGTGAGCAGTACATTCTGGGTATCCAGCCCAGCAACTTTGAGCCAGAAGCTGGAGACTGAATTTTGGTGTTCCCTTGGTCCCTTGAACACTGTCACTGTGTGAGAAAGGCAGTTCCAGCTCTAGTGCCTTTACCAGCACAGTCACATTTGTCCTTCCCACAGGCACTTTCCTCCCTCTGACAAATGGAAGGGAGAAGAGGAGCAATGGCAATGTTTGGATTAAACTGATTAATCTGGAAGTGATCCAGTTCTAATCAACACTTAAAAGAAAACCCCAATTTCTCTCCCACTGCCAAAATTAGGCCTTGGTCTCCCCAATCATCCAGCACTAATGAAGTCAGATGCATTTATGTAGCTAATTCACGTATGGTCAGACAAAATGGGAGAAACAACTGCTGTCTCCCAACATATTAAAAAGATCCAAAACAGCTCAATCCAAATCATCACATTTGAAAATATGTTCACCACACTTGCAAAAATTTAGGACCACCTTTTGTTTAATTATTTCCAGGAAATAATTTCTATTAAAAGTTAAATCCCTGGATCACTGTTAGTAGAGTGTACAATGCAGCAGATTCTGGTTTAATGCAGCTTTCAGGAGTTATATTTTACACCATGCTTCAAGATGTAGTTTGAAACAAATGTCTGGTTATTAGTTGAACCTATTATTATAAAAGCAAGCAATTCTGTAGCAACAGAATATGTGAACAGCTGAAAGAAATACAGAATCATGAATCCTAAACAAATAAAAACCTTTCATAAAGGAAACATTCCAAAATATATTTCCAAACAATGGTTGACTGCAACCAAGTAATTCACACCCCATTGTGAAACAAATACTAATAATTTCTAGCAGACACTGGGGCTCAGAAACAAACAATAATTCCCTTTATTTCCCCCTCCTCTCCCAAATGGGTTTACCAAAAAAAGTAAAGATTAAAAGTAGTATATATTAAATAAAATAAATGAACTCTCTTCTAGCTCTGAGAGTAGCTTAGTAAATGCATTTTTTCACCAAGTGCTATTTGTAGCAGAACAAGTCTTTTAAAAATCAATCTACAAGTTTCAAAGTCAGCTCAACACTTTAAAAACTCACTTTCTATCAAAAGTATTTTTGGTATGAGGTTTGGCTATTGTTTTCAGCACTCCTTCCAAAGGTTAGTATGCTGGAAAAGAGTGGCTACAAGCTCAGACCCCACACAGGTGATTGTTGCTATATACACTAATTCTGCAGTTCCTTGAACTTGCATGAATGGGGACAATGTTCACCTACACTCTGTGCTGAAATCACACACCATTTTGGTTTAAAATCACTTTGCACTTCAATACAATTAATATTTGTATGTATTGAAACTACAGAGCAAATTTCACCCTTCGTCAGACAATGAACGTTTTGAGTTATTTGAAGCACTCCAATAATAAAACTTGCAATGTTAAAAGTGCATGGTTTTTGCTAAAGCTCTGTGATTGAAGGTTTCTGGCACTCTTTTAGACAGGTGGGTATGAAGATCAGCAGTTAAATGTCAAGCACAGAAGGGCTGCCAAGGCCCCACAGGCTTTCTCCTGACTCTTCAGGTTTGGGCAGCTGGGGCATCCTTCCCCCAGGACCTCTCCATTGTAAGACAGATGTCCCTGTGTCTGTTTTCTGTCTGACCCAGCCAATGGCAAAGGGATATGGGCAGACTATGGGCAAACCTCAAGCATGTCAGAAGTTTCTGAGGTCTCTTTAATCCCTAAAAAGTTGGGTCAATTTGAGAAATCTTTATCTCCATCTGAAATAAAGACCAGTCTGCTATGGGGCCTAAAGCTTTAACAAAAGCAGACTCTCCAGAGAATGGTCTTAGAATCAAAGTGCAAATGTTGAGGGGGAGTGGGTTTGGGTTTTTTTAATCATTAATATTTTGTAATTGATCTTTTACTTTGTTGCAAACCCTGAGGCTGTTTTCTTTTTACCAAACCCATTCACCTGTGGCAGAGGTATGAACTTTGGCATTTTAGAGGTTTGGCTGCCATGCAAAGATTAAAGGTTTTTTTTGTACTACTTACACTGCTATCATCAGGGTAGTCATCCTACTGGAAGAAAAACCACCCTGAAGAGGTTAGCTAATGCTGAATTTCTATTTTCAAATAACAAGTGTTCACTAAAGCCTGATGAGACTGACCCAATTTTACAGAAACCTCAAGAATCTGCTACTGTCCAGTAATGAAATCATAACAGAAATCCAATAATAAAAGCACTTTAACAACAAAGTTATGCATAAATTATTTTGTTTTGTCAGCTGTTCTAAAATGCCATTCTAAAACTTTTCCTTCTAAAACATTCTCTGAAAGTTTTTTCCCAAATTACAGACATCAGAGTTTTTAAAGGTAGATATTTGAAAATTTTCATTGGTGCAAACAGTCTGTCCAGATAGATTATTGCAAGTTTCTGTATGACCATGTTTTTGGTCTTTTTCCCTCCCTCTTGCCTTCTATAAATAAAAATAGTTCAATTGTAATGCAGACCATCCTTATATAAGCTATATGGAGCAAAGACAGACTTTGCTCTGTCTGTCTGATATGGAGCAAAGAAACTTCTGTTTCTTACCTCTGTGCATAATTCCCAGCTGTTTCAATTCAAGTTCAGCTTCCCTATAGGAAGGAAGAAGCAGCAGCTTATGTCTGTGAAGGCTCCAAAGTGGACCTTGTTCTCATGCTCTGAATCCCTCAGAAATCCAAGGTGGACAGCTGAATGAACCCCAAAGACAACCTAACTAGGAAAATTGTTGGACCTGAACAGGAGTGCCAGAACAATTAGGCATCTGTATTCTGAATGGACCCTGCTTAAGTAGAAATAAAAGGTTTAGAAATTCCAAGATAGTCGAGGACAAATGGCATTGCATACAAAATTTGCACACTGTATGAAAAAAAACCTCTTCAAACCTTATTTAAGTATTTTTTCCTATCATGCCTCTCCTTCTAAACCCCCAGCATGGAGATTAGGCTCACACAGACCACTTACATCCCCATTTCATGCCATCCAAAAGTTCAGCTGTATTGAGTGTTCAAGAGTATGGTTTCAGGAGGAAGGATTTACCACAGTGATGGTTTGCAAATAGTCTACAGGAAAAAGAAAAATTCAATGGACTCACAGTTAGTGAATAAAATACTGAAGCTCCCTCACATATAGATGCCAAAGGTAAGTTTGGCTTCTTTAGCTCTGTGTGTGTATATAGAAATATAAAACCACACAGGGTTACAATGCAGAAGCTATGCTATGTTTGCTTAACAAATGAAATATAGATACTTAAATGAAAATTAAACAGTCAAGACTTTGTTATTGTAGTAGATCCAAACAAGTGTAAAGATCCATAGAATAAATAATCTATATAATCCTCTGGTTAAAGTAATTCAACAGAATAACCCAGATCAACTCCAAGAATGTGCATATGCCTGTCTGCTTGACTAGGTCTCTAATTTAAAGTGCAAATAGGATATGCAGTTATCTTCTGAAGGACTTTGCAATTACTTTTGTCTAAATTGGTTGTAGGATTCAGCTGGTTCTTAATCTGGATGGGACGAGATATGTCATACAGAGAGCCATGTTTACAATTTCATTTCAGACTTTTGTAATCAATTTCTTAATAGGATTATATTCAGGGTTCATTCACTTAGCACTGAACCTTAAGTTTTCCTTGGCTCTGTGCTTTACAGCAACCCCACTACTGTGACTAAAGAATAGAATAAAGTTGTTTACTCCTGATCTGTTATTATTAGCACTGAGGGTAAATGACATAATGCTGAGCATGTATTTAAAAAAATAAAAGATGGAAGAAAAGCTAGATATGATCTCCAAGCCAAGTGTAGAGCATGAAGGAGAGATACGCTGACTGCTTAGAAAATATTTAATTCAATACCCTCAGAAGCCTAAAGTGTTAGTCAAATAAAAGGGGAAAGTGGGAATGAGTGGGATCACACTCCTTTGAAATTTTTTCATTGTTGATTTCCATGAGAACCTGAGACACCTCTTTGAGAATCCTGATGGACACTGATTGTGACTCCCTCAGCCTGCATCAGTGTCCTGAGGGTTACCACAAAAGTCCTCAGGCAGAAAGCAAGCCACATTGTTTATTTTTGTTTCCTCTTTTTACAGCTTCTGCCCAAGTTTTTGAGCCCAAAATTTTAAGGTTTAGAAGACAATAATACTAAGTGTCAGTCAGCCTCTTTAGTAGTCTTTTTCACCAGGTAAAAGGATATTAACTACAAAGTCTCTGAGCACCTTGTAAGCCAGCATGGGGCTTTGCCATAGAACAGAAACATAGAATCATAGAATAGTTTTATTTGGAAGGGACTTTTAAAGGTCCTCTAGTCCAAACCCCTTGTCAAGAGCAGGGACACCTTCCACTAGAGCTGGTTGCTCAAAGCCTCTTTCAGCCTGGCCTTGAACACTCACAGGGATGGGGCATCAACACCTTTTCTGGGCAACCTATTCCAGTGTCTCACTACCTTCATTCTTCATCATATCTGATCTAAATCTGCTCTCTTTCACTTTAAGCCACTCTGCCCTTCTCTGACCTATATATGCCCTTGTCAAAAGCCCATATCCAGCTTCTCATAGGTCCCCCTCTGTTACTGGAAGGTGATACAGGGTCATCCCAGGGGCTCCTCCAGGCAGAACAGTCCCAACTCTCAGCCTGTCCTCACAGGGGAGATGCTCTCTTACCATCTTCATGGCCCACACTGGGCTTGGTACAACCGCTCCACATCCTTCTTATGGCAGGGTCCCAGGGCTGGACACTGCACTCCAGGTGAGTTTCCACCAGATTGTCCTGGTCCTTCCTCTTGAAAAAGAGCCACAAGGCTTGTAGGGAAGGATGGGGACGTTCATTTTTGTTTTATATGTGGATATACATTATTGTGGTCAGGGGTATCTCAAGAGGAGGTGCCAATGGAGCTCCATGGAGTGTAATGGCCCCTGCACAGATGTCTGGGAGGACCATGGGGAAGTGGAGGAAGAGCCTCTCAAAACAGACTGCAAACCAGATCCTATTTTTATAGAGACCTGCAGAAAATTATACCCCTCCTCTGGCTGCCAGATCTCCTGTGTTACCTCTGCTGGAGTGAACTTATCCACATCTTGCTCCACATCCCACCCAGCCTCTCCCTCCCTGCTGCTCCCCCTGCCCCAGCACACCCCCACTCTGAGCTGGACCCAAGATAGGAGAGGACCTTTATAAGAATGCTTATAGGGCAGAAAAAAAACACTTAAAAAAATCCTAAACATACAGCTGAAGAATTCTTCTATCACTAAGCAGTCCAGCAGTCAGGAAATATGAAAGATCTGGGAGCACTGAAAAAAATATTTTTTATTAGAGTGATAACAAACATGGATTTGCACCAGTTTTCCTATTGCTGAGTGTAATTTTGGTTTTTTTCCTTGAAATAAATTATTGGAGCACAGATTGCTTCATAGGGAAAAAAAGCTTGACATGGCATCCCAAAAGCTTTGTTTTCAAAGTTTCAAACTTCATTAATGTTTTTAGCTATTGTTATTACTATTATTATGCAAAACAACAAAAACCTCTTTTCTTGTTACCATTAAAACCCATAAGTAAGTGATCTTTGTCAGTTTAAAAGCTCATAAACCTCATTCTTGCACAAAGCAAGAAAACAGATAGTACCTCATGATATGGGTTCAGACGTATGTGGTGGAGCTTGTCTTTCATTGTGGACACCTTCCACTTCATCTAAACATGCAGGTAGGCAGCCATTTTTTGGTTTTTCATTTTCTTTTCATACCCCTGTAGTTTCAGTCCTCAAAAAGAAAATTCATGCAGTGGTCAAGCACACCTTAAGGGTGTCTTTTCTCTGAGAACCTCAGCTGTGTCCAAGGACCAAATGTTTCTTATTTGCCTATGAAAACTCTCTGGTAAGGGATGCAAGACAAAAGGGTAGTAAGGCAGGGTTACCAGAGGGCAATCAGTGTCCCAACACCCTAGTACTGAGCAGTACATAGGAATAGCTCTGCATTTCCCCAGATTATCCCTGGACATCAACCCTCCTCTGCACCCTCTTCAGACAACACTTGTAAAGCATCAACTCCTAATAGGCTAAAGCGCTGCATGGGTTTCAGGTGTGCCAGTCCCACGGGTCCACAAACCTATTTCCAACAGCTGTGGGCTGTAGCAAGGCCTAGAGGCATCTGGTTTGCTGCCCAAGGAGGCAGTCAGACCGGGACAGAGGGTGCTGAGCATCCATGGCTGCAGGGAGGGATGCAGGCTGGAGAGGGGTCACATAGCCAAAGGGTGGGGGTAGAGGAGAAGGCAAGTTTTGTGCACGTGCAGTAAAGGCAGTAGTAACTCAGTGAGTGAATGCATTGGAGAGGTCAAGTCTGGGGAGCTGTGCTAAGAACTTCCTGTAAAAAAATCTGCCCACTCTACCAAAGTCCTGATGTCAGGAGAGAATGAAGTAAGTTCATCAATCCCTCACTAAATGCAGGTATTCCTGAAGTTCAAAATGTTTTCCCAGGTCATTGAACAAATCCTCATTTGCTAGGGCATTTCCTAGTCACTTAAGTTTAGAAAACCAGTCAATTACTTAAGAGAGGAAAGTTGGATTATTCCTGTGCTTATCTTCCAGAAGAGCAAACTCTTGTAGACTATACTTAACAGCCTAAGGGGAAAAAGAAACAGAATCTTAGAAGGGTTTGAAGTCCTTGAGGAAGAAATCCTGATTGTGAGAGTATTCTTACATTATAAAAGAAAATAATGCATCCCTTTAAAGTAATTCTATACATTTTGTATTGTACCTATATATTCACTGGAAAGCATAACTGAATCATAAAAAATAAAAAATTATTATGTGAAATGCAGTGTAAAATAGAAATGAGCTGGTTAAGGGTCATGTGTCTCATAAGCCAAAACAGAGAGTGTTCAGTTGTCTAGATAGCTGTACCTTCAGCATGAACTGGGAAAAAAGGGGAAATGTGTATATGTGCTGGCAGGTTTCATATGAGCACACATGAAGCTTTGCTCTTGTGGCAAGAAGAGGGTTGAGTGGTGCATGTGCTATGCTGCATGGAGGTAAAGAAAGAGCAGATGCTCAGGCTGACTAACAAGGCAAATCTCTCAGTCTTAAAAGAGATATTTTGAACATCCATTTTCTGCAGATAGGCTCTGAGGTGGTCATTTAAATAGAACGTTCATCTTTGACAATACAAAGGTTAAGCAAAGTTTCCAGAAATGTGCACACACCTGTCTCAAATGACTTTAAAACTAGCACAGTAATATTTGAATCAGTCAAAAAAGCTACAGAATAAGATAAAATCTCCTCAGGTTAAAGAACAGCCACTTTGGTTATTCCCTTATTCCCACCACAGCCTTTACTTACCTACAGATATATACTATAGACTACAACTGTATTACTCATATTTGGAAACTTTTTTCTTGCAAATACCAGTTGTTTCCTCCTCTTAATAGGCAAGATTTTTTTTTTCTGCTAAAGTTTCATTGTATAAAGCATCTATTTTTAAGGATCACTAACAATTTTAATATGATTTCCCTTTACCTGCAGGTGCTGTCATCTGCATTCACACTAGTGCTCACAGCCAGCTCTGAAGGCAGGCAAATTCACTGCAAAGACCAAACATACTCAGTGTCTTGCATGTTTTTAATAAACACTGATTTCTTAACCATCACTCTGCTGCTTGTGAGGGCCAGATTTTAATGTTACAATAGAAAAACAGGTTAAAAACTCACCTGGAAGAAAGTCTCTGTTTTCAGCACAAATTTACAGGGCAAACTTTGCAAATAATAGCCTAGTGTTTCATGCAGTCTTGTTCCAAAAATCCTAGAGGGAGCTCAGTTGTTTCCACTTCAAAGAAGCAAAACATTTAATTGCCCTCTGAGATTTCTTACATATTGTGTATAAACTTTCAGACACTAAAATGAGCGCAGTGCATAGGAAGTAAATGATGTAAATTTGGAATTGTTGTGTGTAGTAAGTGACCATGAGAACTAACAAGAGGAATACAAGCTCTTATTCCACCTAGGGTCATGCTTTTCTGCTCTCTTGAGTTCTTTCAGATTATTTAGCAAGGAACCAATTCAGAATTCACTGAATGTCTATGCCTCTAGGATCAAAATCTCAGCATAGTCCAAAATATCTGAGAGAAGGAAAATAAAGAGAGAGAAGATATTTTTTCTTTACTTGCAAGAACTTATTTCTCTTGCAAGCCATAACCAGCATTTCTGTCGTCCTGAACATACCTGGGCAACCCTGGCACAGCAGCCTGAGAGACCACACTATTGCTTTGATCCATCTTGCATCTGAATGAACACTTTGTTGCTAGCTACCATAATGTGCCCTGGAATGGATATTTCCAGTTCAAGAGCTGGTCTTTAGGCCAAAATAAAGAGCTTATCATTGAAAATTTTAGTTTTATTTTCTTGGAAATAATCCCACATTTCATTCCAAATCAAGCAAACACTTGTCAGGACCTAAACCAAAAATTTCAATCAGCACTGGTGCCCCCTCAAATATGCACTTTTTCAGTCAAATGGTCAGGACTTTTACCTGAGACATGTAAAATTTAGTTTAAATCTCATTCTCTGTGAAAGGTTATTTAATTTTTATCATCCACCATGATCCCCTTGTATCACATGCCTTGTTCTCCAAGTGATAAGGGTTGTCTGGGCACAGTTCCCTCACTCTCTTGTTCACACCACAGAGCTTTGTGGAAAATACTGGGCTACTGCCTGGAGGAGGAGCTGCATTGTCGCACATTCCCAGCATGTCTCACCTCTCTCAGTACTGCTGATTACTTTTTTCTAATATCTGCACATTAATAATGGATGGCATAGCACTACCAGGTCACCCTGAGGAAGATCTGCCTGCAAATACCCTTTAGCCTTGCATTTCATAACCTATCCTCAAAAAAACTGGGATGGGAGGAGGAGGGGAAGGAGTTGAAACTCCTGCTCAGGAAAAGAAAGTTGTCAAAACTTGGTCTTCCACATTCCTGCTGGACTGGCTATTGAGCAAATTACAGAGATGCCTGACTCCCTTCTATTCATCTAGCATAAAACAACAGAATACATGCTACCCAGCAAGTTCAGACTCATAGCTTTAGGGTGCCAAATCTGCATTTTTCCTTAAAGGAAATAATCCCTCTCCCCAGCCCTGTTTCCAAGGGGATTAAAAAGAATCTGTCAGCTCATCCCTCCAGTCTTGCCTGTACAAAAGCAGCACTCCATAAGAGCATTTATCTCTCGAGTCAGAATAGTTTTTCCATCTAGTAAATAAAATATTTTTTGGTCCTAATAAAGAACCATTCATAGTTAATATCTTTAAAAAGAACTTTTTATATAGTTCCAGAAAATAAACCTGCAACTAATTTCCTGAGTCTGAGAGTGTTGCTGATCTTGCCAAGTTAATCTAGTACATTGCTTTAATATAGACCCTCTGGGTGGGATTTCTCAAAATGGGCTCAGAGGAGAGCAGTTCTAGAGGAAGATGTAAAGCAGGGAAACACCTCTTCTCTCTGGTCCCTGAGTAGAAAAAATATTCATATTCCATTCCTGTCCCTCACAGTAGTGACACATGTATGTAGAGTAGATCCTGATGCAGATAAAACCCTTATCTTCCAACTCACCATCCTTATTTCACCCTGCTGAGCACAGGATGGCCCCTACAGGCAGCTCCAGGCTGAAAAGTGTGAAAACTTCTGGGAGGTTCATGGCTGAGAAATGTAGAGCCATAGAAAGCAGGACAGAACAGAGAAACAAAGATATACACACACAGAGAAAACAAGGATTTTTTCATAAACAATTTTGTGAGAACAGAAGGATGGAAACACTAAACAAAGGCTGCAGCAACTGCCCTTGGTACAATGGGATGAGCTGTAGGGAGGGAACCTATTTTCTATAAAAATAGTCCCAAGAGGAAGGGGTTTACACAAAATTAGTAGAGCAAAGGACTTAACCACTTGCCCAGCAGCTTTCTCTGTGACTCAGTACTAAAATGAGGGATCTTCTGTGAGGACTGGACTTCATCAAAAGAACATTTGTTACCATTCCTGTGTCTGGCTACATCAGTGAGGGGTGATGGGACTCCCTGTCATGAGCACTTGCGCCACTGTCAGTCAGGGCAGCAAAAGGTTATTAGATTATCCTTTAGCTGAGACAGATTGAGCTGGAAAACACAGAAGACCTTCAGTTCCTGTAGGATCTTAAGCACTGATACCAAGTTTCTGGGAAGAGTCCCAGCAATTTTGTGGAAAGAAAAACTTCATGGGATGAAAGGGAAAGGATAGATTCTTTTGATAGGGATAGGCTCTGAAAAAAAATTAAACTGGTAATTTGTCTGAGTAGGTTAAGCATAGGTACAGAAAAATCTCCAAACTGTTGTAGCTGCCTGTTGAACTAATAGGGGTATAATTATCCCATCACAGAACTGTGTGAACACAGTTTTTAACAGCCTGATTTTAACGGCCTGAAAGCCATAGCTCATCATCCTCTTCAAAATCCTAGAGCTTCCTGACATAGTGATGAGCTGCTTTGGAATACTCATCCTGATGTTTTACATTGCAAAACATGCAGGGTAGCTCCCTATTTGGCTAAGACAGAAGGTGTTGGGATCAGCAAGGTTGAAGATGAACCTTGGCTGCTCTACCACATGTGCTGCCATATGTGCTCCTGTCTTCCAGGATAGTGGAGGCCTCGGGAGCTGCTAACAAAGAATAGCAACCCAATCTGCTTTTCCAGATAGACCTTCCAAAGAGAGAGATTTGGGAAACTGTGTGGGTGCTTCCATCATCCCAGTGGTCAGGATACAGTGGCCTTCCCAGACCTTGAGAGAACAAGTTGCTGGTGTGCAATTCAGCTATCCCAGGTGATGCCTGAGACGCCACAACACAATTAGGGATAGCAGCACAGCTGAGATGCTGTGGGCCTTTGCTTTTAAGAAGGTTTATCCTGAGAGAAAAATAAGGCAAAACCCAAACATTTTGGGTTGCTCAGGCAGCAATGTCAGTTAAAAATTCTGAAAGGGGACTTAGTGAATTTTTATTTCATGCTGCCTGAACACTTATGGTATAAGAAGTCCTTTCTAAACTACTACATCACATCACAGGAGGTTCATCTGAGCCCACCTCATTCACTTTACTGAGTATCTATCATGCAATATGGAGGTAGATGCTAAGAAACATGTTTGGATTGTTCCTGTCTATGAGAACAGGCAGGAGAAATCCTAAATGATGGAATTAACTAAAGGTGGCCCACCTCATGCTTGGGGTAACAGAAGAGCTGAAAGGAGGGCTACAGTGTTGTTTTTCTCCAGGTGCCCTTCCAAAACATTGGGAAAGCGCCCCAGCCACACCTGGGGCTGTGCAAGGATTTGTCTTATGATAATATGTGCAATGTCCTTATGCCCCCTACAATATCCAGGAACAGATGTCTAAAATAGAGAGAAGTTATTCTAATGGGCACAGATTACTTTTGATGTGAGCCATGAGGACATTTCTTGGGACACTGTGCTTATCATTCCATCAAGCGTTCCAGACACCTCCTGAAGAGCACACAAAGGTCTTGCTACTGTTCCTGTCACACACACACACTTGCTTTTGTAGTTGCTTTTTTGTACTTGTTCTTCTGACAGCTGAAATCTCAGTACTCCAAACGATAGTTAATTGCATTCAGTCAGGTGAAATGGTCAGTATTACATGAGTCTGCTCTGGCTTGCAGTGCCATCCTGTTAACATGAATCCCCAAACAGACTTTCTTAGGCAGCCCAACCTTTCAGTATTCACTTCAAAGTGGCCCTGGTGTTAAACATGTGACAGCAACAAGTGGAAACACTGAAACACAGCTTAATGCCCTTAGAAAAGGTCCCGCAAACAAATCCAATTTTACATCTGTTCTGCTGTATCTACAAGAGTATAACGTTCAGGAAACATGAAGGGTAGTTTAGCCCCCAGACTGGCAGAGTGAGCTGGGCAGTGAGACTATTTCTCTGGTTAATCCCTTTGTGGGAACAGGGTCCAAAACTCTCATTCTTTAAAGAAAAGGTCCACAGGCTTTGATATGCAACAGAGTTTTCTGCTGATCTTGCTATGTGACTTCTATCTTAGTTTATGGAATAAAACTGTAAAGCTGAAAGGAAAGACTTGTATGGAGGTATTTTAAGAAAAGTCTTTTCCCTGTCTCCCTCTTCACTGAGCATCTACTTCACAGGGGACAAGGCTGTCAGGGTTTTGACTGCAGTCATGGGGAACTCAACCCAGCAGCCTGTTTTCAGGGTGGAAGAATTAAGGTATTCAGCACGGTTCTTGTTGATGCCAATATAATGGGTTTACATTAACACCATTGCGCAGTGAGCATAAACTTTCTAAACAGAAAGGTCTGCTCCAGTTGCCCTGCTAGTGTGTTTGCATAGGTCTGCCAAATAAACAACATTTCCCTGCTGGGTGATTGGAAACAAGTGTAAGAAGTCCTGAGTGTGAGATGTGCTAATCCTTATGGTATAATCTCATCCCTGCTCTACAAAAGCTTCTCCAATCACTGGATCTGACAGGGTCACACAGCAGAGCCTGTGGGTTGGCAGTGACAGCTGGATGCATGGCCACTCAGAGATCCAGCCTGCAGCTGAGCTGAGGATGCAAAAATCCTGGGGCTCATGGCCTGCCCACCTACCCCTGGCACAGAGTCCTGTCCTGCACAAAACTTCCAGGCAGGAATGGTTGTGCTATGGAGGGGATCAGAGCCATGGAGAGATGGATTCCCAGGGTGTGGGGATAGCAATGAGTCCCAGGGCCCTGTGGAAGGGTCAGCATGGCTCCAGCTGCAGCCACACAGGGCTGTGAGCTGCTGGCACTGATGGTGGGGGCTCAGTGTGCTCCTCACAGTAGTAGTGAGGCCGGAGAGGTGCTTGCTGCAAATGAGGGCTGTCTCCACAGCACTTAAGGAGACTGGCAAATCCACCAAACTGGGAAGTGGACATGCATCAAGCGGCAAAAGCATCATGACTGTGGTTCATGTTTTTTTCTCTCTCCCTCCCATCTAAGCAACCTTTTAAGGTTTTTTCATAGGTAAATGCATGCCTGAGCATGCTCACATGGCAGCTTTTGGCTTTTGATATTGAGTCCAAACTAAGCCCTACAATGGACATGCAGAGGTATTTGCTGCCCTTTTCTAATATGCAGAACTACAGAGAAATGCCTTCCTTGCTGTGCCTAGGCAAGTTTGTAGAAACACCAGGTATTTTTTAAAAAAAGGGGAAAAAAAAGAGGGAGGAGAATACTTGTTATTAAGTTGTAAATACAAATCATGACCTGGAAGCTCTGATCTGATCCTATTCCTTTTAGTTTTCAGGGGTTCACAGTGCTTCTCTATGCATGTTGTGGCAAATGTCCAGAACTAGGCAGAAGTTATGCACATTTTACCATTATGATTGATATGAGCTTCGGTATAGCATATAAATACGGCATATAAACCTTAATAGCACGGGTTTATTGTATTTGGTGTCCAAATTTATTTCCTTGCCTTACACTGCACTCAGTTCTGTCTCAATCCACTGGGTGGGGGCTGTTCAGAATTGACATGGGGTATTTCTTACTTGCTTAAAGGAAAATGGTCACGGAAGATTTTTTAAAAAGTCTTTCCTAAGAAAAGGGATGGTGGGGCTTTTTCCCAGTCTCCTATGGTAACTTTTATTCTTCCACTGCCATCTGCATCCCTGATGCTCTTTATCCATGACCTTAAGCTAATCCCTTGGTACCAGAAGAAACAACAACTACATGTTCTCCCTGCCCACTCCCTTACAATACAGAGTACAAAATTGCCTGAGGCTAGTATGAATATTAAACCAACAATCTTCTGAAGAGCTCTCCTCACAGGGGACTAGAGGTTTCTGCTCCCTCTTTCATAGACAAGGCAGATCCTATATTCCCTGTGCATATGAAGATCAGTGAGACAAAGGAGCAGAGCAGAGAAATACTAAATAAAACCAAGACCCCCACAACAACCACAAACAGGACATATACCACAGGCATAGCTCTTTTGGCAGGGAGCTGAACACTGCTCTGCCCCATCCCAGGAGGATGTGAGAGCACCTCCGCTTCTCAGGGCTTACCTGCAGTGACAACTGGATGTCTCCTTGAGGGGCAGGAGTGGTGAATTTCCCCTACCAAAAGAGAGGTTTCTCTGGAATTCTTAATTTCTTTTCAGCCTCTCTCCTTGGCACTTCCCCATAATTCTGCAAGAGGAGTGAAACAGAAGTTTCTGGTACCAGCTAGCAAGAGCAGTAACACTGCTGCATTCCCAAGGCTCCTGGATCAGCTTGTGATCAGCTTGTCTGGCTCTCAGGGAAGACTCTCATTTGGTGTCTGAAGGTGTCCAAAGGGCTGGCTCAGAGTATGAAGCTTTCTATTTACTCCCAGCACAAAATGTGCTGCTGACAACAGAGCACATGAAGCTCTCCTAAGCTCCCCGTGCCTTAAAACACCATCTTTCCTCATTTTTTAATTTATCTTTGTTGTTCCTTTGACAGGGGAGCCTCCCAGCTCCCTGGGTCCTACCACTTGCTTGCCACTGTCAGAGTTATAAGCAACAGGTTCCTCCAAAGTAATAATCACACACTGAAAGCCCCAGTGGGATGAGGCTGCTATTCCCGAGCTCTCATTTTTCTTTCAATTTTACTCAGTTTTTCACAGACTGAGAAGTAGCTCATAATACCGGGGTCAGGGTTTTTTGAGGAATATTTCTGAAATATCTTCTTGCAACTCTGAGCTCTTTCAGGGTTCCAGTTCTACCTGTAATCAGAAATAAAGCTACAACTACACAATGTCAATACCACCTTGGGTGAAAGTTCAGCTGGTAACTTTTAGCTGCTGTTCCGAGCTACAGAAATAGCCTGTGGGTGAGAGTTTGTTCAGCATTTCACCCTTTTAAACCTTTTTTTAGGAGAAAAGCCAGATGCTGCTTCCATATTCAACACTCCATCTCCCCAAAGTGATCATATGATTCTTGAGTGAATGGTGTGTTTTTCCTTCAGTAACCCTGCCTGGCAGGTTACCATGTGCATTTATTTTCTGCATGATAAAGTGCTTTTCACTCTGAGCTCCTTCCTTCCTTCCTTCCTTCCTTCCTGCCTGCCTGCCTGCCTTCCTGCCTTCCTTCCTTCCCTCCTTCCCTCCTTCCGCACTTCCGCACTTCCTTCCGCACTTCCTTCCTTCCTTATTTTTGAATGGTGTCTTTCACCTCTGTGAAGCTGAAGACTAATCAGGGTCAGATGGTCTTTTCTCACAATGATTAAAGAGTTTCTCTACTCTAAAGGATGCCTTGGCTGGTCAATAGTCCTTTTTTAAAGCAGACAAAATTTGGATTTCTATTAATATAATGCAGAAAATCTTTTTTACCCAGGCCCATTTTATTTTATTTATTTATTTTTTACATTAAAGCCCATAGCTATGATTGGAAGTAGACAAAGGGAAATGGAATAGAGCAAACCCAGCAAAAGGAAATAGTGATTGAAGTGTCTATTCATGTCCCCTTTGTTCAAAAGAGACACTCTTAAAAGTCATTCTCTTTAATTTAAAAGTTTAAATAATCATTAGAAGAGAGCACTAAGTCTGGGGCTGAAGTCCTCACCCAGAGTCTGACAACCACCCAGGTGGAAATACTGCTCTCACCTGCACATGCTTTCATCCCTCCTAACTGCAACTTTAGAGAGAAGTGGATCCTCTTTCCTCTTCCTTCCCTCTTCTACTCTCTTTGACCCTAAAACTCCAGGGGCAAAGACATTTACTTTCTCAGAGGAAGAATAAAGAGAATTAACACCCATCTTTCAAAAGGAAGATTTTATCTGCCTGCCTGCATTTGCCAGTGCTACTTGGGATTCAATACAAGCATCCCTGAGGCCTCTGGGTAAGTTTCACTTTTGCTAGGAGCTGCAAACTTGTGTTGAACATTCACCATCCATTTTCTGTTTTACTAGACCCTCAGGGTGGGATTTACTCCAACAAACTTGGAGGACTACCATATTTGGGTGACTTATTTAGGTTCCCTTTATTTGGCAGGGGATGGAAAAAATAGGCCCTTCTAGTAACCAGCCCTTCAAAAGTGACTGTCCTTCAAAGAAAGACACATGTAGGCTGTATTAAGGTGGCACAGAAATACCCACCTTTTTCCACTGAATAAACAGGAGCCTGTGAGTAACTTTTCCAGATGTAGATGCCACCTTTTGAGATGCTTTGCCCTTCTGAAAAAATTAATTTAATGCTATTCTCAGAGATGATGCATTTTATTCAGTAGCCTCAATGTCTAGTTTCCTGAAATAGCTCTGTGGTCTCTGCAGCACTGTATGGCTGCAGATACTTTCCCCTACAGCAACTGCAGCACAGCAGTGCTTTGCAGCTCCCAGTGATGTAAAAGGACTTACTGATGTCAAAATACTCTTTATTGCATCTGAGAACCATTTCTACTGCTTTGCAACTCCGTAAGCTTAAGTATTGCACAATGGAGCTACTGGGTTTTTTGTATGTTTGCTTTTTAATTAATGCAAAAGGAAGGGAGGGGAAAAAGAGAAACACAGAGGAGCAAGATGAAACTCAGACATCCTGTGTGCTTCCCAGAGGCGAAAGAAGTTCCTCATCCTCTGTCAAACCAGGGCAAGGTGGTGCTCCAGAAAGGCTGGAATTGAGATTTCTGGCCTCGACCAATGCCTGAGAAACAACAAAACCAGTGAAAAATCAGGTAAGGCCTCCCTCCCCACACCATACAACCACAGATTCCAGTCCACTGAACCTCATCATTTCCACAGCAGAGAAGTTCTGAGTGGCATTAATCTATGCCATGGTGGCAGCTCCCAATGTAGACTGCAGAGTGCTTGTGATTTCATGTACCCAAGGCAGCAGCTGGACTGGCTCAGGTTTGCATCTCAGAGCCACTCTCAAGTGCTTGGCTGGGCTCCCGCCTGCTGGTTGAAGCAGCAAGTCTCCAGGTTGCTCAAGCACCTGACAGGGCTCACTGGAGCAGCTGGCACAGGAGCCAGTCCCACCCTTCTCCTCTCCCCATCTCTGACCCTGTTCCTCCTCCTCCCCTGTGCCCACCACTTGTGAATGCCACTAAGCCACCTAAATTTTGTGTTCCTTGCTCCAGACAAGTTTTAGCCAGATCAACAAGCCCTGGAACTCCTCCCAGCACTCCATGAGCTGGTATAAGGGATGGGATGGTAAGCTGGGGGAGAGGGACGAGGTGCAAGTGGCCCTTCAGCTGAGGAGCATGGTCTTAGAATGCAACAGTGTGAACGCAGCAGCAGAACCACACCTTGGTTTAAAAGATGGCAGCAACAGTAATCTTTAAAGCAGTATTTTAAAGTTTGTCTTTTCTTTCTCCCCTGGCTGACAGGTTCCTCACCACATCTGCCTTGTACCTAGATCTGTACTGAATTCCCTGCATTTTTTGTTTCTGCAGCCTAGCACAACTGCTGCCCCATGGGCAACTCACAGGCACCCTGTCCGTGGAGCACCCACATCCCATCTCTCCTGGGCTCTGTGACTGCAGCACACTCCTCCTTCTAACTGGGAGAATTACCTCTCTCGGGAGCCCAGGAGGGGAAAGTGGTTTATTTACTATCCTAGGTGTGAATCAGTGTAGTGTGATGAGAAGTGATGGGAGGGAAATTGAATTTGCCTAGAGGCCTCAAGACCTCCAGAGGGGGCCTTCTCTTTCACACTCTTCATTAAAGCACAGGCCCATGACCCCTTTGCTAACAGGAATCCTCTTCCCAAGAAAGAGAGTCAGAGAAAAAGTTTTGATATCCTCACTCTAGAGACTTTCCCTGTAAAATGAGTTTTATGGCTATTCAAGAGCATGTGTCATAGGATCATTTAGAGATCTAAAATGGGATATCCCACACAGATCTATCACCCAACATAAAACTAGAAATAAGCTTTTATGGCTACCTTTCTTGTGACATATATAAAAGCATAAAAAAATTATGTCACTGATTTCAGCATGGAAAGACAGAACTAAAAATTACATTCCTAACCTGCTTCTGATAATTCTGCTCTGCCCTGTTCAAATGAAAAGACAGAAATTATGTAATCTTGCCAAGTGTTAATTTATTGGAATTTATTTTGTATCTCTTTTATTTTGTATCTTCTCTTTGACATGACAATCTATTGAAATGTATGCACACAAGGCTGTCTTCCAGCAGGTCTTGTCTTTTGTCTCGCCTTTTGTTTTCATCTTCTGTTGATAAATTCTATGTAGATTGTAATACACAGATATAAATACATACAGGGAGTGGCAAAAGGCACTCTCTTCATGAAGCTGAGTAATCCTCAGACATTTTTCACTAAAAAGGGCGCAGGTGCTCCTGTATTTAGGAGAGTTTAAAATGAAGAGATGGTGGACATCTAGTGAATACAGTATCTTCTGCAGCAAGATTTACACTATAACTGCTCTCAGGGACTAGTTGGGAACTAATTCCCTGTACCAAATCTGTTTCAAGCCTGGAACACTGGGACAAGATCAAACACTGAAGATTTTAAGAGTTCATTTTTGTCTTTCCTTATATTCCACAGTCATTTTAATTTCGGGTGGACTGCCTTTTTTTGGGATAAGTTGACACAGAGCTGCTGCAACAAGGGGTACACAAGAACCTTTTCCTATTGAGTCTCATACCATGATAATATTTGGTAAAGCCTTGCAACTACTGGAAGAGAATGATATTTATTGAGCATAAAAACAGCTGCAACAGTTAAAGGCCAAATCCTACCCCTTTGGCAGGATTGGCTCAGTGCTTTTATCTTATAACTTTACTTGGAAAATGGAGGTACAATGAGAAATGGTGATATAAGGGGAAGGACTCTTTATATGATGGATTTTAAGCCTCAAACTAAAGTAAAACCTTGGATCTTGTATATTTAAGTTGCATTTGAAGGTGGCACTTAAGCTTCTATGCCTTTTAGATGTGTTTGATAGAGACACTCAAGAATGAAATAAAAGCACATCAATGTCCCATATATCTTACTTAAAAAAATAAAAGAGCAAAAATATGCTCATTGCTTTACTTAGCTTTTTATTCCATCATTACGGCACAAGATAGAACTTAAAGACAACATCACTGAATAAGTCTTCATTAAAATTCAGACTAATATATTTTATAAAATTCTTTTGATATGATACACTTTCCCTTACGGAGCACTAGGAAGGAATTTCTCTGGAACGCTGCAGAGCATTGCCACCCACTGCCCGCCAAGGGCTCTGCAGCTGAGAAACAACGTGTACAAAACAGCAACATTTAACACAACACAACCTACAGCTACCGAGGAAGTGTGACTGACCCAGACCCTGGCACAATATTTATGGAAACACAGTTGTGAGCTTCTCCAAATGTCATGCTCATTTCTGAAACTCTACTTGACTCCCTTTTATGTGTCTGTCTCCATTTTTTTCCTTTCTCTAACTTTCTTAATGCTGGAGCTTTGTTATTTCAAAGGAAAAGCCATGTTCTTTCTCAGTGTTACGCATCTCAATTTATTAGGTTTGGTTTTCTAAAATTTGGATTCCAGTTTATCGTTTTAAAACAATACATAAAATCATACATTTATAAATATATATATTATATCTTGCATATATAACATTGGTTTTCCCTTAGAATGGGAGGGCAGACTTTGCACTACATACTTTCTTGGTTTAGGCACAATGTTGTTCTTAAGATTCTCTGAGCTGCTTCCTACCAGAATCTAAAAAAATACTTTTACAATCTTGTATCAAATTTTAAAGTTTTTTGCAAACATATGTATAAGAAAAAAATATTTTGTATTTCCCCCTCTAAGCTCACTACTACTCTTATAAAATATATGGCTTTTCATGTTCCACTTTATTTTAGTGTTTTTCAAAAGGCAGTGAAAAGAAGTACAACTTTCACCTTTAACAGCTTTTTTTTTTAATATATATATAAGCACAGAAACCAGCTTGTGCACTTTCTATAGAATTCCAATGCATATCATGGTAATGTAAGTGCAGTGATTTTTTTAAAAAAAGCAGTCATGATTGATTGACATCTGTATATGAAAACATAACATGATTATCATACAATACCCTTTACAGAATATACAATCATCAAAACTGCAGATATATAAATATATTTTTAGCAACATCAAAGCAACAGTTCTATCTTATACACAGCATATGCGTACAGAGTAATTCCATTGAAGTTTTCACCTTGCTTTTTCTCAAAAGCTTGCTGAAAAACAGGAACATACAGAATTTGTAATTTGCTTGACAGTGCTGTTGAGAAATTAAAGTGAACAAAGTTTTAAAAAAGTATATGCAATTCAGTTGGTATAAAACAAACAAGCCCTCCCTGTTTTCCAATGTCACCGTTGTTTTCCTATGAGACGGAGGCATGGGTATGAGTGGCAGTTCCACAGAGTCAGATCATACAAGGGTTTCTGGGAGGGCATCAGGGTTATCAGCTGATAACAGCTCCCAAATCTGCCACCTCTCCCTTTGCCACTCATTCCAGTCCGCCTCTGAAACGCTTTTACTGTTCTGGCTGCTCTGTGCTGTGGAACAGTGGTGACCCGCCTGCGTGCGCAGGGCCAGCTGCTCCTGCCTGGCAGTGGCCAGGTCAGGGGCTCTGCCTGGCGGCCCTGCAGCTGCTCTCGGCCCCCAGCTTTTTTCTGGGCGTTGAAGTCTCCACGAGTGCAGCGTTGAAGAAACGCTCGAGCGCTGCGGCAGCGCCGAGCTTGTTTTTGCTGGGCCTGGGTAAGGGGGTGGCGGCCGCTCTTTCCTGTAGGAGGGCCCGGCTGTGCTTTGCAAACAACCTGCACTCGAGTCGTGCTCGCTGAGGTCCTCCACACTGCTCAAAGTCAAGTGCTGCTCCGACCTGGAGTGGGACAGGTCTGAGCTCCTGCAGCCAGCTTCACTGTGTGGGTTACTGCGCACCACGGGCTGGGGCTGACACTCGGGAATGGCAGCTGTTGTCTGGCTCCTCCGCATGACCTGCCCGCCAGGGTCCAGTTCCGAGGAGCTGCCCTGCCACCGAGGGGGACACACGGCGAGGTTCCCCTGGGAAAGAGAGCACTGTCCAGGGCGCAGCAAGCTGCTTTTGTAAATGTTCCCATGAGAACCTGGGCACAGAGTCAGAAACACAATATGAGTTTGCAGAACCATTCATGAGGTATTGAACAAGCTACTGCTTTTCCCTTGTATCACGCTGTAGAAGAGGGATGGGGGCTGAGACAGGCTGAGGAAGTTGGGGCTGGAGAAAATTGCACAGAAACCTCACAGCACATTTCAGTATCTGAAGGGGGCTGGCAGGGAAACCAGAGAGGAACTCTTCATCAGGAACTGTAGTGACAGCCCAAGGAGTAATGGGTAAAAATTGAAAGAGGGGAAACTCAGGAATACAAAGAAGTAATTTTTACTTTGAAGACGGTTAAACAGAGGAACAGGTTGCTCAGAGAGGCTGGGGATGCCCCAACCCTGGCAGTGTTCAAGGTCAGGCTGGATAAGGCCTTGAGCAACCCAGTTTATTTGGAAGTGTCCCTGCCCAAGAAGGGCTAGGATTAGATGATCTTTAAAGTCCCTTCCAACTTATCACGCTATGGTTCTGATTCTATGAATTCTAGAAGAATTTTTAAACTATTTATTGAAACAATTTTAGTGCAGCTTTTAAAATTATATTTGATAGTTTGAAATGTTGCTGTTTTCTGTATTCACTGAATACAGAGAAGTAAAACCACTGTGCTCCTCTGTATTCTACTTAAGAGTCACCTTTTAAAAGTCCAGCTCTGGACAACGTAAATTCTCCTACTGATTTCACTGTGATTTCTTGAAAGCAAGGAATTGTTTTTTTCTTTGCTAGATTTGGGCTTTAAAATTAAGAAATTACTGACCTGTGATTACTGAATCCTTGCAGCCACTTTTCAGCGTTGAATGCCAAGTGCCCCAGATATCAAAATTATCTTCAGAAACATCTAAATGGCAGTAAGAGCAGGGAAAAGATGATGAATCAATCCTCTTAAAGACATTATTCAGAAACACACAAAGGTAAAACCTTATGTTATGTACCAGGGTCACTAAGATCCAGTGGCACCTTCACTGTGTACCTAACACGAGCATCTCATGTGTGAGACCCCACTTGGGAGTACTGTGTACAGTTCTGTACAAAAGGACATGGAAATGTGGGAAAAAGCCAGAGGAGAGCTGTGAAGCTGGTAAGAGGATTGGAGCACCTTGTCTACAAATAGGTTGAGAAAACTAGGACTGTTCAGCCTGGAGAAGAGAAAGTTGTATGGAGACCTCATGACAGTCTTGCAGCATTTGAAGGGGGCCGACAGGGAAGCCAACAAGGGACTCTCCATCAGGAACTGTAGTGATAGGACAAGGACTAATGGGTGAAAATTTAAAGTGAGGAAATTCAGGTTAGATATTATTTATTACTTAGGTATTAGGAAGAAATTTTTTATTGTGAGGGTGGTGAGGCACTGGAACAGGTTGCCCAGGAAGGCTTTGGATGCCCCAAGCCCAGCCGTGTTCAAGCTCAGGCTGGGTAAGGCCTTGAGTAATCTGATCTAATGGGAGGTGTCCCTATCCATGGTAGGGGAGTTGGGACTTAGGATCTTTAGGGTCCATTGCAACCCCTTGACATTCTATGATTTTGTGTATTTGCTCACAGCTACTTGTTTTAGGATCAGATCCTGCAATGGATTCAGAGAGCTCTGTATGAGCAGGGTGCCTGAGTTTGTTGAGTCCTTAAGTCCTCTGTCTTACTGAAGTTAGAGAATTTGCACAATAACAGGATAATTTGCTCCACAAAAGGTAGTCTCTGGCAAAGCTCCCTCAGGCAGCCCCAGCCCCGGGGGTCACTTTAAGGCATGCTCTATCAACCCAAGGATGCTGCCAGTGCAGCCACAGAACAAAGATTTAATGAANGCCCAAGGATGCTGCCAGTCTTATGCAGAAGTGCAGCCACAGAACAAAGATTTAATGAAATGATGGGTTATAAACAGTTTAATGCCTTTTTCTGATTCCACTAGTGAGTGGAATCTCCTAATTTCTCACGGTCCACTATCTTTGTCATGCATCTTGAAGTCCAAAAGATGGTTAATATGATAAAACTTCATGTAATTTCCTGTTTGTAACTTAATAGAAATCTGACCAAATTCTTAAACCTGTTCAGAGATTTAGATGTTGCATACAGAAGAAAAATTCCAATTTGCACTTATAAAGTGTATAATTGAGATATTAGTCTAAATCCCATTAATTCCAAAGGGAATTAAGTGCCTAAGCAGTACATCTGAAATTAAGATGTTTAAAAAATACCACCAAACAGTTATATGTATCCCTAAGCACCGGAAGTTCCTAAAGTTTGGCTCACTAAGTATAAACTTCACGGATGACAATTTTTTGACATGTATTTTTTAACAGGAAAAGCATCTTGAAGTGCTAGTGAGCTATTAAACCACAGTTCTTTACCAAAGAAATCATTCAGATATGCACTCCCCAGGTAGCTACAGCAACAATGGATCCCTGCATCAGTACTGCTCAGTGTGTAATTGGCTACAGATGTAAAGCTGTGCAGCTCAGCTATGTTTTCCAGTGAGAGGGTGTTGAGGTCATTCTTTACAACTGCAGAAGTTTGTGCCTGAAATCTTAAAATCTCAGCTTTTTCCAAAGCCTGGACCTTGTAGGTAATACGGTTCCATGGATCAATACTAGACTTTGCTATGCCTAACAGACAGGATGAAAAACTAGACATATATAGTTCTCTTTTCCTAAATAATATCACCAAGTTTTGTCAAGTGCCATACCAAGAGCAACCCTAACAACTGGCTGAGCTAATGAGAAGGACTCAGCACAGATCCTTTTAGGCTCAATACAACAAAAACCCAGATATTGCTCTGTCATTTTTTTTTAATAAGGCTATTTATACTACTGCTTCTCAAATCCTAGTAGCTGATAATACAATCTGGTACTTTTCAATTATTTCAGGAATCTCCATCAGTCACTGAGGAGGAGGAGGAGCACAAGCAGGATGCACTATACCTTTTCCAGCCTGTGATGCAGAAGAATTCTCCTTTGGCTTAGTTTGCAAATGTCCAAGCAGCATGTACTGCTCAGGTACCTTGCACAGCTTATCTGGGCTGCGGGCAACTTCCTCGTGCACCGCCAGCAGCGAGCGCTCCGACAGCACCGGGGAGTTGTTGTCATAAGGGGAGACATCACCACTGGAAGCTTTGTTGGAGTCTGTGGAAGAATGTCTTTCTCCTGTGGAGTAGGAACCTTCTGACCGCAGCATCTCAGGGCTCCTAAAAAATTTTGATGAAATTACTGTTAACAAAAAAATGCTTCGTGTTCACAGTTACAGGTGCAGTTTGACATCAAGGCCAGGTTGGATGGGGCTCTGAACAATCTGGTCTAATGAAGGGTGCTCCTGCCCATGGCAGGGGGTTTGGAACTAGATTACTTTTAAGGTTCCCTCCAACCCAACCATTCTATGATTCTACAGTCATAAGATAAAATCAAATACACAAGAATGGTCACAGCTGCTGAAATGAAAACACTTCAGAAACAGTTACTGAGGTGGATTTTCCATGAGTGAAAATTCTGCCATGAAGCAGCCAGCAGAGGCCACTCAAAATCAAAAGATGTTGCTGTCAAGAATGAAAACAACAAAAACCCCACACAACTGTACAGTAAACCAGAGGAAACCAAGCAGTGAATCAATTCATTATGTTACCTTGACAATGTAGCTTGTGGCAACAATAAAGCTGAAGGCATGATAGGAAAGATTAGTTTGATGCTTAGCAGTATGCTAAAATGAATTCTTGTATTCTGAAGCTTTACATAGAGAAATCAAGCACTCAAGCTTGCCTTTCACACTATGAGAATGATCCTCTTCTAGAGACATAGGCAGGTAAATATTCTACAGAGGACAAACAGATGTATTTACTGTACTTATGACTGGGGCATCAAACAACTTATTTTACCTTTTCACCTTCACACCACTAACAACATGAACTGCCTTTCATTTTACCAAGAAAAGGTAACTCCCACATAAATACAGCCAAAGGTCAGAGAGACAACTGATTTTTAAAAGTTGCTGGGAACATTGATGGAGATTTCTTGAACTGTCACAGTTTGCTATGCAGGTAGGAAGCAGGCTGTGAGTCACTGAATATCACAAAGAACATGTAGAACTACTCTGTAAATAAATGTTACTTTTTTTTCCTGTTGTTCCTCATTAACTTATATTTCTATTACTCATTTTTTACTTCTCTGCACCTTTGTTTCGTAGATGCTTATCTTCTGCTTCTCCTGAGTGAAACATTTCTTTCAGCAATCTCTGTTCTAATTAATGTGATATAGCAGAGGCTCATTTCTGTAAATGTCTGAAAATGGTCAGACCTTTTCATAGTCAAATTCAAAGATGCAGTGAGCAGCCAAAACTCACTTCTCACTATGGAACAGTAACCCTCTTTCCAGACAAATAAAATAAAACTGAAGAAAGAAAATAAAGAAAACACACAGCTAGCCACAGCACAGTAAATATTAATACAGAAATAATTACAAAACTTAACATCACTTTCAAGCTGTTATTTTTTCCCCAGCTGACTGACACATTGTATGTCCTAAGAAATAAAATATATCTAATCGACAGCATGATTATAATGTCATTCAATATTCCTATTTTTTTCAGTATCGAAGCAACTATAAAGTGTCAGGGATTAATTAAATAATGATACTCCTCAGTAACTCTCAGTGAAAAAACCATCTCTGGAGTTAAACTGAAGCAAACTCAAAGAACAGAGCTGCCATTTGGCAAAGCTGCTGTCACAAGCTTCCCAGAGCAGCATGGCAATGGGGGGAGTCATAAAAAAAGAAAAAAAAACCCAAACCTCAATTACATAACTTCTCATCTAAACTTCTTACTGAACATGAGTCCAATGTAAATTAATATATAAACAGACACACACTGAAGAGCTATAGTGTTTTAAGTATGTATAATTCTATCACAAACCCTTTTTTCTCTTTTTTGCCACTTGCTTCTTTCTTTCTTTCCTCCTAAGTCCCGAAAACCCTTCTGCAGTGATATGAGATTTAAGCAATGTCTTGGGATATTCAGAAGAACTAGAAAGACCTCTTAGAAAAGGGGAGAAATGTTGGTATCTGCAGGTTTCCTATGACCAGATGTCCTTTCTAGCCTTCTAGATTTAATGTCATCTAAACAGTAAGGTTTGTTGCACATAAATCTTTGCAGCATAAAAACCTAATTGCACAGGGCAAGGACAGAGGTAAACTAGCACTCAGCCATGGCAAGGTAACAAAAAGAATAAGGGAAATGGAAATGAAAGAATATGGGAACATAAAATTGAGCTTTGTGAAACACTGATTTCATGTCTTACCTTCAATGATCTGTTATAGACTACCTCTTCTCAAGACAGAGCTCCAGCTAAAAATTTACCTGAATGGAAACTTTCAAGTCTTCAGAAAGATTCAAACATTCAAGTTTCTAAACTGATTTACAGTTTTGGTTGGTAAGTCCATGCTATTTTTTATATACATGTATAATATCACTTTCAAATTTGTTTAGCCAAAATAGCATTAAAAATCAAAGGAACTGCTGTGGACTATGTAAATCTTATAAAAGAAACCGTCAAAATGGATTGAATACTTAAAAGCATGACACTGAACTCATACATTTTCAGCTTTACTTCATAAACAAAATAAAACTTGCAAGAAGACTTCAGTTTGCTCCTTTGCGAATAAAGAACAAATTCTCACAGATCCCTTAAAATGAAAGTTTTGCATCTGTTTGCTTTGTTGTTTAACTTTGTTAGCAAACAATATTTGTTTATTATTAAATAATATCATTATTAAATATTGTTGCTACAATTAAAAATTCTTCTTCCCTTGGATAGTGAGATTCTCTACCCAATCAGTGGGGAGAAACTAAATTGGAAGGCAAACATAAATAGTGCAAGTTACCCACTCCTTTATATGCAATATATGAGGAAGGGCAGATTATGGTCTCCACAAAAAATAATAGGTGATTATATGCAATCAAATGTGAGCAATGGGAAGGCAAGTAAAGTATTTTCCAAGGGTTATGAACCATGTTAAGGAAAAGATTTTAAAAGTGGCCAAGTACCAATTAAAAAGATTTGAAAGCAGCAGAAGGAACCTATACCATATGAATTTAAAAATACAATTTCAGATTCCAAAACAACAGGCATCTTTCTATGAATTGATGCTGTCCACCAGAGTCCACGTGCATGGGTGGAACTGGAAATGTGTTAATCACAATAATTGCTTCTACCGAGGATATTCCTACTTTTCTACTAGCATCAAGGTTATCAAAATAGGAAATCCCTTTCTGTGTCTGACAGAAACCCTTTTCTTTATAACTTAAAGCTTCTGAGTGGGAAAACAATTATGCCTTCAAGAGGCAAATCATATGGAGTGTGCTGGCTTGGCAGCACACAGCAGTAATTTCCACACATATGTGAGTAACACAGGTGCTACCAAGGAAGATTACTGTGGGATTACTACATGGTTGCTACTGTAACAGGGCAGAGGACTCAAAGTTTCAACAGCCTCTGCAGCTTTAAAAGCTGCATTTACTCATACTGTATGACCTGTTGTATGGCTTCATCTTTGTGTCACAGATCATGATGGATTAAAACTCATTATCATAATCTGAAAACATACAAAAATGATGTAACTGACACTTATTTACTCTGAAAGGACTACTAATCATGATAAGCAATAAATAACCATAAGAAATAGGTTTTTATTTTTTGTTAGTTTAAAGATGCTTCATCTTACAGCTGTAAACTCAAATTCCATTGTCATCAAGCCAACATACAAAAAATTGGAAAGTCACCCACAAAAGCACACTTCACAATTGCTGCCATTTGTAATTAGCACTTTGCCATGAACAACTTCCATAAATTCCCTGACACACTGTTCACAATGCTCAGCTCTTAAGGGAACTGAAAGATGAGGAACATCTGATTTGTCCTCTTCTGGGGAGGAAAAGAGATTGTGTTTTCTCTGTCAGATCAGAGCCAAGTAAGCATTTATAATGACAGCAAAAGCAGAAATGTGAGGGCAGTTGCAGAACAGGACTTTCAAAGCAATTAATGTGACATTAAAGTCTTGAAGTTGACTCTATACTCTATGCAGTCAACTTAGCTCTTCTGATGAAGACTGTCTCAAGAATATATAAAGTTTTTTGTTCCACAGATCCACATCTGTATCTTGAGTATGTGACCAGGCAATTTCCAAGAGCAATAAGGATGTATTTTGGAAGCTCGTTTTTATGAAATCAAGACAAAGATCTACTGCTGTCTCACATTTCTTATAGGAAAAATAAGCAACACATTTGTAGCCTCAAAATTGAGATTACGTTGTGAAATACATGAATCTCTTAAGAGCATCACACTCCTAGCAATAACACGAAGCAACATTCTCTCTAATTGCCTGGAATATCTTAACCAAGAAGTTGCAACCACAGTGAAAACATATTTCATTAACATTAGAAGTAATTCACTTATGTGACAGCAGAGTAGAAAAAAAATTATAGTGATTTTTTTCCTATCTCAGTAATATTTCATCTGCCTATTACTGACAACACAATAAATTAGTACTACTAGTAGTTATATGGTCCTGTTTGGCTTCAAAATATTTCCTTACAAAATGCCTTTTGTCAGTTGTGACCAGCTTTCCACAAAAGATACATTTTCTCCTGTAGGTGTGCAGGCTGGCTAAAAGTAAGGGAGTTTGAGGAAAAAGTCAATTAAGGAAACAGCATTAACAATTACCTGTTACTTCCACAATGATTTGTGACTAACTTATGCAAAATTGATATGTGTAGTCACATGTGAGATACAATTTGGTGTCTTTTATTTATATAGATGGTGAAATCCAGCATGAAGTTTTCATTTAAATAATACGATCATTCCAAACTAAAGGCTGAAAGGAATAAGTCTCTACACTCTACCTTATGTCATATGATTTGTAGTGTCTGTCCTAATTGTAGTCTTGGCTTCTGGCAAATGTGAAACAAATCTAAAAGACAACTCATGTACCTCTAACTATCTGCACTTACTGTGATCTAAATATGCACATGGTTACTTGTCAGTCAGACAAACTAGCTGAAATTATTTCACACAGAGAAAATTACCCCAAAACAGATGCTCTGTGATAATTTGCTACTTCGTGTGGTTACATTAGCAAACTAATAAAATCCTTTACAACTGAATATATTCTGCATATATTTTGGTTTCAAATTTTATAGCTAAAGACAGCTTTTTCCTGAAGGTGTTACACTATTTCTTGTATACCTTTTCCTTTGAAGCCAGGCACTCTATTACATTACCTCCAAGTACACAATGTTAAGAGGGAGAAAAAAAAATTATAGCTAACCGACTGTAAAAATTCAATTTTAATTATATTTTGAATGCACTAGGCACTTTCCACAAACACAGGAAGACAAAGTCCAGTAGGTGCCAGAGAGTTTTTAGAGCCTAGAAACCCTCTTTCTCTAAAGCAAGTTTGTCAAATTTTATGATTTTTGGGCCTGACATATTGGGATTCACTAGAATAAAGACAGTGACTGTGTGGTCCCATGAGAAAGCCAGAATTCCTGTCAATCTGAATGTATAAACTCACAGCATTAAGGCACAAGGGTGCAGGCATATACACACACCATACAAGGTTAGAATATGTGATGTATCATAACTGCTGTAGTGACCAGATTTTTCTTCTCTTCAGATCTTTCACAAAGCATAAAATAAAATAATATCCAAAAAGTCTCCATAGAGCTGCTGTTCTGGCAGTTGGCTTGTTTACAATGTCCTAGGTGGATAGGATAGGACAGGGAAAGAATGACAGAGTGGTCAAGCAGCTTGCTGTGATGGTGTTAAGGCACTCCAGGGTGTGATTCAAGGATAGTGGAATACATGCTTCCTGTTACTGAAGACTACAACAAACCCAAGACATGAACCAGCAGATGACTAAAATACATCCTGTAAGATAATAGTGCACTGAATATTTTTATGTACATGTCATTCTGTTCTCTGCAGCAGAACACAGTCTTTCCTCTGAATAAGGGAAACAAGTTTTGTCTTTAGAAAATGCTGTACAAGAGTCATAATTTCTTTGGCAGAGTCTGTGTAATAGGGAGGACATTTCTACTCCACTGTAGACAGTGCAGAAGAGCTGTGGAAAACTAGAACCTTTTGGACACTTCCAGTGGGAGATAGAAATTCCCAGCAGAAAAAGGGATGATGAAAAAACAGATTACTCACGATGACTGGGAAGCTTTCCTCCTCAGCAAATAGTCTACAACATCTGGGTCAGTCTCTAATAAGCTAATAAGCACTTCATTCTGTAAATCAGGGGAAACCTAGAAGACATAAAAAATACTTAGTTGGAGGTTAATATCCTTTCATATGCATTAATTTCGGTGCTATGCTTCATCTAAACAACCAAGTACAAGTACATTTACAGAGAGGATATAATACATTCAGAAGCTTTCACTTGAAAATTCATGTAACAACAGAAATTTCATGTAACAGAATGCATGACTGAAGATCACTATGTACAATGTTCAATGCTGATGACTGTTGAATAACTAGTTGGTTGGTATCCAGTTGGTTATTATATCTGAAAATAACACTGGGATCACTTATGTATCACATAAGCTCCAGTTTGAGGTCCTCACTTTACACTGCCCTTCAAAGATCTGAGGACATTTACACACCTCCATAGTGCCTCTCTAGCCACTCTGACCAACAGGCTCAGCCAGAATTTGTGTCACTGTCTTTGGACTTTGGCCTTCTGATTGGCAAACTTTCTCTTTGCACTTGGTATGGGTATGAACCTCCAAAACCCTTGATAGCTTCACATGCTGCAGGATACAGCAGCATCTCCTGGGCAGGTAGCAGAAATGGCACCCCAAAACCTGCACAAGTAAACTTTGGCTTCCAAATGCACTAGATGAGTCTTATCAATCCTAAAGAGAGTCTGTTTGCTTTGTACACACTACAGTGGAGCATTCAACTCAAACTTCAAAACACTGAAACAGATGAAATCATCCAAGAAACCTGAACAGCCCAGGTTCACTTATGACAGATGGAACTCGATGCAAGACAATCTCAGCAAGGGGTCATCAGCTGGGCAATATGTGTTTCTGGATGCAATCTGTCAGAGCCTGAATTTCTTGACCTTCAAGTCACACTTCATGGACCATTTGTTCCCCCTGATATTTCCTGGGAAATAGGAATAGAATTACTAACACATTCCCCTGAGGAATATCTCATTTTGGGAGGTATTTAGGCAGTCTAGTTACACAAAAGGCATAGTTCTTAAAATAAGGAAATAATTAGAAAATAAATGAAGATACGCATAATTTATTTCAAACAGATCCAAAATCTCTATGAAAAACTTGCGTAACCACATATTAATTTTTAAAAAATGGTATTCAGTCTCTGGACTGGAAAAATATCTTACTGATGGTCACTGATACCCTAGTCTTTAAACAAATTTTTTTTTAAAAGAATATAATTTTTGGAAACCTGGTATACTGTAACTTCTCCATTTAGACAGCCTTTGTATACACCATAAGAAACTCCAGATAAAGCTTCATGGTAAAACAGAATCCACACATTTTTGTCTGTAACTTACTACTCAGCTTTATATGAAGTAACTTGCAAGAAACTACTGAAAGAACTTTGTCAGAAAAATAAAAACACGTCCCGCCCTATTTTTAAAAAAATGATCAGTCTTTCATTCCATCCAAACAAGTCTGAAAAAGTTCCACCAGAAGTTCAATTCCAACAGAAAGCATCTACGAAACCCAAACTTAACCATTCTACTGATTCACAGGACCTTCACCAGAATGAATCTGCAAGTAGATTTTTACTGATGGTCTCCTTGCTAGCTACCTACTGGGTTTGGGGCTTCCTCCTATGCAGCAATTTTTTCCAGTTTAGTTCAGTAATTTGGCAAGTGTAGAAATGATATACATGTAATGGTAAACTTGTAGAGAACTATAGTATCAGTATCTCAGGAAGATGTCACCATAACTGTTACCGAATTAATTGTCTCACTGGTAATTGCACCTAAGTAGATATATGAAAATTTGAAATTTGGGACAGAATGGAAGCCAAGGCACTGCTGAAATAACAGCTCTGGAGGATGCGCAGGGACATATCAGAAGGCTCTAGGGTTGTCAGGACTCCAGAAGAGTACCAGATGTTCTGAGATTTTGGGGTTGGGTGCTACATGAGAGTCACAGCTGTTGGGACTCAGAAGGGTTGAGGGACCCTTGAAGTGTCTCCTTTGTGCTGTCCCTTGCTGCTGATGTGGCACAGAATGGCAGTGTGTGGCTGCCTCTGCAGTGGGAAGGCCACAGGAGCTTCCAACTGTAAAAACGTGAAATTTCATACACTGCAGCACTTCTTCACAGCAGGGCTGGATTTGGACACTAGGAGATTAAATATATGAACAAGCTGCTGTTCTCCATCCTTCATGCCAAGTCAGAAATGAAGGGTGGTTTGAGTTGCGCCTCCTTTCATTCAGCTGCTGGACATAGTTCAGAGAACAGTCCTTTATACATGAAACATTTTAATACATCCCCAAGACTCACTGAAATGGGCAAGATTTGGACATGAAAGTGATTATCATCACTGACATCAATGAAGCATGGTCAGATTCCATCTTCTATAAGAAATCCACTTTTGCATGTTACTGATGGTAACAACAGTTACTTAGTAAAAATGGTGCTCAATATCCTGGGTTGTTCCAACAAACAGAATCTCTCTGACCCACCAATATGTCAGAGTCATTCTGATATTGGTCTGGGTACCACATCACAGCCTGGTTTCCTAGGGTTTGGTTCACAAATGTTGTTCCAGTTACAATGCTGAAACCAATCGATTTTATAACTTCCTCATACATAAAAGTAACAGAAAGAAAAAAAAACAAACACAAAAGCATCTGAGCATTAATACACCATGTTATAGCTGTAGCTGAATGTTTAACTCCAGATGATCTTTTTTTTTAGGCAGCATAAATATCAAGTGCATACAATTAAAAACAACTCTGGAAAACAGAAGAAATTCTTTTTCCCACAATTAATTTAACCTCCAGATGAAAGCTGAAGCACTGAAGAGGTGAAGGAATAATTCCATCAGAATTAAAAGAGCCCAGATACAGGTTAGTCTAACCTTAGCCCTATCCTTTCCACACTCAAAGTCAGAATGCATGCCTTAAGTATTATGTACTGAGATGTGTCTGTGCTGTAAGAAGTGCTTTCAGAGAAACAGCAATAAGAACACTTCAAGTATTTTAAGCATTCTTATTCAAGTATTATTTTCAACTTTATAGTGCCATTCACACTCTGGGCCAGCAGACCTTCACCCAAAAGTGCAGTTCTGCCACTTTCTGATGTGGAAGGAAAAATAGCACCTACCTTTTCCCTAACTGTGAAAAGCATTTAAAAAGCCCTCCAAAAACAAAACAAAATTATTGCAAGTGTCTCACTGCAAGAGTACAAATAAAAGAGTACAAGAGTAAAAATAAAAGGCAGGAAAACCACAAAGAAGTTCATCTGAGGCAAAGACATCTGAGGCAGGGCTCTTGATTGCTTTCTCATGCTCTACTCCCTGTTGAAAACTGATAGACATCTTCCATTTACAGTACTATGTGGCCATCAGCCCACAGTTCAGGGTTGTTCATCTTCTTCCAACAATGTCTCCAGCACTCAGCTTTGCTGAAGCACTGAAAGCTTCCAGAGTGTTCCTTCTGCTTTAGGAACTTATCTCCTCAGTGTAACATACAGTACTGCTTAGTCTCAGGACACAATAACCAATTTTTTTTCGACTTTTTCATGATTACTGGTTCCATTACAACGTGTATTTGTACTAAAATGAAGATAGGACAATGAAGACCACCACTAGGTCTGACTGGCCTCTGCTTCTCCAGAACTGGACTCCCTCAGACACAAGTCATGCTGAGCTGACCATTTTGTACACAAAAAGAGCCTAAGATAAAGCCACAGAATGAACTGCTCAGGTAACTGCTAGGCATGAGAAATGTGATCTAACTAAGTTTTGTCTTAAGTAAACAACATGTCCAAATCCAAGGCCATCAGCCTTCTTATGAAGAACTTGCTTGCTTCAGCAAGAGAACTTAAGGGAACTCAGGAACTACACAGATTTATGTTTTATTCCTTTTACCTAACTAACAAACAAGAAAGCTTTGTCCTTCCTCTACAATAAAAAAGTCTTGGGTAGGGAAGGCAATTCCTTAAATTAATCAAGGATTTCTTAATTCCTGCAGAAAAATTGTCTTCCTGACTTCCAAAACTGAGGCATGAAAGAACATTTTCAGTCTTGTCCATGCATTGCTCAGTACACAACTGAGTGGCCAACCCCATCATTTTCACAATCTTCTAAACAATATACTTTTACCTACACAGAAATAATTCTAAGCAAGATATAAGTATATATTTTTAATATTTTTACTTGCTGCAAATCATTCTCCTTGCTAGAAGACTACTCCTTTTTACCAATAATTATTGATCCTAATTTAATGCAGCTTCTACAGTTTATTTCATAGCCATCTATTTTAGTATCAATCAGATATTTTCTCATTTATCTTACAAATGTACATGAGTAATATGAAAAAATATCCACCCACCATGAAAAGGGTTTCATAGTTTTCAATCATCTTTTGCACAACAGCTATGATAGCAGTACTCTCTTCAGCTCGAGCTGAGCTCTGAACTGAGAATTCTTTGTCTGTAGATTTCTGCTTGTGCAACAAGTTAGGCCCAAAGATGGTGGCCAGGTTAAGTGATGTCATTTTGTTCCCAGTAATCTAAAAAAGAGAATAAAAATGAGTTGGGGTCTTATAGGGCCTAATGTATATAGATATGTATATATACACATCAATACACACTCACACCCTACACACCCACACACAAACACATACATACAATCTCTCTCCCCCCCAGTTTGGTAGATGCTTTACTCATAAAAACCAAAACCTGCTGCTTGTCAATAAAAAATGAACAACTTTTAGAAATACCTTGTTTTGAACATCTCTGCAACAAGCACTGCAGATTTTCCGGATATACTTTCAAGTGGATTAGAGGAGTAGAAGGTGGAAGTTTTCTGCCCTTAATTCCCTGGGAGCTCATCAGTGGCATGCTTCTGAACTCAGAGAAACTTCCCTCCTACTTCAGCATCTCAGCACATTACATTTGGTCTTGTAGGACTAAATACTGAAAGCTCCTGGCTTTCTCAAGTAGCATTCATGATTTGAAAAATATACAGTGATACTTTCCCATGTTTAAACTGTTGAGATCATTAAGGAGTAAGCTCATTGTTTTTATTAATATTTTCCTGTATTTTAGAACATGCCAAATGTTTACTTGTTAGGTGGCTTTTTTTAGTTTGTTGGGGTTTTTACCTTTTTTCCTACTTTTATAAACCTGTGCTCAAGGAAGCAACAGTAACCTGAATTTTGAGGAAGTAAAAGGCTAGGAATACGTACTAGACTAGACAACAATAATCTGAAAAATATGTCATTGCATCAAAAATTTAATTGTCATGTTTGTGATTAGACTACTATTTTCCCCTTTTATTCTTTCAACAAAGCAAAAAGCAGTGGTCATTTGAACCAGTAATTTTAAAAAAGGATATAGAGACATCAAAAAGAGGTAGTAAAAACAGAATTTCAAGAAGTGTGTTGTACAAAACAGATTATTTCAAATCAGTATTTTAAATTTATTTTTTTAGCTGATTGTTCACCAAATACTCTAGTCAAACCTAAAACTGCACTGACTACACTTGTTTTATTTTTTAAAGAATACTAGACAGCACAGAAATGACAGTAAAAACCTTGTCTTTTTATTGGCAGGAGCAGTGTGTAATGCTGGAAAGACATCTGTACTAAGTAGGTGCATGGGCAGCCACAGTAAACATGTTGGCTCTTTGTTTAGAGACTCATCCCAGCACGACTATGAGAACAGCACACCCTTATTTCACACCACCAAGCACCCAGCTGTTCCTCAGGTGACCTGCTTTTTGAACTCTGTGCAAGTTTTGAGCCACCACAGATGCACAGGCACACAGTGCCTCAAGTGTGCCGGGGCAGCCTCTGGCTCTGCCTGGATCCGCATGTGCAGGCTGTTTGTACAAACAGTGAGTGAGCCTTTTCTTAAAGGCAGCCTCAAAAAATGTTGTAAACATTTCCACTGAAATTAACTGAATGAGTAATTTTAATAAAGTTAGTCATCCATCTTCATCTTCGTGAGGGAAGGGTTGTTGAAAGAAATCAAGAAGAGGGCCTGCGTGCCAAAGCTTGGCTGTTTTCCTTCCAGTGATAGCAAACAGTCTGATAAAATACTTTCTCTTGCCCTGTATGCCTTTATTCATTTAATTCTTCATAAATAGCTCAAAAAATTTTGAGCAGAATACTATGTTATCTATAAAAGGTATCCAGTTGCACATAATAATCCTGATGCTTACAATACTGTCAAGATAGCTTACGTGAATTTGCCTTGCCAAAATACCTGTGGCAAAGCTGATGTACACCAGTTGAGCCAAATCAACTCCATTAAGCAGCATCCCCTAGCCCTGCAATAAGATCCTGTTGGGTACATTCCTGAACCAACAGAGAACTCTTTGCAGGACCAGGGGGACCATGACCTCAGCTGGCTTATACATATTTTTAAGCACAGTAAAACTGTTACAGGCTGCTCTTTCTCAGTGCTTTCCATCATAGTGATATAGATTTTTTTTTAATCACCTCCTTGCTGAGAACAAAAATAGCAACATTTATAGTGGATTTAAAAGTGAAATAGGCCTTGAAGTCATACATACAACACTGGAAGTTAGGATTTGAGGGAGAAATTTGGCAAAAATAAGTGTCAAAGCGCTAATTGTTAAAATCGGACAACTGCAAAAGGCATCCACATTTGACAAAATCAGCAGGATTTTCCATCTGGAAGACACAATTCTTGAGGCCTTTCCTAAGAGTCTCAGAAGTAGTCTCTGCTGTGGTTCAGAGGACTGAGAAGTCTTTCCACAAATAAACCAGTGTATTTTTGTCAAGTACTGACAGACTATATAAATTTTATTCAGTTAACAGAGTTGCCTCTTTTTGCACAGCAGCCAACTAGTTCAAGCACTTGCCAGTTTCAGGCAGGAAATGGGAAGCCTGGACTTTAAGGTCTTCTCTTGTGTGAATGGGCACAGGCGCAGATGTGAGAATGCTCGGGGCAAGAGCTCAGCCCCAGGTAAGTGCACATCAAACTCTCCACTGAATTTGCTCCAGACTGCAACAGTGAAGGAGGTCAGAAAGAAACCAGGCAAAGATGAACCCTGACTCCAGCTAGTGATGAGGTCTGTCAGTTGCAAGGATAGAGCTGGAGTCCACGTCCTGTGTTTATTATTTTTTCACTACCCAGGGCACACAAGGAAGCTAAGAGAACCAAGAAGTGAACTGCTATGTCCAAAAGTCATATAAAAAAGCAACAGAAAATGAAAAGAAAATAAAAAAATATATCCTTGCATGCCTGACCTTTTCTGAGTATTTTTTTCCCACAGAATATAATGGGATAAAACAAGGCAGCGAGGGAAGGATGGATGACATTAGATGTTCTTGACAGTAAGGCTGGTACACTGAATCTCCCAAAGGAAGTGGTAGATGCTTTACTGATTAAGTCATACAAAAATTAAACTTTCACAGCCCTAAGAACATAGTAAACAAATTACAGACATGCAGGCAAATAGGTTTAAGTCTCTCCCATCTTTCAGGGATATGCCACCACTGTGTATGTTTCAAAGCTTCAAATGTGTCTTCTCAGACCATGAATTAAGCAAAGTCAAAGAACACCACTGAGCAGGTCTTACCTCTTGGCCATCCTTGTCTCTGGTGTCTTCTGCATGGCCAGCTACTGTGGAGAGGAACTGCAGCAGCCGGTGAAGGGTATCGCAGTTACAAGGAGGTAGAAGATAAATGAGAAGCTGTAAGGTGCTGAGCTGTTCATCTGGCTCTAATACTAAGAGGGGAAAAAATACGTTCTAAGAAAATCACTCCAGCTAACCTAAAAGCAGAACAAATATACTGTTCCCAACCCAAAGGAAGGTATAGGAATATCTTTGTTTAAGAATAATTTTCGCTACAACATCAGAAGAAAAAGAGAAAACTCTAAGGAAAAATCAAAATTGTAAGAACTACTGCTATGGGATTTTTGCCTTAGTTGGTCAACATTTTGCTCACAAGTTCATAGGATTTTTCTTATCCTAGAAGAGAGCAAAACCCATGTTTTACACTTCATCATTGTTACTGGACTCAAATGTTCTGCTTACTTTTCTACTTATTCCATTAATTTAGGTATAGCTACTGGTATATACAGTAGCTGTCAAGCATTCCGGTCAGGTTTATGCTGCAGCCATTTTTAATCCATCTTCTTACAATTTTTCATCTTGCAGAAGTACTGGAAGATTGGAAATGCAACCAGAGAAATAAAGGATATTCTGCTACCACCACCACTTGAACCATCTACCATCTAAATGGTAGCCAGGGACAAAGGTGGGACAGAGGCAGGATCTCAGACATGAGAGCTAGAAAGCATCTGAAGAACACATACCAGGCAGCTGCTTAACCTTGAAACATCCAACTTTACTTTTTCCTAAATCCTTGAGAGTCTGCACTTGAGTCTTAGGCAACGCAATTGGGAGTACTTAATATGATGGCTTTGAGGACCATTAACTATGAAGAAACTTGAATTTTTGAAGTCAAGCTAGAACTTTGGTCAGTGGACAGATCTAAACATTTTAAGATACGAGGATTCAAATGTGACTGCTGGATCAATGACAGGGTCAGGTTTTAACAGACAACATTAATTCCATCCTTACAAATGCAAAAATAACTATAGTTAGTGGAATCTTTCTTGTTCTAGTTTTCTGTACTATACAGTATAAAAACCAAGAAGAGAGTTCAGTAAATTTATACTAAAGATTATTGATATGATATGATATTACATATATCATCATATATTAGGATATACTATATACTTTATAATGTATTACATAAATATTTGGAGCAAATCCAGGCCACAGCATTAAAGGAACAGAATAAAAGAAGGCTATTGGTAGAGATCAAAGAATTCAAACAAACTAGCTTTTGAAAATTGATAAATCAAGATGCTGTAGAGCTCACAGAGAGTGTTGATGAAAGGTGTATAAAGCTCTCTGGTGAGGAGTGGGTCAGGCATGTCACGCAGAAATTCCTTTAACAAGGCAGCAACATCATGAATGCTGTGGTCTTCATCTAATACAACATCTATGCCTCGGTCAAACTCTTCACGTAACTGAAAAAAATCATGAGAGAAAACCATAGTCAATCATTGTCCCAATTAACACATCCCAGCACAGAAAATCTTTTAGGAAGTAGATTTACTCATTTTCACTTTCATGATTAAGCATGACTAGTGTTTGGTAAGGACAAAGATATAATTCATATCTAATTACTGCTTATTCTGTAATACATAACTTACGGTTTGTACCAGACTAATAAAATACAGGTTTTTCTCAGCTAATATACAGCACTCTTGTATGGCAACATGCATACAAGTATAATTTTTGCAGAAATGGAAGATTCATAGCAAAGGCAGAAACCAGGACAATTACAAGACAAGCTCTTACATTACCTTTACTGCATTATCCCTGGAACCAGAAAGACTAAAATTGTATTTTGTAACATTTATGGTTTTATAGAAAAACATTATTAGTAAGATCATGTTAATATCCACCAAATTCACATTTCTCTTGTGATTTAAGACTGTATGTAAAGATAGGTAGCAAGCAGAGAGGTTCTTTAAGACTTCACAGCATTCCTTCACATACACATAACTCATTCTGCTTTCCTAATTAAGTTATACTCATTAAGTAATCATCATTACAGACTTCACAAGATAACATCCTTACAAGGCATTGTTGGTTTTTTTTCTGCTTTGGTCCTCATTAAATTAAATGATAATTCAAAGGCATCACACTTCCCAAAGGCAGAAGAAAACCCTCTCCCAAATCTGAGATACCTTATGAAAAGCTAAAAGCCTTCCCTTTTGGAGGGATTTTCCAGCACCGAGTGCAGAATACCTTCCTCAGGCTGACAGATTCACCTTTTACTCTTTTTGCATTTTGAAAACAGTCAAGAGGTTGTAAAACTATTTCCTAGCAAAATATTTGTACCTTTGCTAGCATTATGAAGTATCACAATGTCACACCTATCTTCTCAGAGAGTGATTACAGCTAAATCTTACAAAGAAATCTGAAGTGTCATGCCTCTTCACCAGGAATATTACAAACATACCAAAGAGAGGAAAGAAGCTAAATCACAAGCAAACTATATGCCTGTGATAATTTGTGGCAAATCTTGATCATGTGCAAATCTATCTTGAATGTGTTCAATGTGAAAAACCTTTGTTTTCAGCTGAGATTGTGCCTTCATAATGGGCATCATAAAAACCACAGCCTCCATTCTAATGAAAGTAGATTATTATTAGATTAAAAGTAATTAAATTAAATTAAATGATTTAATTTAAAAAAATATAAGTATGAAATTACTTTTATTATTTATAAGTTTAATGAATAATAAAAGCAATTAGGAATTAAAGGATTCTAATAAAAGTAGATTAGAATCCTAATTTATTAGGATTACTTTTAACATTATTAATATAAGTCATTACTAATGATGAGTAATTATGCTAAGAAGACCAGAATGTTCTTTATCTAATATTATTCTTTGATTTATGGTCAAAGATTTTCCTGTGCCAGCTTGGGGACTTCATTCCCTGCTTAATTCTACTCTCCAGACTGGTGACAAATGCAGAACATCCCTGTGGAGATAAATTACCTCAATCCAGAAGATTGTTTCTGTACTTAAGTGCCCAAAAGCAGCTGAGGCAACAGATTAGCACTGCATCAGGAATTCAGACTTCCCAAATAGCTGGCTAAATCATAAACTGCTGTTACAGTCCTGAATATGGCAATTGTGATCTGATACCCTGTGAAGCCTACAGAGATGTCCTAAACAGCAAAGTATCATAGAAGCTTTGGTGAGATGTGGCTACATTTCAGGCCCAAGTATCATGGCTGTAAAAACTGTATATTGTACACTTCAACTTTAAGTCTTTCAGACTCCATTCGTATGGAATGCTTTCAGACTTTTGGAAGATACAGGTGGTGAACTACAACATCCACTGAATCTTGTATGGGAGATGAGGGTACCTGTGCTGGAAGAGGGGATAGGAGAGCAGAGCTCCAGCTATTTCACTCTTCATCCTCAGGGCTGAAGCTGCCACAATGTCACCAGGCCCAGCATTGGCAGCACCAGGCCCACCCCAACCTTGGCAACAATGCTCTGCTCGAGCATCTGTTCCAGGCACAAGATGGTACCCGGCATCCTGATGCACCACATCTACCACCCTGAGTCAACATGAGTTTGGGAATCTGTCCTACAGCCCACTGAACATGAAGGAGGAGATTTGCAAGAGATGCACATGTTCTAGATTTTTTTTTCCTGCTCACCAATCAAAAACCTCACTGCCACTTGCATCTACTTACTGATGTATTTACTGCAACAAACTACAGTGGAAACAGGACATTTTCTAACTGGGGAAGGAAGGAAAACAAAATATGCTTACTTTCTACACAAGAAAAACTAATGAACAGCTGCAAAAGCACACCAAATTCTGAGTGCTGGGTTTGCCTTTCTGTGGTTCAGAAAATGAGTGGAATTTTAATCGAATCCAGACTTTCCCATGTGTTCATGTTGACAGCATTTATTACTGTAACTACAAGGGCCAAGCTGATGCTTCCTTGTTGTTTAATGAAATATATCAGTTTATCTAGTTCAATAAATTAGTCCATGTAATAAAAAACATAGATTCCCAAATCTCTTGTTTTCCTCACCTTTTGAAAACAGAGTAAAAGAAAAAGTGGTGGAAGTCAATGATGTTCAAAGTAAGGCTTAATTTACAAGTGAATGATAGAATCTTTCTGCTTTTTCCTCAGATGTATGATGCAATTGTGCTCATCCCTAAATGATAATGTATGTTTTGACATTGAAGCTTTCAATACAAATGTGAGGCAGCTTCAATACTTTATCTAGTTCAGTGTTGATCAGAAAACTGTCTCTGCAGGTGTTTTTTCAGCTTAGTATTACACCAGCTATTCAGGAATGGAATGGAGAATTCAGTAGGCTATACTGTCCTACCAGCCAAAATCAATTCAATTTACCTATTCAAGGCACCTTTCCAGAGTGATAAAACATTACACTGTGAAGTTTTTGTAGCTTTTTGCAAAGAACTATAACTCTGTGATCAGATGCAGTTGAGCTTGCTTTTGCTTTTTTTTCCTGTTTGATGTTTTTGGTTTTAACTTCCTGGGAGAGGTATTTTCCTATAACTTTTGATCTCCTCCTTATGCATCATGCAAACACTAACCACTATTCTCCACTGCTCTAATTCAACCTGTATTCCCAGCTTCTGGGAATAACAGTGCAATATCTAGGTAGGTATACCTAGAAGCTAACATCCACATTTGACTTTATCTCTGGAACCTAATTGTACACTATCTTTGCTTTTTTCATAATTTGGCTGAGACTAAGACTTGGAAGGGTCTGCTCTGACGTTGAAGTCTCACAGGGGTAAAAGAAAGGTGATACTTAGGAGCAATGATCTGAGGGTCAAAGAGATTGTTCTGTACTTGAGTGTTTTCTCATACCATGAGTCTTCCAAAAAAGATTTACAGTTTTAGTTTACTTTGGGAGCTTCAGCCGTTTCTGAGATGAAACGAACAGCCAAGATTTTTTTTCCCCTGCAGTGTGACCTTTGGAAAATTTCTTCACTGTAGTTTATTTGGATCTCCAACCCTGTGCTACTTTTGTCAGAGCAAAACATTACAGAGACTGTTAACCTGCTGAGAACCTGACAAATATTGCACCAGATGTAAAAGATACTGGAAACGGCCTTTTATGAGCCATCAAAAAGCCAGTGAAGTCACTGACCCAGAAAGCCTAAATTTCACCAAGCCACAGCTGGGGAAGAAATCACAACAAAAGGAATCAGATTTGTTTGTATCACAGCTGATGAAAGAAAACCATATCCATATCCACTCACCTGTCTTACTCTCTTTTTTGAGCTTCCAACTCTGAATATTCCTACTGTCTGGAGACCTGCAAGTGTAACACACCATAGCACTATTTTATTGATTAATTTTCTCATGAAAACTGCATTTAACCAAAGCATTCTGACTTAGGTGTATACTTAAAAGGATTTAAAATAAAAAGCAACATATTTCTCCACAAACTTGTACTTACCACGTTGATGCAAGATTCGGTTGTGATTAAGAAGCCACTCCCTGTGGTTTTTATGGATCACAATTAATCTGAAAACTGGCATCTCTGTGACATTTCTTGTGATGCCACTTTGGTAGTGCTACTGCTATGAGGAATAAAGGTATGCAGAGACTGAGGCATTGCTCAGGGTTTGGAGGTGTAACTTCCAGGACTGACACCAAAGGCAACAGGCAGTAAAACAACTAAATACATGGGCATTGAGCTGTGTCTTTTGGTACAGGATGAAGCCGGTATTTGGGGTAACTCACTGGTTCTAAAATGCCTGAATAATTTGAGAGGTGACATGGTCTTTAGCAATAACAATGTGAGTGGTAATTTTAGAGCCTTAAGGACCTGTGTAGATAATATAATTTTGCATGGCACTTTTGCAAAAGGGATAAAATTAGCTATAAGTTTAGAAGTTTACAGTCTAAAAAGGGCTACCTGTAATCTCTACTGACATACAGGAGATGTAAAATTACCTTGTGAAACAAATGCCTTCTAACAGCCATTAGGCTACACTTGCTTGCTAGAGATGCAGAATTTGGGGTAGCAGATCTTCATCAGAGAAATTCAGAGAGAATTCAGTGGTTTAGTTTTTACTCTCAACGTAATACCTTGTTTTAAATATTCACTCTTTGGTTAACACAAAATTACATTGATGCACTATCAGTTACTAAACCCAGGAACACTGGCAGGGAATCATCTGAGAAGGAGATACACACACAGTGGGGGCAAAACCTGCAGGTTACCTTCCTACACATACAGTATTTGTTCTACACTGCAGATCTACAGAAAGCCAGCCTTTTGTATCTCTGGGACATGATCCCAAGGTAAATAGGGAAGTTGAACAAGGACAGGGGCTTTTATGTACAATTAACATTTGTTTGTCATATAATGCTCAGAATTATCCTTTACAGAATTCATCAGAAACTGCTGGTGATTTGTGGCCGAAAGACTTACACACCACAGGTGACTATTTTCAGAATCAGCAACTTGGTCCATCATATAGCCTGGAATGATGTTGCTACAGTGTCCATGTTCTACCATCTTTAAATTTCTCTCAGTTCCAATGAGTGTCTTGTAGACAGTAGATTAAATACATTACTGCATTGTGGTATATTATAGTTTACTCTAACAATGAACAATAAACTATCATAAATTTCCTTTAAAAGGAAACTTCAATGTAAAGCAAATATTTTTGTAAAGAGCATCATCTAGAAAAGAACTTTGTTATGACAGTGCATTAAGAGAATTAAAAAAAACTGACAGATGATCAGATGACATAAAATCACACAATCCACATGATACTCAGTTGGACGGCTTTTTTGGCTGACTCAAATACTTTAATGTTCTCCAAACTCAGCTACCTTTGCTTAATGAGATGGAAATCATTCACCTCAAACTCAATCATTCCATTCTTACTTGTTAGCCATGGTATTTAACCTCTGTAAAAGACTAACAGTAACTATCTTTTGCAGTGTTCCTTGATACATTAGTAAAGAAGATAGTTTTCAGTTATGAATTATGAAAGCTCAGCATTGTTGTTTAAATTGCAGTCCCTCATCTGCAAAAGCCTTTCATTCAGTTAGTAAATGATTTCTTGCTGGTGAAATTAGCATCGAATACATATTTTTTTGTTACAATCACCATTATTTTATGGTTTGTTGATTATCTGGCCATGTGATAAGTCCATCTTGCTGTCGCCAAGTTATTTCAATTATCATTAAAAAACTTTGCAAGGCTAAGATAAACTGGCAGAGATGAGAGTGTGATTTTTGTGAGCAGATACCTAGATTGACTACTGTTTCTGCATTATGTAAAGCTGTGGGAGGCTTGTGTCTGGACAATCATGAACACATAATAAGAATACTGGAAGGAGTCTGTAATTTCTTTGGAGAGAGCTGGCCTGAGTCTGAGGCTGGTCAGGAGGAATCAAGCCAGAGACAAACTGAGTATTCAGCCTTCAAGCCTTGCCCTGGAAAGGAAGAGGCTCTTTAGAGCTAAATATATATTTAGCATGGAATTCTTTCTTATTCTGAGCCTACATCGTCAAAAATCAAGTCTTGCAATGCAGGATAAATAGTTCACCTAGATCTCACACCCTAAGATCCACTGGATGTGAAGAATGAATCCAGACTGACTGGCACATTTCAGACTTTTTATTCTGAAGGTACACCTCTAGGGCATGAAGGGCTGTTTCTGCAGAGCTGAGCACCCCAGTACAAGATGAGTGACCTCCAAGAAAAGCCTCATTCCTGTGCTCTATGGGTCAGTTTACAAGCTTGTAGCATCGATCTTCAGTTTGGGAAGTTATCATGTTGTAATTACTTGTGAAAACACTATCTTTAGCAAGAGGCAAAACAGGAGGGAAAGTGTCTAGCTTTCAAAGATTTCCTTGCCAATGAAAGCATATACTTCTCAAAATAGGCATTTATTTACATTATAGTAAAAATACATCTGCCACTCCTGGGAAAACAAAATATTCTTACCATGCTTTTCCAAGTGCTGGCAGCAACTATCTACAAGCCGGGGAACCTGCCTGTAAATAGGGTTCAGGCTTAGTTTCTTATCTCTTGCCTTTTCTTTCTTGCTCTGGGCTTCTGCTGGCAAAGAGAGCTGGAGAGCCTCCAACAATCTTGAGTGATTGTCATCAAGATCTGTAATAGAGTCCACAGACATGGCGCCCTGTGAAATACACACACATGAATAATCAGTAGGGCTGGGGAAATCTCAGCATCACAGGATGCCCAACAAAGACTTCTGCCTACCTGTATTTTAAACAAGCCAATATAAAAATACAAATAGCTACAACATTTTTATAAATTAATAAAGTTATAGTAGCCGTGTAATGGATAGGAAAAATCGCTATGGTACCAATGTTATTCTTATATTACAACAAATACAAATTAAAATACTGAAAAAAATTAAATGCCTCCCATTCATTTGCTCTATCTTTTTACTGCTGTAAGCCTGCACATACTGCAGGGCAAGGATGAATCATGGTCTGTAGGTGCACCTCAGCAGTACCATACTCATGTGCATGGAGACATATAGATATTTTTTAATCTTATCACCTACTTCTTCTGTAGCTTGGATCATTGTAACAGTCAAACTTATTCAAAATTATTTACAATCATATACCATATATAGTTTACAGCTAATATCACAAAAACAGCTGGAGAGTTTGAAATAATCCCATTCTTTCATAGAATAAAGATATGCCAGAGAAGTTGAGGGGTAGGTAATATTTTTTAAATAATCCTACTTCATGTATCTTAATATTTTAAAATCATTAAAATTCCAATGAAAGCTTTGAAAGCTAGGTTTGGATTACAGCAAGGTGCAGAAGTTCAAGCAGTCTGTAAAGGATAAAGCAGCACAAGCAGCAGGAGGTTTATGGCGTGTTTCAATTTTCATACTCAAAAAATAAGACCTTTTTTTTCAAAGCTCAAGATTTCTATCACTTCAAAATTAACATTTCTCTCAATTCTTATTAAACTTATGAGGCAAAAGCATTCTAGGATATATGTAGTCTTACAATAATAATATAACACAAAGAAAAAAATCCAGGTTTTAATCCTATTAAAAATATGTATTGTAAACTAATTTCTTTAATTCTGAAACAGCATACATAACGTAAAATGTACTGTACAGGGATGCAGCATGTCATCCTAAGAAATAATAAAGAAAATGTAAATTCCTACTCAAAACTTTTCTGACAACTAGAGCTTGTAAAAAGCACACTGTTCTGCTGACATGTAATTTATAGACTGCTAGTCAGAACTCCACGTCTATTAAATGAGAGCTGTACAATTGCCTACAAGGAAGTGTCAAGCTCTAGAAGTATTTTGTTCCATCAGCCTAGCCAACTGGACTTTATAAAGATTTTCAACTCACAGGCAGAATTCACAAAACATCTACTGAGATTTCAAACTCATTGATAAATTCCTAGTTCATAATACCTTAAAAAAAAAACATTTAACTTATCAAGTATAGTTCTGTTTCTTGTAACTCACTGTAGACCTATAAATGAAGTACAGTGAAGTTTTTAGATTTTTTTTGCCTGCATTACTATAAACTGTTACTAGATCCTTCAGAATGCAACTTTTGACCTTTATTTCTGATGTCTCTCAAAAGTACATCTGCTTGATTCCTTTTACCATTTCCTGCCAACAGGAAAAAAAACCACAAACAAAAATCCCCTCCAAACCAAACAAAAACCTCTGGCTATGATCCATGTGTGTAAAATTCCAACTGAAATATATTTTGATTTTATTTAAGAGTTTGGCATTCCAAACATCAAATGAATCAATTGACACTGAAAATCCTAACCCCACCCTCATCACATGCCCCTGTGTGACAGGTGCCCACCTCTATACCCTGCCTTCACTGGCCCTTTCCTGTCTGCAAAGCAATCATTATCAGTCACTTAAATCGGATTCAGATCCCTAAAATAGATGCAAATACAGTCACTTCAACATGGTCCTTGGGCATTTTATCAAAGTTGTGGATTAACTGGAACACTGAGTTGGCCTTAGGAAGTGTGACCTTGAGTCCAGTGACAGAAGTCACTGCTTGGCTGTACCAAGTTCAGGTCAGCTCTGATTTTACAAAACGCACAGGCAAACACCAACAACATACTCCATGGATGCTGATCAAACTCACCAGACCTATTAGAGTGGGCTCAGACAGACCTACCTGACTGCTGAGGAGCAGTGCAGGAGAAGACTGTGCCCACCACTGCCCACTGCTCCAGGTCTAGTAACACACAGGCTTAGGTACCTGAACTGCAGCACCCAGCAACTGAAGAAAATCAAATTCCATCTACCAGGCATTACCTTTGCACATAATGGATACCAGTCCCTGCTCCCCCATGACGAGTTCAAAACCTAGATATACCGAGGAAGTCTTAAGCTAAGCACACAGTAACATGAAGGAAAGTGGAATTTAAAGTCTCAACTTCCAACTGCTGGGCAAAAATCCTACACAGAAAATGCAGCAACACTGGTTTTTGTCAAGCTGTTGGAGGAAAGAGAACCACAGCACTCACACCATGAGCTCTGCAGCCAGCATTACCTTCTACCTCTTACTGAAAGTCTCATCTGAATGCTTGAAGACTCACTGAAATACACAAAAGTGACACAGTTGCAAAGTGAAGAGTGAAATTATAAAAAAATCCCTCCAGTTTAAGTTTAAGAGGACTGTACTCCAGGTTTCTGCGCAGCATTTTTGTGATAAATTTGTTGTATCAGTTGCATGTACTGAAAAATAATTTAAAAAAGTTTTGTAAGCATTTTTCAGTTGAAAACAAAGAGCACAACAGTGCTTAAGAGAGAAAAGATAAGTGTAGGCTTCCTTACATCTCCTAAAGAAGCCCAGGGCACAGGAGTAAGTGCACTGATAAAGAGAATTATAAAGACGGACAAGATATGGGACATGAGTTAATATTAATGTAAAATAATTGTCAATTCATGAAATTCATTCACTCTGCACTCTGAAAGCTGCAATTGACATAAAAAGAAATAAAACAAAAAAAAAAACCCCAACCCAACAAGAACAACAACAACCCCAAACCCTAAAACCAACCAACTATTCAAACAAACAAAACAAGCAAAACTCTCCCTCAGCTTCTAGGAACTTTTTTCCCTTTGTCCCAATGATCTCTATGGATGTACTAAAGGTGCCATGTTCTTCTGCTTGCTCACTAGTCAGATATATCAGAAATCTTACCACATTTTGCAAAAAGAACAGATGACTCTGGACACACGAGTTATCTTTCTCTCCGATAAAAAAAAAAGGTTCTGAAGCCAAGGAGTACATACAGTGAACTTTTCTTTTTTGTCACTGCCAAATTCTGAAAGAAGGTCATGGGTTTCCCTTCCAACTAAGTCAAATGACTCTGCACATGCATTTTGTGTGAACACAAATGGCTGTTCAAATGGTTTGCACAGACCAACAGATGCGCATTAAGGCGTATACAAGACTGCAAACATCAGTCTTTCAGTTCTGCAGATAGAATATAGACACTTCAAGCTTTAGTTGGCAGCTAGGCAAACAAAGAGGCCCATGACCTGCCTTCTGCCATCTCTCAGTTTGCAATTTACTCCAGTTCTAGACCTCTTAAACCCTGGTTTGAAGAGCCCAACAGAGAATTTCTATGAAGCAGGTTTTATCCTAAGGATGAAAGAAGGCTAGGTTCTTAAGAAAATAATTTCCGTTCTAGAGTCTGTTCTTGTACTTCAATTCTTGCTCAGATTTCTTAAAAGGGGTTTTATTCAAAGTATTTTATTATGCAAGTTTTTTCTCCATCCATTGCAAATGAAATCAAAAAGCAGAAAAGTCTAGATCTCCTATTCCACTGTAAGAAAAAAATCAAAACAACTAACTGTAGAACTGGAAGGTTCAGAGCATAAAATTTACTTACAAGGAACAAATTTATGCTAAAAAATGATCAATTTTACAGGCTGATTAGTATTCAACCCAAACCCACCACTCTGCATTTTGCTGTCAAAGGTTATCTTCATAGCTTACATGAAGAAACAACCTTCAAAGATCCTGCTGCAAATCTAGTCTGACAACTCTTTACTTACCACGGGGGATATGATGTGGGTTAGACGGCGAACATTTTTATTAATATAAGGATATGTACTAATAGTCAGATTTATTGTCAGGTTAGAGCTAGATTAAGATAAGTATACCTATAAATATCAAACACATAGGTTTAAACTTCCTCTACTGAAAAAAATCAGGTTGAAGACAGATGGAATTTGTTAAATCTAAAAGACTTAGACAGGAGGTAGATAAAGGGAGCAAACAGGAAGACTTCCAGATAATCTCTCTGCCTCTCTGCGATCTGTTACAGACTCACAGAGTCTGTATCCATATCATCTTTTCCCACCAGCATCAGCAAAAGAAGATTTTCACTACAGGTAAGGGTTTTCTGATGTTGATGAGGGTGAGTTCCACCTGAAAAAAACCCACTATTTGAAGAAAAAGTAGTCCACAGCCCACACACATAACAGGTTTTTCCTGGTCCAGCTAGACCCTCTGGACCCACAATCACACATCCCATTGTGACGAATCTACTTACACGCCTCCTTGCTCGCGGCGCTGGCTCAGGTGTGTTAGGAGAAGTAGATTCATTTGGTGTTTCTGAGGTTGAGCTGAGAGATGAGTTACTGCTTGAAAGTTCTTTGTTCTGTCTTTTAGTTCCAAATGGTAAGAGAAAGGCCACAAAATCTGAAACATCTTTTTGCTCTTCTCTCTGAGAGTCTTGCTTGAGCTTGTAGGCCCGGTCATTAGCAATCACTTGAGACAAAGGCATCCCAAAGGCCTGGGGAATAAATTCTGCAACAACAACAAACACCTAATAGTTACCAAACATCTGATATTTATTTAGTGAAAAAATAATTAACTCTTACGTTGTTCAGGAAAACAATCTGAAGTCCCTTTAAATATATAGCAATTGCAATGAAGTACTGGACTCAATAACAACAGTGCCAGGTAATTGTAGCCCATAGTATCTGAATCATATTTCTAGTCACATAATGCAAGACACTGCACAGAATCTTGGAAAATCACTTGAGATCACATTTAATTAAGATGTTAACTTCCACCAAAAGTAACTGAACTAGAGCACTTCTAGTTACATGTAATGGTGCAGAGGGGCATCAGAAGCTCTGGTAACCATCCTGAGACTGGGGAACCTCGCTGGACTCTGCCAAAGCTCTCTCCCACTTTTCAGATCCCTTCACCAGGTGCCTTTCTCATAAATGCTGTAGGGCACCAGAGTCAAGGGGTCCTGGCATGTACACCAGTTTCACCACAGTTCAGAAGAGAATGAATCTACCTGTTCAGAGAGCCTCAAAGTACATTCAACACTCAGACTAAGCCTTCAAGGATATAATTTTAAATTTACACAAGAACTATACTGTTTTAAATACTAATAAGATTAAACCTGTTTATTAGTGGTATTTCAGTATAAAGTTCCTTTGTAACAGTAAAAAAGCATGGACACATGGAAACACAGGAGAACACGTTTGTCTCAATTAAGAGAAAGAACATAATCCTATCTCACATCAATACAACTGTACTGTACAAAACCAGCATATATCTAAGGTCTCAAAGTAAAATGGTTAAATATTTTACAAAACAGAAAAAAGTTTTACAGTGAATCAGTCAGCAACAATGAAATCCTCATTAATAATTTTCAAATCAGATCTATCTGAGATTAGCAGAAGTAAAACCATGGTGACAGATTTCCAGCTAGAACTGGTCTGTGCTCAAACGAAATGAAAAAAAAAGCTGTTGATGTTATTCACCCTGGTGAAAATGAGTGCAACTGGCTTCCAGCTTCAAACTTGCTCGTATCAGGAATAAATAAACCACCAGAGATGAAAATCAAATTTCTTTAAGCATCAAAAAAGGAACTATAAAAAAAAGAACGCAGAAAAATTCTTATATACTATACTTTTGCCACAATCATGTAAATAATTAAAGGCCAAAATTCCTCCTGGAATTTTAAGTCTGACTAGGTCTTTGATGACACTTCCAAATTGAACCTGGATTTGCAAAAAAGTAGGGCATTGAAAAGAACAGGATATTGTAAGAATTTTGAATGAAGACACTACTAGTCTATCACACCAAAGAAACAACAGCCCGTTGTTCTGATTTGGTAGAAACATTCCTGCTCTTTGGAAGCATGAAATGGTAAGATGCGAATTAACTTTGGTAGCCAAACAAAACTAAGTCAAGAAAGCAGAACCTCATATATCAAGCAACTCTGCAATGAGTAGCACACCTAAAACCATCTGCATTTAATTAAGGACAAGAAACATCATCACACAGATATCAAGCAATGCAGGGATTGCCAGTTCCAGGAGTTCAGTTAGACCATTCCCTCCTGTACTCAGCAGAGTGTGTCTACAAAATTAGGACAGTATTAATATTAAAATTTTTTTGACTGTTCTGAATTCTCTTCCTAATTAAAATTTAAGATCACAAATTTGAAATGCACATATGCAACATGTGCATTCTGGCTGTCTAACCAGATGCTTTGTTATACTCCCAGCACTCCTTTTTATTTGTCCTTCTACAACATTTTCTGAGAAAAGCCAACACAATTGGTTTGGCTCAGAGCTTGTTGGGAGCAGAATTGGGAGAGGACAGCAGTATTTAGCTCATGCAATGCCCAAAGCATGCTGGTGATATTGATATGACATCAACTGGGACAAGACTACCACTGCTTCAATAATCAAGTTTCATTAAAATTACCCTCTCCCTGACTTCAGTATGTGAAGGCTGGCATTTTGAGGTAAGCGTTGCCCCTCCTTTGAAACTCTCAGGTGTGGGATTCCAGGTTTTTAATTGCTCTTGCTCAATGTGGGCCTGAGAAAGGACAACAAGCCTCTTCTTCAGGCTGCTCTGATCTAGGCCTTCTCAGAGGACATGAACCTCTTCCTTGATTTCTCAGCGTCTGGCAGAGATGTGGAACTGGATCAAAACCAACTGGTTGAATTTCAGACTAAATACAGATGGCAGTGGTGCTGGCTGGCAGTGGTAATTACATTAAAGAGTTTGCAAACCCAGCAACGTTTTGCTCATTTGTTGACATTAACAGAATCAGTTGTCCCTTCTGCAGATTGTCTACAGCCTCAAGTTCCCACCAAAATGTGTGCGCTTGCACCAGAGGCTGTGGTGGCAAGGGAGCATGTTCTACCCACCACTCTTCAGAAGCATTCAATCCCAACCACATACTTCTTGGACAGGTAATTAGAGTGAATGTTAGCCCTTCTGACATTTCAGACTCATTAAAAAAGAAAAGCTGCATTCAGGTGAAGTAATTAGCAACCCACAGATGGGAGAGAAAGAGCACTAACTCAAGTCACAAGATGTGTACAGGTTTATGGTTCTGGTCTTACAAGAAAGGTAAAAGGACCAGCTGCCTTTTGACAGCTGTAGGCTGAGGATCCCCTCTGTGGGAGATGTTTCATTTGCTGAAACCTCTGAGCATTAATGAACCTTCCTTTCATTAAGGAAGAAACATACCTTAAAGCAGTGGCTCAGACCTTGGTCTACTGCATATATACTGAGTGCCAAAGCTACTAAATTAGTTATTCTCTTTAAATGTATCAAAAAATTGATCACTTATTCAATGAGGAGACTAGGCAGCTTAGAAAGATGTTTTGCAAAAAGCATCATGTAAAAATGTGAAATAACCTGGCAGACTGGGCAATCAGCTTGGAAACAGACTTTTAATCTTAGCCAGCCTCACTTTTAATACACTACAGTTTTCAGTGTGTACTGGCAAAGGAGAGAATTTACTATTTTGGAGAAGTGCATAATTTCTCTCACCAGAAAGTCAATCCTGCAGCTGAGGCAAGTTTCTTAACAAAATTTTGATTGAAATTGATATGTTCCTAAGAAATCTTTCTTTGGTGGTAAATCATCATTTTCTAATAAAAAGCAGCATGTCACAGAAAAATTCCTAGCCAGATCAAATAAGAGTTTCAGTGATCTCAAATCCTCCTTTTTGTTAATCAAATGATAATATTCAGGATGTTTACCCACATGGTTATAGCTTACTTGGCCTCATATCACCCTGTCCAAATATTTTTTAGAAGACTTCTCTGAAGTTTCAGCTGGTGAAAACTGCTTTCCATCCCACAGAACACATCAGTCTATTAAGAACCAGTGACATCTATATTCTAGATTCTAATGAGTCTTTCAATACCATTAAAGTGAAAAGCAACTATGGTTAGGGTCCTTAGTATTCAGAGTTTTTGTATTAAGTACATCATGAATGGTGGTTTTGGGTTGCTAAAATCCTGTTACCAAGATTTACTAAGGTGCTTGTACCATATCTATTTAAATGACAGGAATAGAGATCAGAGAATAGAGTGCTTTTAAAGGGATATTTAAATGGGTCTTTAAGTCAATCTCCTCAGCTAGCCAGACTGGGTAACTCTGTTTTGCTAACGCAAATCAGTTATTTCAGATCTGTAGAGACAGTGAGGGAAGCAGAAAACAAGGAAAACAGAAACCCCAGTCCATAATGGGAACTGCAAAATTCCTTCCATCTCAAGATTCTTCAAAACCTGCAGTGATACCTGAGATAAGACAATGTTCTCAGCATCAGTTCTGCAGCTGAAAATCTCTTCTCCTGCTATTCAGAGCTCAGTGACCTTCAAGAAGTGATATAAGGCCCTCTCAATTACTTATCATTTTTTCTGGGAATAGGTCTGCAGTGTTTTTAAAAAAAATTAAAGAGATTATTTGGTACTTTACTTGACTTTAGTATAAAATATGACATAATGTTGGTTTAAAAGCCCCTTTTTTATGCCTAGAGAACTTGAGAAACATATTCAAAGTTTTTTATAGAGGTATGATAGGGTGGTGGAAAGGCTTTTAAAAAACAATTTCTGATAAACTACAATAAAAAAATAAACTTCATTTATTCATCTCCCTCCTTAGGCTGTGCCAAGGCACATGGACACCATGAGAGGCTGAACTACTGAGAACAAACGCAAACATTAATTGATACATCTTAATTTACTGAGGATGAATAAGAAGTAAACACAAAGGACATTATCAAGAATTTTGAATTAAAGAAAAATCAAACATCCACTGGATTTGCATATGCCACAGAGTTACCAGGAAGGCCTTTTCTCAAGAAGTCCTGCATACACAGCAGCTCTGCAAAGGCCTCACAGATGAACCTGCCAAGTATTTACACTCCACACAGAAACGTCAGCAAAAGGGATGATTCTCAGTTACTCAAGCAATCATATAACAAGTGATTATTATTTCTGAGCAGATCCCTTTGTTAACCTGTAGTGTTTTCTGGAACCAAAGCAAAACAAACTTGGTTTACTGATAAAATCGTCTAGGACAAGTAAATTTCTGGGAGGCAGCTCTCTCAGGCATGCCTGTGTGTACTTTAAACGTAGGCCTGCTTACGCTGACACCCCTATCACTGGCAAGGGATGGCAGCTTCTGCTGCTGTAAAAATCAGCACTGAATTTGTAAGGAAACAATATCCAGCTGCCAGCACACACAGCATCCTGACAATGTCTTATTCCACGCAGCACAGACATGTTACTGCTCCTTCAGCCTGAGTAGTGTTTGTCTGCAGCCAAAGCCAATGTTTGGAGACACTTGTAGACAGTAGGATCAAGGGTCATGATGGCCATTAATAACAAGGAGGCTGGGTAAAGCAAAAACACTTGAATGATGGAAGCTGAAAATATTGCTTAAATATCTGAGTGGAGTGCTGTTCTCCTGTTTAGTCTGTTTACATCCAGCAAGTTTTGCTATATCCCGCTTTGGCGAATTACTCAGAGATGTAACAGCAATTGAAAAAAATACTTTTACAATTTCTCCCCTTTTAATGAGATGTTGACAGAAACATGGAAAAGGACAGAGAGATGAAACTCATTCTAAGCACATTAAATTCTACTGTAGTGTCTTCACTGGCCTTCAGAAGTCTGACAGGTTGCTGAAACTCTCACTTAACAGGCTGACTGATCAATCTAAATAAAATGTGAAGTTTTGACAATAAAAGCTCCATAGATTGGACTGAGTCCTAAAATTATTACAACTTATTACATCTCCAAACAACTCTAGAAAAAATGAGTATCATTCCTTTTGGTTATGCCTTTTAAGCATAGATGCCTGGTGGGGTGGATGAAGAACAGACTTGAGCACAAATCTGAGAGCAGTAGCACCTCTCCAGAGAGAGTAACCCCAGAAACCTGCCCTGTGGGGCAGTTCAGTGCACGTCAGTGCAAAAGAGGGTTTGTCAGGCAAGAGCTGCAGTGAGGCCTCCAATCATGCATCCCTGGTGATCAGCATGGTGGCTCTTTCTTTCCCCCTCTGTGGCCTCCTGTGCCAGGCACATCCCTGTTATCTTTGATTGCAACTCACACACATGATCACGTGGTGCTGCATGATTGTCAGGATTAACCTTCAGGAGTCTTTACAAAAGGAGATTTTCAGGTGGCACATACCCTGGGCAGCACCAACAACACAGTCCCCTCAGCCACTACTTGTCTGGGCATCTGGGGGCTCCCAGGCTGGGATAGAGAAAACGCAAAATATCTGGAATTAATCACTCTTCCAACTGCAACTGTGTTTACAAATGTGATGCTGAGATATGGAAGCTAAGTCTACATTAAGGCAGCTGCATCCTCTGTATGAAGTGTCTGGTAATCAGCTTCCCTGCTTCCCCTCCGACATCCTGTGAACCAACCATGACCAGAAAACCTGACAAGTAAGAGGTCTTGTTTTCTTCTCACAATAGCACAACTGGACTAGTGACCAAAAAAAACCCACCACAAACCCCCCAAAACAAACAGAAGGAAGGCATTCCTTTCAGGCATGAGGACTAGGGACCTGCCTGGGTGGGTGTGTGCTCCCAGACTTCACTGCAGCACATCCACGCTCACAGTGAGGAGTGTTAGTCCTGGACCAGGTGCCCAGAAATGGAAGATGCTCCCTTTATGGAACAAGCTTGCTGCGACAGTCATGTCGAGGGAGGCTCACTCTGACTTCAGCTGACGTGGAGGCCACTGCTCAATTCTGATGTAAGCATAGAAAGTGGGGCTCAATTCTGATGTAACCATAGCAGGGTCATCCTTATGGAGACCAGCAGCACAAAGCCTTACATTTTCCTTTCCAGAGCTAACTCAGCAGCTGGAAGCTGGGCGAAAACTGGCCCCCTAACTCCTGAGGCTTGAAGAGATGCTGGTGTTGCTGCTTCCCACAGGAAAACAGCCACCTTTCAACCACTGTGCCAGGCTAGTGGCCACCATGGGACAAACTAGCAATCCTGGTCATTCATTTGCTCTGCTGTCATGCATTAAGAGTCTGCTCAGCAAGTACCTGAGTGGCAAATGATCTTTAGTAACTCAGAAAGGCAGAGAAAAGTACACCAGAACCAACCATGACCAGAAAACCTGACAAGTAAGATGCCACATGCTGCTAATTGGGCTACTTTTGCCTAACATTAGTAAGAGTAGATATGCCTTTCTTTTCCCTCTGCTAACACAACCTGTTCAGAACTTGACTCCTTCTAATTTTCTGGACCCTTACTGACCAACCCAAGTTTTCCCTAAAGGAAGGAGAGAAATACAGATTCTACTGTTTGAGAAGTATTGGGGTATTTTCCTCAGATAGGGTTCTCCTATAATATTTTGTAAGTGGAGAGTGTATATAAAACATCTCGGTAACTCAGAATAGGACAGTGAGAGATGGGAGAAAAAGGATAAAAGCAGATGGGTATATGTTTGAAACATATGAATTTCAAATAATAATATGAAAAAAGGAATTCAAATTAGGAGAATCAGCATAGTGATTTCTAAAAATGCTTGGTATAGTTAACCAGATAGTACGAGCAAGGCTGAAAACCAGGAAGTAGATAAATTTAAAAAATGATGAATAAGTACAAAGTGCTGACCTTTACTGTGCCAACTAGTGAGCCCTAAAAGGCAAAGTGACTCAGAAAACCCTTCAGAATAAAAAACAAGTATCTTCCCAAACCTACTGACTGAATGGAGTATAAATGCTACCATGCAAGGTAGAGAGAAGTGTAATAGCAGAAAATAATATTACCTTGAAGTGCTTAACTGGTGCAGCTTTGTAATAGTACAAAATAATGCAAGGCAATATAAAGAAAAATATTGTTTGAAAGACCTTTGGCAACAGAGAATTTAGTGGAATAAAGACCAGCTCCGGGTTAAGGATTTATATCCATCACCGAAAGAACACTCTCACTTCTCAAGGCTCTGCACTAAAGACCATCGGTGGAGCTCTGAAAGTGCAACTGCAAAGATCCACCAGGTTTGGGTGACACAGTGAAATGCTGGCTTTGGTGAATTATCAAAGCAATTTATCATTGTTAAAATCTGCTACAGTAATGAAAAAATCTGAGGAAAAAAAAGCCAAAATTTATTTTAACTCTAAAAAGCTCTAAAGAGAAATTTTCAACAGAGACTACCGCACTCACAGTACCCCTAAGGGAGGAAAGATGAAAGCTTTCAGTACAACAAAATCTGTAAGAGACAATATAGTTTAAAAAGCAGGATGTGATTGGCCTTTTCTGATGCAGAAGAGCACCTCACAGGCCCTATGAAGATCAATACTGGCAAATACAATGGGGGGGTTTAAGCATAAGCAGGGCAGGTTTTGGACAGAACTATGTTGCTTTGCACTCTTATCTGCACTAATAACTACAGAAAAAAACCACAGCAATGTAATGACCAACTAATTACAATATAATCAACTATAATCCATTAATAGGACAATGCAAAAAAGATTTCCCCCAAAGGTGGCTATAAAATCATTAAATCTTTTCCTTAATGACTCCTCCTGCATGTGACCTCAAGACATATATCAAGTAATTTTTGTAACAAATTAAAAGTTTGGTAGTTCCAGTGTAATAATACAGGAATATACAGGATATACACAGTGATATATACAGGAAGCCACTGTATATATCAAACCAATGTGTCAGGGCAAATTCAGTTTTAGAAAGATTAATACAAATATTGTCCATAACCAATTTTGAATCAAGAAAATAATAATAATGTATTTTAAGTCATCAAACAAGTTAAAATATTTTCTCCTTGACAGCTATCTAAACTAACTTGGAAATGGGGATGTTGATTTTTTCTATTGTTTCATTCTTCTGCTAAACTAGACTAAAATTGAGGACATCAGAGTAACCAGGTTACTTCTTCTGTCACAAATTCCTGCATTTGTGCGCACGTTTGTGAAACTGGGAAAATAGTACTGAGTTTTACAACCATTTTTCCAAAAGTGAACAGAAAATTAGATTACCTACGTGCAATTTCACAGACATTTTCCAGTGTCTCAGTATTTAGACTTAGTTCAAATGGCTCCAAATTACAGGTCAGCTTCAGGTCTTGGATTAGGATCCAGCCCATAAAGCTGATTAGTGTCCAAACAAAAGAGTACAACCATATCTGTAAATCCATGTCACGTGGAGTTCATTAAAATCCAACTGATCAGTAGCACTGAAGCATTTATATATATTAAGCAATGGCTCTTTTCCTAAGGTTAAAGAAAAGAAAGCATGCCAACTGATTTGCTTGGGCAGTGCTGGGTTTATGTGCTTTGTAAATTGAAAGTACAAATGCAGGTAAAGAACTGGATCATGTTACACAGACCACATTCTGCACTAGATGGTGAAAATGGGCAGAAAGAACATTGGAGAAAAGATGCAGTCCTTTTAAGTCTTACTTTTTTTCTTGGGAAAAAAAAACAACCAAAACCTTTCAGTTGAAGAGATCTGAGTTATACTAAATTCAATCAGAAAAGATAAAACATATTTTAGCTTGCAAATAAATACCTAGACAGTATATCTGCTCAAGAACATTCTACTTTAAAAAGTATGCATCAGACTAAAGAATCTCATATGCAAAACTAAGCCCTGATCACTAAATATGTACTGATTTTACCTTTGTCTCTGTTCTTCTCCTTTCCTAAAGAGTCCAGTTTCTTTCTTAATGACTTCTTCCTCTTTTGTCCATCTGTAAGAGGCAAAAAAAAGAAAACAAAAAAAGGAAGTAAGTGAAGAGAAGTAACCCTGAACAAACTGCTGCACAAGCTGTAGGAACACGGAGTGAGATGGTCACAGCACTGGGTGAAGGAAGGGTGTGAGGCACATTTCACAAAGGCTGGGGACTGTCACAGTCCTCCAGCCCAAAGGAGTGTGGCTTTGCTCACCCAAATGCTGAGGTATACTGGGGAACACAGATGTATCCCCTGCATGCTGCTGGGTACATTTACACAGTGTGGAAGTTTTTTGCTGGATGATTTTGACAGCAAAGCACCATAAACCTAAAAGGCACTGGATAGCCTTCATCCATGGTCACAAGACTGATGCGGGTGTGGAAGTAAAGGTAGTATGTGGAAAGGGAGGATTACTAATGTCCAGGATAAAGTTCTGCATACCAGCCATACCAGGTGGGTGATAGCTGACCACCTTCACATGACCCATCTGATCTGAATTCATTTTGGGAGCTGGCAGTTGGGAACAGCATGTCCAGATTGGTTCATTACAGCCTCAGAGAAATTTTTGTTCTGAAAACCGATATATCGTCCAAGTTTTCATTAAGGCATTAAAGGACCAAAGGTTTTAAGCAATATCAGAGGCAGGTTGGTTCTTGAAACAATTATATCAAAAGGCTGGCTATCATTATTTCCTTCAGCAGCATCTTTTATAATAAAAAGTCAACACAACAGAATTTTATTTATTAGGTCTCAACAAATACCAGGGATTAAGTCAGGGGCCTGCTTTAACTTGTACCTTTGGAATTTTTTTAATTCCAAAGCAATATAAAAGGTCTGTCACAGGGACTGATATGCTAACATAGACACTGCTCTGGATGAAGTTGAATAAACCTGTACCCTTACCCTTACTGGTTTTGTAATATGGCAAAACCTCAAAAATGAACATACCATAACCATTTCACTTTTAGGGCAAGAGAGTCACCAAGTAATCTGTCTCAACACATTTTTCTAGTTTTGTAAGCCAGAGTCTTAACTGGGCTTTTACAGCAAGGAACATACCACAAAGGAGTGAAGTGGATCTTTGTTAACAAACTCTCATCTTTGCAATTAGGGGTCATGAGAGAACACAAGCTATTTCTCATACTTTTTCCTCAATTCCCAATGAAAACCAAGTCCAGAACATTATCCAATAGACTGCTCAACAAATTCTGACTTTTTACAGCCTTTTAAAAGCAACATTTCTTTTTACTTTTTGTAATGGTAGTTGGGCCAACTCCACTTGCACGCTGCAGTTTCCAGGATTTTACATTACCAGGATATAATACAAAGAATCACAGAATGGTTAGGGTTGGAAGGGACCTCTAGTCTCCTTCTGAGGAGAGTCCAACCAAGCCCCAAGTGCAGGGTGACCTGGAGCAGATGGCACAGGAATTCAGTCAGGTTGGTTGGGAATGTCTCCAGAGAGGGAGATTCCACAACCTCCCTGGGCAACCTGTTCCAGTGCTCTGACCTCCTCAATGTAAAGTTCTTCATCATGCTGAGATGAAAATTCTTGTGTTTTAGTTTATGGACTAAAACATAATTGCTCATTGTCCTGTTGCTGGGCACCACTGCAAAGAGTCTGGGGCCATCCTCTTGGCACCCATATGTGGGATATTTATATGGACTGATGAGATGTCCTCTCAGTCTCCTCAAGTCTAAATAGGCCCAGGCCCCTTAGTCTCTCCTCATAAGAGAGATGCTCCAGACTCCTCATCATCTTTGTAGGCATTTGCTGAACCCTCACCAGCAGCTGAATGTCTCTCTTGTACTGAGGAGCCCACAACTGGACACCGACTCTGAATGTGGCCTCACTGAGGGTGAGAAGATGGGCAGGATCACCTCCCTTGATCTGCTGGCAAAGTTCTTCCTGATGCACTGCAGGATACCAGCACCCTCCTGGCTGGAAGGGTTCCCAGCACTCACAACTCGGATATTCAGTTCCTGTCTTGAGGTACAATTGCCATGTGTTGGTTAAGTCATCTCCCCTTTTCCCACATCTGCTCCAGTGAGAATTCATCTCTCTGAAATAAGGCTGACTAGATGGGTAAGTTGCTCTGGATCAGAGTTCAGCAATATAACAGTGGTAATTTGTTGCCTGGTATGGTCTATGATTAGATTTTCCTTTTTTCTTAGCCGCATGACAAAGCTATAACTCAAAGTCATATTCTGATTGATGAAAAGCACAGATTTTTCACACCTTCTGACATTTCCTGTTGCTAAGATTGAGTTTTTAAGAGAAATTCTTCCACCTCTTGGCAATATGAATAGTTGGTAGCCTGCTTACATACACCTGAGGTACAGCTTGTTTTTAAAAGGTTCCCTGCTACCACTGTGTTCTGGCTTTATATCTATAAAATTATTTTCAAATTATTTTCCATGTTATAAATTCAAATTACTGCTTCACAGACTCTTTTTGACAGATGACTAATAGTTTTTTGGAGTCACATAACCTTATTCTACAAAATCCCATTTATCAATATTCTGACATCTGTCAGTAGACACTGACGTCTACTGAGACACAAAAAATTGAGAGAAAGAATCCAACTTTGATGTAAAATGCAGTGTTTTGCTATGATCATTTACATTTACAGTTTACCCCATGGCAACAGAAAAAAGAGTTGCATATGAAAATAAGGCTCAGAAGAATCTCAGTAAAAAGCTAAAGCTCAGAAGATTTGCCAAGAGGTCTTAGGTCAGTTCAAGTTCTCCTCAGCAATAGAAATGATAAATCACAATCTACACACTGTACATATAAATATGTTTTCAAATGACTGTTAATGCACGGCACATCAGGCATGAACATAGATGAAATATTCATAATGTGTTTAAAAACTTAAGCAACTCCAGCAGTTTACATATTAAATGAACCCAATTCACAATAATAATGCTTAGTACTTATTAGCTGCAGTGTTGTTTTGAGAATGTAATTCATATCCAAAATGTTCTTGAGAAAAAGGCAAAGCATTATTACCCATGCTTAATAACTACTGTATGTTTTTTAATTAATTAGCAAATACTTACGCAAAACAGTATTGTATCAGTCCAAAGTGCTATTAGGTATGGATGGACTGCTATTTTTTATTTTCACTTTGGAAAAGTTTAAACCACATAACAATAAAAGCAGTTGGGCTGTTATCCAGCCTTTTGTGTATATAATTGTCAATTTATGTCTTCATTCTGTAGACTGACAATACACTGCTCCTTCAAGAGACTCCACTGAAGAACTTTAGCAAGACCAGAGAAGCACTCAAATGACAACTGTCACAGTGAAGGAAGCTTCATCTTTTGTCCTTTGCTAATCCATTCTGTTTTTCCTGAAGGACACCTGTGCAGGCAGCTGTGCAGATCAGTTTGTTTTTCAGAAATGGACTTGATCTGTTCAGTACTTACTAATTTATATGTTTGCTGCATTTTTCACTGTAGTCCATACATCCCTCCCGAGGCATCTATGTATTAAGACTAGCACAATGAATATTTAAAAGACCAAGAGTCTAGAATCAAACACCTAAGTGCACATTAAATTGCTACGTGACCTGTTTTTCCAAAGTGGTGAGCACTTCTAGGTTCAGTTAATGCCAAAAAGAGTTTTCTATTTGAAAAATTAGGTCATCTCTGTCAGTGGACCAGCCTACAGAATGCAAGATTATTTGTACTGATCTACTGACTCTTTTGACAAGAATTGGACTTCTGACATTATCAGAACTTAAATACTTCAGGTTAAAGCTGAAATATTTCACCTGCAGTGTCAAAACTAACCCTTTTTTTAACATTTATACTACCAAATCCCAGATTTTCTACAGACCATTTGACGGCTTAGATTTCTAAGTCAGACCATGGTTCTACAAACTAGGTAATAAGCAGTCATTTTCACAGAGGATATATAAACTTCACCCTTAACAGTTAAAACTTGAAAAGAAAGAAAGAACTTCGTAAGTTTTAAAAATTATTGTTCTGCTGCTTTGCACAAGACCCCCCACCAACACCTATGGCTGAAAGAGAGGGAGCGCAGGCTGCATCCTGTTACTATTTACTTCTAGTACTTCTTCAAACAATTTATATTTATGGAAATGAGCAAGTCTGTTTGATAGGCAGAAGTGTTGCTGAGTATAAGCTAAAGCATCACAAATTAGGTATAGGGAATTAGCTCAGAATTATACAGTTAGTGGCACACAAAGTTAATACTCAGGAAGTCTTGGCCAACAGTTTCAGATTATGTCACTTAAGAGTCAATATCCTGTGAAACGCTAATCAAATATGCTTTTAATAATTAATACATTATGCAGTAAAAAATTACAACAGCAGCCAAGCTTTGTACATAATTTCTGGGACACTATTACAGTATTAGGCTTCAGATAATGAAAAAAATACCCTCTCAAATATGCTTGAAGTGAATCTGTAACAAAAATGGGATTCTTCAGCACTTTCCTTATAAATGGGGTGGTGGATTATCTATAATAACGCTATTCCTTTTATGTTACTTACATGCAAGGACACTTTTTATTTCTCAAAAACATAATTCATAGAGTCATACAGGTCCTTTGAACTAATTTAACTCAGTGGGCTTTTGACAAAAGAGATGTGCTGCTGACAGGGTTGTAGAATAAAGAGAACTTCCCTCCCCATTTACTGGCAAGCTCCTTTGCTAAGAGAAGCGAGTTTCTTGTCCATTTAGGGAAGAATATTTGTCAAGTTCCACAATTAAGGGTTATTTTGACACAGTATAAAAAGATTATCTCAGTGATTATTATCAGACCCATAGTCCAATTATCAAAACAGAAACAGATAAAAAGGTTGATATTGTGATATTTCTAAACTACTCTTCATAGTAACGAAGAATTCTATTCATAGCCATTTTTACTTAATGATTTTCTTAATGTCCACTAAGATAATAGTTATTATATAATCCAAGAAGTAGTAATTTGCTCTAACAGCACTTAAAGAACAAAAAATTAGAATATATCTTCTAAGATTACCATCAATCTTGTCTTGAAAATTACTACCAATGGCACCACAAATTACAAAGTTAGACCTCTTTTCAGCACTTCCTGGTTCACTTCACTTATCCAGAGCAACTCACTTCCCAAGTGCCAGCCTCCCACAGCCAGCCTGTGTGCTAAATGTCAAGCTGGCCTTTCTGGCCTGCACAATACTGCAAGTAATTGAGAGTGTCAATCAGAAAACACTGCTAAATTCTGTTGGCAGAGTATAATAAAGACAAGACTGCACTTCATTTATTGACAGTTGCACAGTGTTTGTGGCTGCAGCCACTTCTTCGGGTCACTATGCAAAGCAAATTTACTTCTGAATATGCACTTGGGGCTGCGCTGCTGAAGAAGAGGGTGCTGGTTTTACTTAGCCACTTCTGTGACTATAAATGTCCATCTTGACCTATTTATTTTTAAAAACTTGTTGAAATGCCCTGTCTCCATGCAGTAACTTCCAAAGCACTGCCAGCTGCAACACAGATGGAAGATAAAAAAGTTCAACCAGTAAAAAAGGATTTTGGCACATAAAGCAGCAAGGAAAGGCGAAGGCTGAGCCTTAAGACATTTCCTATCACTGTCACCCTCGGCCATACACACATATGACCTCCATTAGTGATGCAGATTACTGTATTTATTCAGAAGCTTGGACTACTGTCCCATTTCTCCTTATGGCCTATGTTCCATGCTGTATTTCACTTTGACTTAAATCAGCATTTCTTTGTGCTTGTCAGCCAGAGCTGATCGAAGAAAAGCCATAATCATTCAAGAACATCCCACGGCTGCAGTCATGACCTTCCAGGCTCCCTGGCTCATAGGTGCTCATTCTGGCCACAGCACCAGGTTCAGGCTGCTCACCAAAGGCACCACACACACATTGGAGGCAGCTTTCCTCTTACATACTGCTTCCTCTGATGCAGCAAACAAGGTTCAGCATTCCCCTCTCTGAGAAGTTCCTGAAGAATGTGCTTACGGCAGAAGAAACAGCATGAAAAGGGCAGAGCTGAAGTCAAAGCCAGCTTTTCAGGAGAAGGGCCATCCCTCCCACTGGGCTGTGCACAGGGGGACAGGGCTGGAGCACTGCAGCCCTCTGGCACCACCTGACCCAAACCCTTCTCAGGGCAGCAGTGAAAAACCAGGAGAACTGTCAACTGAGCAGGAAACAACATTCTCAGCAACACAGAGTGCATACAAACAGCCACTTGAGAAAACCCACAACCATCACACAAAAGTGTGTTTTTAATTCACCTCTTCCACATCCCAGCAGACTCTTCAGTAACCTGTGGTTAGTGCATCTTCTTCAGACCTAGGCTTCAGACCCTCTGGGCTAAGGCACTGCTAATTGTTAAAATGAAGCACAGAGCTTCACAGGTTTAAGTGATTCAGGCGCTGTAAGTTTAAAAGCTGCACTATACACAATTTCTTTACTGTTGAACAGCAAGAATTTGGTCATACTGGTAGATGAATTAAATTATTCATCTAGAAGAAGAATTAATAAGTTTCTGTGGAACTTGTCTAGAAGGCAAAACTGATGGAAATCTCACATGCTTCAAAAGAAAGCTGCATCCCTACAGGAACCACTGTTTTATTAATCAAATAATGGTTCACAATAACCTCCTGTGGTTCTGATACAAATTTTAAAAAAACACAAACAACCAACCCTACATAATTTGCTTGCCAGGTACTAACAGATTTTTTTATACACAGCTGTTGATACTGCACAGCTATTCTAAAGGCAAAGGTGATGTATCAATTTATACTAGCTGAGCATATAACCAGTAGACTGCCCCGTCTTTTAGGAAAACAAATCTGAAAAGTTCCAAACTAGACTCAAATCTAGAAAAATGCACTATTTCTATTATTGAAACCTATTTGCAAGGTCTATTTCCATCAGAAAGAGCCATGACACAACTTGCTAAACAAAAAATGTTAGAAAATATAGAGTGTAGCTGCAGTGAGATAGGTATTAATTCTCCTTCACAAAAAAAACCACAAACAAACAATCCAACCAAATAACCAACCAAATGAACAAAAACCCAAGACCACCACTACAACCAACAAAACAACAGTTTACTTTGGTCACTGCTCTAATTCAGATAGCAAATGCTACTCAACTCCTTTGGCTAGAGGAATTATAAGAAAACATGACATTTCTACTTCATTTACCTACATGTTCCCCACTGCATTTAAGGACTTCATTAGTCACCAAGTAAATATGCTGTAAAGAAATAACTACTTTTGTGTTTTCAGATATGTTCTTTTGTGTTTTCAAATGTTCTTCACTGTCATGAAGAGACTTGCATTCACTGGTGCAACATATTCTAAGGGTAAAAACCAAACCTAAGTTGATAAGGAATATGGGATTTGAGCTCTAGAGCAAGCTCAGGGCTCCTGAAGCCACAGTCAGAGGGAGAAGGATGTCAGACCTCACCCATGCAAGGAGAAGAGCTGGGAAGGAGCAGCTTCCCAGGCCTGCTCAGGCCACTGCACTCCTGCTGTGCAGGAAGCTGCAGGTCTTACAGATGAACACAGCACAGCTGCACCAAGAGAAACACTTCAGCAAGTACAAAGTGGATGCTTGCCTTGTTTGTGCAAGCTGTGTATAAATATCCTTAAAATAAAAGGAATTTTTAATAGCTGCAGAAATTTTTGAACCACCACACCAAAACCAAGAATATAGTTTCCTATCTTTCCTTTTAATTTTTTTTTTGTTTAAGGCATTCTTTAATCTTTTTGCATTTGGACTATTGACTAAAAATAACTGTGTTGGAGAGCCCAGAAAAAATACCCTCTTCAGTTATTTTGCCATTACTGTAATGAAAACATACATAGTTTTTTTGCCATTTAAATATTGTTTAACTAATAATACATTTAAGATGGCTGCATTACACGAGCCCTGAGAAACAAGATATTCAGTGAGTTTTTGAATCCGAACACTAAATGATTTGTTAAATTTTTAGCTGGACCTAAAGAAAAAACTCATTGTGGCACGAAAATAAACAGTTGCTCAGGTACTTTTCTATGCCATGATGAGGAAAATGGCTGCTGCTGCCACACATGGAAGACATGATGGAAATAACTCAAAAAACCCATGCAAAGCTACCTGGCAGTCTTTAGAGGATTAGGAAGAAAAGGCCAAATGCCCTTGTATGTGGCTGTTAGTGGAGAGCAGCAAAAAGCAGGCAAATTCCTGGAAAGGAAAAACAGATGCACAAGGCCAGGTCTGACTTTCCTATGCATAAACCCTCTCAGATTTTCAACACATACACAGTTCTGCTCACTTTAGCACCTACATTAGCACAGGATTTAGCACCTACATTAGCACAGGATTTCCCATGTCATAAGAAATCCCAAGTCATAGTAATCTAACAAAATAATATTAAAACCCCACCTCTGACCTTCCAACAAAATCCTTAAAAAAAAAGCCGGAGACCAGTCCAGGTCTTCTGATGGAGCACATGCCTTGGGTCAATAATGGAAGTAAAAATCTAGGTATAAAGAAATTAAAGGGAACCACTCCTAGGCTTCAGGGTGTACTTTCTGCATTGACACTGATGACAGAATTAATGAAACTGTAATGTCAAGTAGCAGGTGCAAGACAAAACATAAACACCTCTTTTTCCCATTATAGCAGTATCCATAGCATGACAGGAGTTTCCCTAATCTCCAAAGATAGGAAAGTTCTTGACTTAAATAGCCTGTGATACATCAGGGACCTTGCTGCTGCCCTTCTAAGTGGAAGACACTCAGAAACTGCGATGATGGGCAGGTGTTTGAAAGCGTGGAGAACCACTGAACAACACCCCCTGCTTGGAGTGTTTTCCTAACTCAGAAATACTGTCAACACTAAAACAGATTTAAAAAAATACAACAAACAGGTCAACAATTATCTACATTAATAAATGAAAACAACTAGAGTCAATGAAAGTATTTTAGCTGTAATAAAAAAAAATTCAAGACATCAAATGAAAACAAACAGGAGCCTTGATGCTATAGTTTGAAACAGAAAAATACAAATAAGAGCTCTAAAACTGCTTTCAGTTAATTGGGAAAGCAGGGCGTGGAGGAGAAATTGACTGTCTCCTGGCTTCAACTACTTAAATAAAAAGGAATCTCATAATGTGGAGGGGAGTAGTTTGATGCTATTGCCCATCAAAATGACTCTTGATTTGATAAGGGTTCTGTACATTACAGGGTGGGCTGGGGCAGAGCAGATACAATCACCAGCATGTAGCTGGCCTTGGATCTATTGCTATCAATAAACTCACTTGCACAACTGCACTGGCAGGTGAAGAAGCAACCAAGTTTCTTTAAATCTCAGTCAGATCTTTCCCCTCACACTGCTCTCAGCATGAGCATTAGTTGAGCTCTTCAAAGGAAGAGGAAATTCCTCTAACCATCTGGAATTTAGGAGACCAGCCAGTGGTCACAGAGATGGTTCAGGGCACCAGGTCTCTCACTGTCTTCTAAGCATCGTCTTGTTGTTATGACTCCTTTGTGTAAGTCTGTCCTCGGACTCTCACCTTAAAGAAGAAGCAACACAAGAAAATGAAACAGCTTTCATAACTTACTCTCTATGGGACTAATTAAACTAGTCCACAATAATCCTGCTCAGAGCTGTGATAAAGAAATGAAATGAGAGAGGAGCTCTTCATGTCTGGAAGTAAAATCATGGTGCAGCAGGTCTCTCTCTGGACAGTTTGGTGCCTCAAATAACTGAGCTGCTATCCCTCTGAAAAATGACCAACGGATCTTACTTCTAATAATGTCTCCTTGTGGTAATTACCTGTCCTTTGTATCATCAATCATAACAGAAACAGGTGTTGAAAATGTAAACCACTCAACAAAAAGACACAAGGAGCTCTGCAGAGAACACTTGGGGTGACTTCCTGCACAGAAATAGAGTCACATTGACATCTGTCTAATCTATTCTTAAAAACCTGCAGCAGGAGATTATGTCTCCATTAAATCACAAGGCAGCCTTTTCAGTGTAAAAGCCTAATACAAAAATATATATAGTACCACAGCTCCGATAAAATAAATCTATCTGGAGTCACTTTATCTTTCCTAATCAGTACCTAGAGACATTATGCTTCTGGCATCAGCCACAGCTCCATTTAAATCATGCCTGTGGAAAAACTAGAGACATTTTTTCTACCTAAGACAAAAAAAAAATCATCAGGAATACTCCCCTATTTTCCTCCTGAAAGGAGCAACATATACAAGATAACAGAAATATGCCTGGTTTTCAACTGAAATTTTTGAAGAATACATGTTATATTGGTGGTGTTGGCAAAGCTCTGCCAAAGGCAAGCAGAACATGGAAACTAGTAGGCTGCAATGTCAGTATTCTTAATAAAGGTTCAAAAGCTTTTTCCTTAGCATATATTTATTGGTATTTTTTCTTTGGCTTCAAACCACAATAAAGCACAAATTCTTAAGTCACTATAGAATCACCAGACATATTATGTTGATTATTGGCAAATAATCAAGACAGCCTAGATGAGCATTCAGAATCAAAGGGAAGTACTGCATGAAGGGTTAAAGACATTTGGCAGAACACAACCAAGAGTATCTCTGTTACATTAGTGTTCTCTCAAAGATTTAGGAAAAATAACCAAATACACTTAATTTTGCAAAGTTGTTTTAGAGCCTTTGTTTGTGTATTTTGTTTCCCAACACTGATTCTCTCTACTATGGTCTCAACTTTTGAATATGGCTAATGGTCATGATCAACGCTTTAAAATGAAGGCCGCGATTTTCATGCTGACACTAAAACAGACAAAATACAAAATATATTTATATGTACTTCAAGTCAACACCTGTTTCAAGTGTACTCTTAAAGGAATACATTAGATAGGATTTCCTTTTGTCCCAGAAGTAATTTTTAAATTCTGTGGGACAAAACATCAAATATATGTTGCATATATAACATCAAATATATGTCACAGCTGTCTCTGGATTTTCAAAAGCAGTACCTAAATCTACAGCAGAAAGTATCTAAATAAGCACCTGACCTAGCTGAAAATGAAAAGCCCTGGTCATGATTCCATCTTCTCTAACTTCTCATGATATTTGTATACGGAAACATGGATTTCAACATTTCCTTATTTATCTTAGGAATTTAAGCAAGATCTTTCCTACACAGGGAACTGAAAGTCTCCTGCCTGTCAGTGCTCTGCCCAATGAGCTCTATAGCTAAGTATTCCTTCAATGTCTGTCCATCTCTGTCCTCATTCCTTTCCCCTCTCTCCACAAAATACACCTACACAACAGGTAAATCTTTATTTTAAATGTGCTAAGGTGCAAAGTCATTTTGTCATATTTACATTATCAGTGCCATTGATTTTCCCATGAAGCCTACAGCATTTTCTACCTCTGTGTTCATACTGCACAATGAAAATGCACACCACTTCTCAAAGCTCCTAGTTATTTACAAAATACTACTTAGTAAAAAGACAAGCTTTTTTTGTTTGTAGTGAGTTTTTTAATGGGTAAAACCTTTTGCTTTTAAACCTGTTAGCTTGCCTCTAGCTGGCAGAATATCAAAGTTGAATAAAGCTTTCCTGATGTAAAGATACGTAAAACTTGCCATGTGATACAAGAAAATCTCGGAAATCAATTTGCTGAGCACAGCATAGTCTTTTATAAAAAACTGCCTCACAGCAAGAATTTAAAAAAGGAATATCCCTCTTAAAACTTTCTTAAGTTTTAATGATAATAAATTATTTCCCCTGTTGCAATATTAGAAAAATTATATTCTTGCATGCTTGATGTATTTCCATTTTGTTTTTTCCTCAACACTGACAAAAAAGAAAATTTGAAAGAAAAAAATCCCAACAAAAAAATTCTGCAAATTTTCATACTGGGAGAAAAAAAAATTGAAACTTTTTTTCTTGTTTTCTAATATCTCTGCCTGGAAAAACTCCTGTCATCTTCACTTTGATACATGTCTGTGTAGCATATTCAAGGCTGTGTCTCACAATCTCTCCCCTACAGCAGCTGGGACTTCTCCTAGCTTAAAACATAGATTCCATTTTATTTCCTTTTTTCTTCCTCCCAGATGAAGAGATATTTTGTTTTGTTTTCTTAGGATGAAAAAAGAATCCTTGGAAAAATACATTTTTCCATTAAATATTTGAAATGGAGGTGGGAAGTTTCAGTCTGAAAATCAGCAAGTTAAACAGTTTTTATCTCTGACCAGTCTGTCTGATACACCATATTCAAGATTTATTTATGTAGCAGAAAGGAGGAGAATTTATCTCATCCTTACTTGTCTTAAATACAATCTTAATGAACTATACTACATTGAAGGAAGATCCATGGATTTATAAGCCCATGCCAGAGATGGTATTTATATGAGAAGAATCAGCAGAGGCTGGCCTTAAGAGGGGTGGTAAGAAGCCTCTTTACTTAGAAGATACACTGACTCCAGTTCAAAAGCACCCACTCCATGAGCCTGTAACTCCACAATGGATATGCTACAGTTTACTCTGATGTTTTCCACTGCCACTACAGCTATAAAGTATATAACATGGTCAGTGACTAAAAACAACGAGCAGTTTGGAGCCTTCACAAAAATGCAAGCCAGATAAAAATCATAGTCATTCTCAGTGTTAAGAAAAATGAATAATGAAATACAATGGTGAGTAATGTAAGCAAAAAACAGATTGAAAGAAGTACACCCTGCCAAAATAAACAAGAAGCAGAGAACTGTGTAATTCTTAATTCCCATTTCTATTCAGAGCTTAACTGGAATGTACTGGGGGCAAAGTACACAAATCAATGGTAAAAATTCAGAAAGACCAGCCATGTCTTCTTTCATTTCAGAGACAGGGCTGTCTCAGCTCTCAGTCTGTAATCACACGTATCCAGCCTTGCTTCTTCAAACTCACCTTACTAAAACAAGTTGTACAGGAGACCAACACTCACTTCATGCGCACAGTGTCACACGTCACAAAGCCTGCATGCAAAAACATACACCAGCACGTGTTCAAGCAGCATCAGCTTCCCTGAAAATGACTTTCCTTAAGTGACTGGGTCTGCACTTAAGCTTCTAAACTCACCCGACCTGAGAACCAGATTTGGCAGTTAAGAATTACTTCCTCTCTCCCAAAACATCACAGAATCATCAAGGTTTGAAAAGACATTCAAGACCAGCCAGCACAACTGTCAACCCAGCACCAGCATAATCACCACTAAACCACATATAAACCCAAATGCTCTCCTCATTTATTCTCTCTTTCCACAAATCCTCCAGCCCCACTGCAAAGCTCAGAAGACAACATCCTGTTGGGAACTGGCAAGAACACAAGCAGTCATTCTGTCTTCTTGAATAAAGGGAAGACCTGAATGTGACCTGAGTCCCAAATCCTATTCAATCCCCTTCACCAACTGGTTCCCATCATACCTTTAAAACACAGGCAGATGCTCTAGGAGTTGAAGCCCTAATTCCCCATTTTCTCAATTCATACTTAGTTCCTACCACTGCTTCCAAACACAGGGCCAGTGAAGTGGCACAGGACTATGAAGAGAGTAATTATAAACATGAGGCATTTAGGAAACAGACACAATCAAACTTCATTCAACAACCTCTCAGCTCAAGAGAAGAAAATTAGCTCCTGTGCTTCTCTGATCCCAGTTTTACTCTGCAGCTTTACTCAAACTTGAGTTAGCATTTGCTTGTGAAGACCTTCTGTAAAGGGTTCATTTTTCTCACTACTTGTGTGCAAGGACACACCATAATTGTAGTGTCACCAAAAAGTAAGCACACTTGAAGTGAGCTTCATCACCATTTTCTTCTCCTATTTCAAAGAGAAGATTGACTTCCCTGAAATGAGAAAAAACACACTATATTGTAAACACAAACTGCAAAGAAGCATCACCAGAACAGTATTGTTGTGACATTCAGAATGTCATCAAATTATAAATCTTCCACAGAGTAATTGCATTGGTAAAGAAACTGTGTAATGCTTTGCCTGGAAACTACATCCTCTTGCAACTCAACACATTAACCAAGACAAGATAAATGATTCCTGGTCTAGTTTCTGGTGGCAAATGGGGGAGTGACATGGAAACAAAAAGAGTTGATTACAGAATTTGAAAGGTAAAAGGCAGAAAAGCAAGACAACAAGAAACAAATGTAAAACATCCTATATATGTAAAACTAGTACCTCTTGATCAACTTGAATTCATTCTAATTACCCACTTCAGTGCAATTGTAGCATATTTGAAATGAAGTGCTGGTTAAAGAAATCCCTGTGGGAGGTGATCCCATCTCTGTGACCACAGGATGTTTTACTAGATGCTAGTAATGTTCTTCATTGATGGTAATGGCTACAATACAGTGAAGGAGAAGGATTACATAGGAAGTATCACATTCTATGCATTCCTACACAAGTGTGGGAATAGCCAGATGAGCCCTGGAAGAGGTAAACTGCACTAGCTGTGACAAAGAGACCTTCTGTCCCTGGGAGGGAGTCCATGGGAGGACAAAAGTATTATGAAGAAGAAACCAGTGACAGCATGTCTACAGCTGCAAAGTTAAGGCAGAGGCATCTGTACTCTGGTTTAACCTCCATGCAAACACGTTTGGCACAAACAGTTATTAACCAAGAACAATGAATTTTTACTTTTCACCTTACCCATGCCAGTAGATGTAATTATTCAAACATCTCCAGGAAGCAAATGCCCAGCAGGCACATACATGTTCTAATGTAATTCTCTAGCAAGTTTTGAAAAGCAACCGAAGAACCACAAAGAAGTCCGACTGCATACACAGCTTTCTAAATTTTCTAATACATAAATAGTTCCACTTGCCTCTACTCATGAATATTTTCATATGACATTCTCTGAAGTAGAAGAGAGTTGTGGCGTATATCTTCCATTTTTCTGGCTCTCTCCAGACCTACAGAGCTCCTCTAGCTCTCTCTGACAGTACTAGTTCTACATCTCACTACTGTGGGTTTGGGTTTTTCAAACAGAAAATGTTTAACAGTCTGTTTTTAACTTGAGTCTGGTTTTAACTTGATGGCTATGATGGAATTTTATTTTACTCACATTCTTGCAGGCCCAAGCCAGTCTCACATGAATAAAATTTGAAATTCCCAATTTACACATGATCTTCAACTGTGACAACTAACTGGATGGCTGCCTGTAAACTCTTGTAATAAATTTTCATTCCACTCATTTAAAAATCATAGGAATGTGAGATGGATTTCAGAGTGTCTCTCAAAAAGCCTAAACCAATCTGTAATAATTTCAGAATATGCTAGATTCTTATTCTCCTACCAAAGTACCAGCACAGATGTAGCATGATGGATTGATAAGAGTTGTTATTATTATATATATGCACTTCAAAATATTATTTATTTCTGTTGTCAAAACTGGTGCCAAGCTTTGAAACAGGATGGACAGTTAGATACTAGATGCACCTTAATTCTAGCTACTACCTTCACTTCCTTCAATAGATGGTATTACAACATTTTAAAATTCAATTGTACCTGCTCTTCCTTCATGATGTATACCTTAAAATTTCATGATCTCGTCATTCAAAGCAAGAATGCAGATACAAAATTATTTGCCTCTTAATAATAATCTCACTGGTACATACAATCTAGAGAGCAGAATTGAATAGCCAATTTATTTCTCATTCAAACTGAGCCAAGAGATACATGAAATGATGGGGCCAGCAGTAGAGATGAAACAGTAGCCTGGAGTTCCTGACTTTTTGCAATGCCTTTTATTTTTAAATGTTTAATAAAAATTTATATTTTCATTTCGTTTCTATGCTTACAATTACACTTTTCAGACTCAATATATCTAAAACTAACTTCATTTTTTATATTTATCCAAGTATGTGTGTATATATATATATATATGCTGTGAAAATAAATTCTTGGGTGTGATTCAAACCTGAAAGATTCCCCAAATAGTTGGCCTCCCATGGCAGTCCCAGCAGGAAACAGCAAGCAAAATACAAAAGCAATACTTAGTCTTTAAAGCTCAAAGTTCCTGAGCATGGCTCAGTGTACAGATGGAGATTGGTGACAAGTGACATTCCTCAGGGGTCCATACTGGCACCACCACTGCATGGTATCTCCATCAGTGACACAGACAGTGATAATGAGTATACTCTACTAAAATAGTAGAAAATCTACTGATGACAGCAAAGTGAGAGGTGCAGTTGGCACACCTGAGGTTGCATCCAGAGGGGCTTGGACAAGCTTGAGAATTGGGCCCACGGAAACCTCATGAGGTCCCACACCTGGACCTGGACAGCTCCCAGCATCCATAAAGACTGGGAATTCAGAGCAGCCCTGTCGAAAAGAAATTGGGGGTGCTGATAGGTGAGAGGCTGGACATGCCAGCAATGTGCCCTTACAGCCCAGAAAACCAAACATGTCCTGTGCTGCATCCAAAGCAGCGTAGCCAGAAGGGTGAGGGTGGGGATTCTGCACCTCTGCTCCACTCTGCTGAGAGCCCATATGGAGTGCTGCATACAGTTTTAGAGTCCTCAGCACAGGAAGAACATGGACCTGTTAGAGCAGGTCTAGAGGAGGGCCACAAAAATCATCAGAGGGCTGGAGCATCTTTCCTACAAAGACTGGCTGACAGAGTTGAGGTTGTTCAGCTCAGAGAAAGGAGACTCTGGAGAAATCTTAGTGTAGTCTTTTAGGAATTAAAGGGGGATTAAAAGAAAGATGGGCGCAGACTTTTTAGTAGGGTCTGTTGCAACAGAAAAAGGGGTAATGGTTTTAGAACAAAAGATGGTAGATTTAGAGTAGGTGTAAAAAAGATATTTTACAGTGAAGGTGATGAGACATTGGAACAGGTTACCCAGACAGGTGGTAGATGCCTGATCCCTGAAAACATTTAAGGCCAGGTTGGATGGGACTCTGAGCAACCTCATCTAGTGGAAGATGTCCCTGCTTATTGCAGGGGGTTGGACTTGCTGACCTTTAAAGTCCCTTCCAAACAAAGCCATTCTATGAATGTGTATACTAGATTGTCTTGGATGGTATTACCACACATCCTTATGGTAGGACCTCCATATGTGTATCTTCATCTCCCACAGGAACAGCCACTGGCAGATCAGTCAGAAATTACTGCAATGCCCTCAGTGCTCCAGTTCCACCTATGAACATCCTATAAAATTTTTTTCCGGCTGATCAAACTTTTTTTTGAGGGACCAGGGAAGCTGGTGAGGCTTGAAGAAGTTGATGAAATTCATCTCACTACAAACTGATGCCTTGCTATACACAGGAAGCTGGACTTTGTTGGCTTTGGCAGGAGTTTTCTGCAGATACTAAAATAATGATGAATACAAGAGCCTGTCTCTTTCACATTTGTTCATTGTTTTCATAGACTGAGCAGGTTTTTTTTCTGCTTAACTTAGACTCATTAAAAAATTGCTCCTGTGGCATCACTGTGTATATATGGTACCACACAGCACCTCTGGTCAAAGGTGAGAATTTAGTGATCTGTTGTTATTTCTTATGTAAGTATACAACTGCAAAGAAACAACAGGAAAGCCAGATTTGCAGATGATTGCACAACAGCTATCTCTGCTATGCTTGACCCGCAGCCTACAGGAAACAACAGAAACTTTCTCATTATTGAGGTTTAGATCTCTTCCACAGCAACCTAAGTACAGGTCTACCCCATGCATGTATCCTGCATCAGGATTCTGATAGCTGAGCTTCTCCTCTTCATTTTATCTCCTGTTTCTGAGGAGTTCAATGTTTCATGCTGAAAATTAACTCATTTTCTAGGAAATAAGCAACACTGTCTTCAGGAAAGCTTGGGTAGGACTCATATTATTTGACATAAATGTCTTCACTGTCTATCTGAACTAGTGGCAGTTGGCTTCCTTCACAGACAATGTTATACAGAGTGAAAAAACCCACTTCTGTATCAAGACATTCTGGCATGAATGGATCTGATTTAGATTATCTACCCTGTAGACATCTGCCCTTGATCAGATGATCTCTCCCCCAGGTGGCCCAAATTGTACACAGTAAACACACAACTTTACTCATAATTTTTACATAATTTCTGTGGTTAAGCAAAACTGAAATATAAGACAGTGTCTCTGGAATAAAAAAATCCAGTGTTTACTGCTGTGATATGAAATCAGTGGCTTAACAATCTAAACAGAGACAGCTTATCAAGCCCTTACCTTTGGGGATAGTAATCTGACAGCCCAGGTCACAGTCCTGCTGCAACTGATAAAAAGCCACTTCCTGCAGCCGAGCACGCTCCAGCTCCGAGAGGCTTTGAACGGGAACTGACTTCAGCCGAACGCTGCGCCCTGACATGCTGTTCCAAGTGAAATCACCCTACAGGAAATCAAATGGAAAAATATGAAGCATCATATGGTATGCACAGTTTAATAAACAGAAACATCTCTTTTACTGCTATAAAAAATAACATAGGTTCTTCTCACCAGAAGGCCATTTTTTGGACATCTCTAACATTTCAAGCATCTTTATTTTCCCTAGAGCAGCATTCCTTAAAAGGGACACAGACATGCAAAACAAGAAGTCAATTCTGTCTGAAGCCATTTAATCAAAATGTTGCAAAAACATTAGGATTCCAGTAACAAAAAGCACAAAGCAGGGAAGAGGCGGGGGGGGAAAGTGCCCTTGTCTGCTTTTCCCAGTTTGCTTTCTCTGTACAGTACTTCATTGCCACTTAATTATTTTCCTGCACCATCAGTCAGAGCAGCAGACCTCCAAAAGTCCATGGACAACATGCATCTTATCTTCCAGATCTTGCTAATCTGACTCCAGCAGACTCAAGAGAATGCACTGGCAGAGCCCCTTTTCCAACATATCTCATCTCCTCCTTATGATGAGGCTGTGTTTAGAATACGACCGACTGAAGGATAAGATATTCCATGTTTTTAAAGAGCTGCAATAACAACCCATTTGTTAACATTTATACAGGAAAACAGCATGAGATATGCTACACCTCTGTAAGGTACCAATTATGCTTGAAAAGCAAACCAAAAGCTTTAGCTGTTGTATATCCCACCTGTGAGAACCTATACAAAGAACTATTCTCGTGGTATTCAGCTTGGGCCAGAGAAGTAATCATCACTCAAAGAGAAGAGTGAGCACAAAGACAAGCTTGAAGCCTGACAACTAACTGAAAGCCAGACTTACAGAATTCATCAAAGCATCATCAAAGGGAACAGATTAGTACAGGGAGAGAAAGAAGAATTTGTTTTTCATTCTAACCATGTTAAAAAATAAACATCAGTCTTGTCAGTAAGTATAACCTGATACAGCTGCTGATAATGAAAAAACTGATGCACATCAGCTGGGATGGTAAGAAAACCATCAACCTACCTTTTATCAGAGCATGGCAGACTTACAATTAATAAACTTCACTCTCATTTTCAGTTTAAATTTTAACATCTGTACCTTCACTACATACTAATTTTTTTCATTGTAAACTTATGATTCATCTGTTCTGCACATTCATCTGCAGTCAAAGGATGTTGACTGACTTTCAAAATTATTGGCTGAAGCTCCTTAATGTAAAAATCAGTAAAATTTGACTTAACAGTTACACATCTTCTTGTATCTGAAGATCTCTGTGCACATTTCCATATATTTTGCCCATACATGTGCATGTATATTTATATACACAGATATAACCTGTACATACATTTGTATTTAAATATATATATATGCATACCTATGTGTGTGTGTATGTGTGACTGTGTGAGTGTATTCACACAGAGGTATGAGACAAAAACCATTAACAAATGTGCAGCACCATTTAGCAATACAGATTAAAGGAATTCCACAATTAACACCCATTATTGTGATTCATGAAATATGTTTGAGTCCAGCAAGAAATTTTTATTTTTTGCCAGAGTAGTTTTTGTAAGTCATTAGGCAGTCATAATAGATAAAGGCATTACCTCAATGTCAACAACTGGACCTCTATATACTTAATGTATGTATCATTGATCTATGATCCATGTCTTTATAGTATTTATGTGCACATAGATCATCTATACAAAACTTCTGTGTTATTCCAGTATTTGACTACTGCAAATTGTTTCTTCATTTTTTTTGCCTCTTTACCTCTTCTTGTTCTTCTGGCGCCTTACTGTTGACTAACCAGATCTAGTAATCTCAAACTGAAGGTTTGCACAGTATCACAAGTCAAGCTGTGTAGCTTAACTCAAGCAAAACAAAACCAGCAAGAGTCACATAAACTTTATTTGCAAAACTGCAAGTAAACATTTACATTTTTAAAAAAAGCTGTTGTAATTTATAGATAAAAGTGATCAAGAACAGCCTCCACAACCAGACAATGTATACAACAAAACGAATTCCTTTTCAACCCTGATAATGCAAAAGAAACTTTACAAGCAATGAAGTATGCCATTCAATCCTCATGGACATATAATATATGAAGTATTCTACAGTCAAAATGGTACAGACAGATAAATATGGGGTTTTATGGTGGAGTTTTAGGGGTGTTTTATCTTAGTTATTTCTTCATCATAAGCATTTTAATAAACAAAAATATCACTGATATGTCTACCATAAAAAATTTGAAATCCTATTAAAACAGAAATGGGAAGCAAAAATCACATCCCTTAGAAAATGGTAACAGACTACATATCCTGTTTCCTGTAGACCACAAAAACCAAGTGCAGCATGGGACTTTTATGAATTACCACAAGTTAGGCAAAAGTTCCTTAACTGAATTCTGCATGAACACATTAATTATTCTTCTTTTTCAGACAGATATTCCCTTGGCAACTTTTAATTCTGGGAGTAACTGCTCATCCTCAGCCTTATCTCTGAGGTGGCTCTCTAAGTGCAAGCAGTGAGCTGGGCACTGCAAAGCCCAGCTGCAGCACCAGCCCTGCTAAAGCAGTGACCTCGGAGACAGGGCTTGCAAGCTGTGGTGCAGCCCTGCTCTAAGGTTCTGCTCTGGAGACTCCAGCAAAGCTCTGCACAAAGCTGGGCTGCTTCACATGAGCAGAGCACCCAGCTCAGCACTACCTAGGCATGGAATATCCCACCCTTCCACCCATGCAAGTGGCAGGATCAGAATCCCTGGAAGTATTTAAAAGATGTGCAGAGGTGGCTCTCAGGGACAGGTTTAGTGGTGGTGCTGGGTGTTGGACTCGATAATCTTAGTCTTTTCCAACCTAAATAATTCTAACTTCTTGTTGTAGGAATTAAAGGACTTGAAAGCAACACAAGGGTAAAAGCACCAAACAAGATTATGAGGCCTGTTCCTTTCAACCAGATTTTTATTCTGCCATTTTGCAAGGCCCCCATATGTTCCTGGTGCTCACTGTAGCTAAAAACAGTCCTTTGCAACATCTGCACCTCGAAATGCCACACCAGGTTGCTGAAATTAAAGAATGAGCAATCACTCTGCCTAACTGCTGTGCATGAAAGAAGACATTCCTTTTCAACACTTGATGGGCTTGATAAAATCTCTGCTAGGTCACATTAACATAGGTTTTTATTATGCTAATGGAACACATGACTAATAAACTAAAATATTTTTGGAAAATCATGTGGTAGGTAGAGCCAATGAAATCTCCTAATCTTTAAAGGCTTGAAAAATGTTTCCTTGAAAAATTCTTTCAAGGAAAGAATTCAATTTGCAAATATATATCACTTATATATCACTGTCTTCTGAGTCAAAACACAGTATTTGAGAATTTAATCTATTCAAATACTCCTATGCTTTACAAAGCACAAGATAAATTAAAGGCCTCATCTTCCTCCCAAAGCACTGCACAGTTATACAAACAGTCTGTAAATTATTGCAAAATCATCCAGGCTTGGGAGAGGTCCAGAAAAGTCAAGCTCCCTTGAAGAATGGGTGCTGGTGTAATTACATCTGCCTAAAGCTATTCTGCACTCTGTGGGGCAACCAAAGGAGGAAAAGGGCAGCACAGACATGAAGAGTATTTTCTGTTTCTCTCTCCATATGAGAAGCAACACTTCACCAGCCTAACTCAACATCAGCCTGACCTAGCTGAAGCTTACAAGGAGCAGAAAATCTTCCAGCAACAAGTCAGAATGATTTGTTTGTTTTTGCAGTTCATGCCTATATGTGCTCAGACACAGCACACAGGTTGCCCTCTATTATTTAGATTAGACGACTGTAGGTCTGAATACACTCTGCAAATGACTCCATTTGCAGAAAAAAAATGCAACACAAGCAGAATAAAAAATGCAACACACAAAAGGAAGAGTGTAAACAGAAATACTGCTCCGAGATAAAGTGATCAGCATGACAGGACATAAACTGCTAACTGCACAGCCGCTTCCATCAAAGAATTTTATGAAACCATAATCGAGACTAAAAGCCTTCCCTGGTTTCTTCCACCAACCAGTCATGTATTTTTCCTCTCAAGTCTGCAACTTCAGCTGCATTTTCTCTCTGGCACTCCCACTAACATCTAACATCTTTCCTCCACTCAACCGAGCAGCTCACTTACCAGGTAACTTTCTAAAACACCAGAGCACATGACTCAGCAAAGACGAGTGGAGAACAGCCCCTTTTGCCTCTGAAGGATCTGAATCTGTCCATTTTCCCTGTACTTCTTGTCCTCTCAGTCATAAGCCCAATCATAAGCACATTTTTAATAAGATGCAGACTGCAGTTTTTCTGATATTCTTTCAAGCATTTTTCTAATAGGTTGGATGTTTGGTAGCCCCAAAATAAAAATTAAGTGGTACATCCTGACTTAAGTAACTGTGTACTTAAATCATCCTTAAGCATGTTGAAAACTATTCTTCTGTGCCTGATCTCTTTCCCCTGAGCCTCCAACAGAAAATCTTGCAGATGTCTTCTAGAAAAGCCTTGCTCTTCTGCCTTTCTTACAATACAGAAACTGGTTGAAAACTGCATGGAATACTGAATGTAGATGCAAATCTATAGGCAGTGATCAACCTTGACTTCTGTGGAGTTTCAAGCCTTAGTGAGTAATGTGGAGGGTGCACAGGTTGGGAAATAAAAACACATCACAGTTTTATAGAAAAGAATTTAATGCAAGATGGAGAGCACAATTTTTATCTTATGTCTTATTGCTGTTGTTAAGTACTTTGGTCTGTACTCATTTAGGTGAACACCATTATCAGATTATCTGTCTACTTTTCATTAGTCTTTTGCTCAAATCCATTTGAAACCACTGAGATCAAAACCAATTATGTCTACTTTTTTCTATCCTGGCAACTTTTAGCTATGCGCTTTAGATGGGTGTCCACTGTAAAAGTACTCAGTGGTTTTGCACAAGAAGATTGTATTGTAAATAATATGGAAAATATAGAATTAGAGAGTCTTGATTCTGTTTGTTTAATTACTTCTTTAAGCTTCATGCAACCGTGTATCACTGCCATTTTACAACCTTTTGCTTTCCCTGGTCTTTTATTTCAGCTCTCTCTACAATTATTTCCAGAGTCCTCAGCATAAACTCTCACAATTTGGCGTTTGGTACAGGTAATCCCTCTTTCTTCATTTCCATGGTGTTATTGTTAGTAAGAACCCAAATCAGCTCTGAAGTAAAAGTCAGTACCTTCACTACAACTATATACTCTGTCCTTTTGAATCAACACACAGAATACTGTTCCTGGACAGGATGAGAATGAAGGAGAAGGGGAAAAACTAATTTAAGTAGCCTTTTAAGCATTACATGCAGTTAAGAGGATGGAAACTCCTTTACTAGTCCCATCCTAGATAACCAAATTAATCCAGATAAGCAAATTAATGAAGGGTTACAAAGCAGTAGATGGTAAAAGTATGCTATAGGCTGACTCTCTCTGCCACCCTCATTTCAGATGCTCTTCCATAGCCAGCTCAGTGCATTACAAGCAGCACACTGGTTTCCAGCAGGCATAACCAACTACTGCAGCCTAGGATGTTCTGGGATCACACAGCTGCTCCCAAGTGCCTGCTACTACTGCAAAAGAATTCTTCTAGATGAATGAAATGCCACCTCAACGCTATACAAAGAAGCACAAGACTTGCTGGGGGACATCAAAGCATTCAGAGGAAGATATCTAAACATGGATGTACAAAGGATGGGGCCCCAATAATTAGTCTTCATTAAGAAAGACTGACTTCACTAAGGTTGTTATCTAGGGTGACATCCTGTTCCCCTTGACGTCAGTGGCAAAATTATTAATATGATGTCTCCAGAAGGAAGGGACTAAGTACAGTCCAGAAGATTCTGTGTTAGTTTGAAGCCTTGCACTGCAGTTGCCTTATCTCATGCTATATTGTATTTAAGTGTAGTTTTGTCAGAAAGTTCATATTTTACAAAACACTGGTTGAGATATCAGAATTACCTAATGGCAACTAATATAACCGCTGCATTGCCAAAGAAAGAGACTTCCTCACATCCTGTCTCATTCTCAAGGCTGGAAATCCATGTATTTAGGCTCAGTACTGCAAGGCAAGCCCTGAAGGAGCACTGGAAAGCTGGTATTCCACTCAGGGGAGACAGTATTTACACCCACAACAGAAATACTTCATCTAGCAAGAAGGCATGAACCTGTGCCCAGGTAAAGATACACATTTCATATTACTACAGTGGTGATTTCCATTTATCAGAGTAAAAGCTAACTTTAGTCTAAGGATAAACAGAGAGCAGAACAATGAGCATGCTTTCACAGCAATGTTAAAATTGTTAAAATAAAGGGGAAAATATTTCCGGATCAACCTTTCCAAGTTTTCTAAGTGCCTCAGGATAATATTTCATGTTTAGAGTATTTAAAAAGCATTCTCTTACAAAAAGCTGATGTATAATGGAGAGGTATTTAATTCCTTTTCTGACGTTAATAAACCTGAATGATGTACAAAGGTATTACCCAGCAAAATAATCATCCCTAACATAGACTCTGTAGTGAACTTTTTCAATAGATCCAGAAAACCAACCTCCACAAGTTAGAAAGCTCCCCTAAAATGCACCAAAATATATGGCCAGATTATTTTGATTTCTTACTTCAGCAGATACCAATATTTCTTAAGAGACATATCATGAAGAACCACAATTAAACTAGAAGGGGTCAAAGAACCTTTTTGGAGGTGTCAAAACAGAGACAGAACACCTTAAAAAGCCCAGATCCAACTTCAGAATTACAGCTGAAATTATGTCTTCACACAGATTTTTGAGTATTTTCATGTTTAAGAGAGAATTAGGCCATATTGCAATACTCTATAAATTTTGCTGCAGGTTAAGGGTACAAGCAGTGCTGTCACAACTATGACTGCATGAAATAACAAGCTGAAAAAATTAAACCATTTGAGAGCACAGTAATGAGCTACAAAAGTTTCATCAATCTCAACACAAAAGATCTGGGATAGCCTGGCTTCATTAAGAGGAGAATTATTTTCCCTCCTATTGGTTCATTTACTGTACTTTTCAAAAAGCTAGTGCTATGTTTTTCCAAGTGTTAAAACTTGCTCCTGCTTCACTGGGAAGAACACAAACTCTGCAAGCTAACAGCAGCTGAACCAAAATCCTATACAATAGCTGCACAAGTAGTATTTTTAGTGTCAAAGCTGCCTTAAATAGACCCCACTCCAGTTCTATGACCAAAATAAATGTGCTCCCAACAGCCCTCAGTGTGCAGCTGCCTGTGAAGGTGAACAAAGAGCCACAGCCCATGATACACTGAAGACTGGCATGAGCTCTGAGTTTTCCTATGCCACAGGTTATGGATAAGGTTGACTCTGTCCTGAGGACAACGCTTGCTCAATACTGCAGGTTACAGTAATCTGGTCATTCCCTGAGTGCCATGTATTTAAGCTATGCCCTTACTAAATATAAAGATTCCAATGAGATTCTGATTATTGAAATAGTGCTCTTTTTCCTAAGCCTAATATGATTAATGTTAAGCAAACAAAATAGAAAGGCTGAAACTATAGGTGAACTACATTTAAACAGTCTGAATGAAAAAAACATAATGATATGTCCTATCTGGATATATGATCTTGAAGTAGTACAAAACAATGAGGATCTCTGTTTTCACAGCACAGAAAACCATTTCTGCACTCAGGTAGAAGTGTGACCACAGCAAATGCTTTGAACAGTTAGGAGTGGCATCTATTTGTATTATGTTCCATATGAAAGAAGAAATTGCACCATTTTAGAAGGAAGGAAATTACCTACTATTTAAAAGAGAGAATGCATGTGAAAGAGTACACACTGTCATTTCCAAGCCTGCAAAAATTGTATCTGCCTAAGTATTGTACACAAAGCTAAAAATACATGAGTACTTTAGTTTATTTCCTGGGTTTTGAGCTTTTAAGACTCATGCAGATTACGTGATCTGACATGGATACTGTCAGAATCTAACAATGAAGTTAAAATCAAATAATTCTGTAACTCCAAGAACTAAGATCTGACTAACAGTAGAGTCTTTAATTCAATACAAAACCCTACTATTATTGTTTCAAGTTGTTCATATCTTTTCTATAAACTTGTACAATTGACAGAAAGAAAATGAGGTCTGTTGCACACAGGAAAACAGTGATCCGACTACCTACATATCAGATCTGGCTGGAAAGCAATTTTCTTCTTCTTTTGAGGGGACAGTGAGGTTGGGTGTGATTTATTTGATAGGTACAAAATGCAAGACATCTCAAAATACTTACATGTGGAGAGTAAAGTGACAGCTCTCAGTTACTCAGCTAAAACACAAAGGCCTTGGGAAGAAGTCTGTACTACCTGACCCAGAGAAAGAGTTTGAACAAGGCTTTCACACAATCACTGAATCATTTAGGTTGAAAAACACCTCTGAGATCAAAATGTCCAACCTTTGACCAGATATCACCATGTAAACTAAACCACAAGTACTGTGTGCCATGTCATCATTTCTCAAACAACTCCAGGGACAGTGACTCCGCCACCTCCCTGGGCAGCACATCTCAATGTTTAACAACCTCTCCAGTGAAGAAATTACTCAGCACGTCCAACCTGAATCTGCCAAGGTGCAGCTTGAGGGTATGCCCTCTCCTATTGCTGGCTGCAGAGAGCAGCAAGATCCCCTTTGATCTTTCTCTCTTTCTCCAGGGTAAAAAACCCCAGCTCCCCCAGTCACTCCTCACAGGACCTGTGCTCAGGCACTTCCTCAGCTCATACTCCAGCATCTCAGTGTCTTTCATGTGGTGAGGGGTCCAGAACTGGACAAAGGACTTGGGATGTGACCTCACCAGTGCCCAGGACAGGGTAAGAAGTATTTCCCTTGACCTACTGGCCACACTATTTCTGGTACAGGCCAGGGCGTCATCGATCTTCTGGGCTCTGCTGGCTCATGCTCAGCCACTGTCAACCAGCACCCTGAGGTCCTTTTCCACTGGGCCACTTTCCAGCCACTCTTCCCCCAGACTGGAGATGCATGGGGTTGTTGTGGCAATCCAGTATCTCCCCCTCTACTATGCTGAACCTCAGTAGAGATTGCCAGCCTCCTCCAGAGCCATCTGTAAACTTATTACATGAATAGCTGCTCTCAGAGTCGACTTGGATACCTCTAACAGTGACCACCCACCAACTCTGTACTGTGACCATGTGTGCTTCCTCATGCACATTCTCTTCTTCATAAACTGGCTGACATAAAAGCTGAAAAAAGGTTGTAGGAGCCACTTTCTTATTTAAGGAAGTTTTGAGTCATGAATTTATATCACCAGACAGCAGTGCTGCAGTGTAAGTGACATGAGAGCTCTAGAAGGCAGGGACAAGCGTATTTCAAACACGCAACAAGGATGCAATTAACCTTTAGAGAACAGGAGTTTTCACTTCTTTTGCTATATAACACTGCACTTCAGTTTTACCACTCTCACACTATGTTCACATGTGCAAACACTACCCTGTGCTACACACTGATGTCATGCAGCCCGGGACAAGTCTGTACCACTGAGGGAGTTACAGTGCTCTGCTAATCTACTCCTACTCTGTTCTGTTGGGACTGCATTTCTTGCTTTGTTCGCTGGGGTTTTTATAAGATCTGGGATATCAAATTCCACCCACACCAGCAGCTGTTTTGCTGATTCTGTCTCTTTCCTGAAGACCCCACAAAGCCAATTCTCTGGAAAAGTTCAGAAAATACACAAAGCCTAACAACAAGGAAAAACACTATATGTACTATGAGGTGGCTTTGCACTCCTTAGTATTATGAATACTTTTCATCCATGCAATTACTTTTCCTATTCTTTCTATGCAATGAAGTGCAATGTAATCCTGTTTTGCAGAGCACAGCACAGGACATTACATTAGCTTAATGCAAAGCACTGTTTTGCCATTTCTTATAAAAAGTTTACTGTTTGCACATACGACTTTGATGATTTGCCATTAAGTTCAATACCAAATAGAGTTTCAATATTTTTTAAGAAACCACTTCAACTGTACTGGAACTATACAAACAGCTCTGAATGGATATAAAGCCATGGGTCAGACTGATGGATCTTCATACGTACCTGGCAAGATCACTAAAGAGCACCCTGAAGCTCACCATTGTCTATTAACATGGAGGCTTGTTAAAAATGTGACTTCTAAAGTAAGAAATGTAAAATGGATCCACACAAATAAAAACACTGTGCTGCAACATTAATTAGGAAAAGGGTGTATTTTCTAAACTGCCCCTCCAACCTGAAGGACCCCAAGTTCAAACTGTGCCCACCAGACATTCTGCCACTTCTTTCTTTGTTTTTAAACAGCACATTTACTTTGGAGAGAAAAGAGGAAAATAGCCATAAAATTCTCATTGTTATGAAAAACAGAAACAATTGCTAGAGTTACAAGCTCCTCACAGACCGAGCCAGATGATGAACAGCTCTGGGTCTCTACTTTCTTGTACGCATTTAACTCAAATTTAAAAATACAACAGTAGCACTGCTGTGGCCATAAAATCTGATGCTTAGAGAAACTGCTATTTGCCAAAATGAACCTATGCAGCAACAGCTGTCATGCCATCAGGTTTCAAAACCCCTTTGTCCTCAGTATATTTTGCTCACAACTGCCTGGGTGCCCCTCATGCACAGAGCATACAAAAAAAGAATAAACATGTCACCAAAGACACCAAAGCAAACCACCTGACAAAGCCACTCAAATACAAATCAGCCTAATTATACAGCTTGGTTTCCAAATGTTAATGTCACTTCTCATTCCATAGTTTCAGTATTCTCGGTCTTTATGAAAACAGGCACGGTCATGAAACTGGTCTGAAAACAAACAGTATTTGAGGGCTCTCAGTTTGTTGATGGATTTCCAGTGCCTGGTAAGTACTTGGTATTGCCAGCTTTTTTTCTCCACTGAATCAAAGATGTTCACTTCTCTTCAAACCCAACTAAAGCCCATAAACTTTAAACCCGATATCACCATGAACACCACATGCAGACGATGTTCTCCATCACACTTACCTCTATCCTATGACATTCAAGATTGTTTGGTTTCCTTATCCATTAACTGAGCTCTCTTTTGTCTTCAGTGTTCTTTAGTATTTGAGCAAACCAGGCTCGAACTAAGGACGCAGATCCAGATACGCTGTATCATAAAATAAATTAAGAATAACGCTGTTGACCTGCCGCTGTGTAATAAGCAGCTGAGAGTGAGCCCAGCTGGAGCAGCTGTGACTCCCAGGACACCTTTTGCTGCCAGATGTCATGAATCTTAAAGAGGAAAAATTATCTTTTCCTTTCTCGCTTTGAAGCAAGCTGAGAGCCAGGCCCAAGGAAAAGCTCAGTCACACAGATGAGTTGAGACCGGGTTCCCTGCTTCTTACTCCTGAGATGTGCTGAGACAGTGCAAGGAGCTGTGAGGAAAACCCAGATCTCCTCCCAAAAATCCTTCAACCTGAGGATGTGCAAGCTCTGACCCAACTGCAACCGACCCAACTCTCCCATGCAGCCAAGAGTACTGGGCACAGCTGCCGTGGCACCTTAGAACACAGCAAGGAGTTCTCAGCAGCTTCTGCCTGACCTTCTTGTACAGCGCTTTTTAAAACACCTTTGAAAACTTACTCAAGCAGGCTAGCTATATTTGTAACATAATTTTGACAACAACAACAACAACACAGAGACTGAGCATTTTACTCAGTCTGCTAGGGAAAAAAAAAAATCCTTGATAAAGGCACTGCTTCATAAATAATGTCTGTCACGTTCACAGTCCCCGTACAGAATGCTGTCATCTATAGTGCGTGGGCAGAGAGCGTAGGAAATTTGTGAGAAACAAACAGTGAATCACCAATTATTCTGATGGCAGCTCTGCCCTGTGTGGCTTTTCACCAAGTCATTCTTCAGAGTGACAGGTTTGTTTGTCAGCTGGCACAACCCAGCGCTTCATCAGATTGCACACAGAACCACGGGCTAGAGTTCACGGCAGTGATAAGGGAGTTCATGTAGTATAACTTCTTGGATTTTTTTTTCCTTCCAAATATCTACCCAGATGCTTTGTCCACCTCTCAATCAGAAGGCTGAAGAGCTGCCCATCAGCCAGGGTATGAGAGCCCCAGCTCAGAAACTCGCAGTCCCTCCTGGGCTGACATCTTGGCCATTAGTCTGGTTTCTGATAGCATCGAACTTGGACATCAGCTGTCCCTAATTTTGGAGCCTTATGAAAGCCCAGGGAAATCAATGCAGGGGCCTCAGCATTTTCAGTGCCTCTTAGATATGACATCAAATCCTCAAAATATGCAGCTTCTCACCTCTTTTTCCAGCCTCTTTCCACACTGCTGCCCAGGGCTGATAGGTGCCAAGACCAGCTGGTGTCTTGCACATTAGGCATCAAAGCATACCAAGATTTTAGGCATCAAAGATTTCCAAGGCAAAAAAGCTGTCTTATCTGCAAAGAGAGCTGAATAACCTCAGCAAAGTACTGTCACTGACTGTCAAGATGCTGCAGCCAAAGATCAGTGTCCTGCTAGGCCTCTCATAAATATGCAGTACATTTGCAGTCCTTGCAATCTTTCTTCAAAAATAAGTTTCTTTAGCACACATATCCCTTGTGCCAATATTCTTTGAGTTTCCTTAATGAGCAAAACTCTGCTATTTATATAACTGGAAATGTGGTTGTGCTCCTTCTTGAGACTGGCTCACTCAAACCATGTTATGAAGGAACTTTCCAGCTCTGGACAGCAGCTGCTCTGAAAAGTATCTAAAATTTACCAACCTTTCTTGGTGGTCTGCATAAAGATAAAATTTAATGTCAATGTAAAGTATTGATACAGCCTGTCCCCTTTTTACTTCTGAGCTTCAGAGATGGTCTTTTTCCTTTATCTTGGGTTTTAAAAAAGTGAAACAATATTGGAACTATAGGTTCAAATTCATATTTATTGGAAATAGAAGTTGACAGAGTTTCCTTATTAGAAATCAAATTCTGCTTTGAAGCTGGATTCTTTAAATAACTCACTGTACACTAAAAACTATCTGAAAAAAACCCCAGGGCTTTTTGGGGCACACGGTCTACACTGTCTAGCTGAACTTATTTGTATATAATTTCTATTAGCTACCAACACATCTAGGGAGTTATTTTTCCCATTTCAAACTACTTTTTTTCAGTAATGCACAGCTTTATATTTTAAAAAATGCTATCAGAATTAAATGTTATAACAAAATGCTCACAGCTTATGGAGAGGTTATATAAAATATGCCCTGTCAACAACAAAAAGGAAAAAAAATGAACATTTGTTTTGTTCTTTGGATTAATTTTTTCCCAGAGCACACAGAAGTATTAAGAATTTAGCTTGGCCTAAACTCTCATAGAAAAATGGCATGCTTCTGAGATTGCAACTTTGTCATTCACAGACAAGGAGCATGGGACTTTTAGTTTGTTTCATAATTGTGCAAAATTCCAAGGATTCACTCACACTCTGAAGAGGTGCAAGATTAAGAGAACCAAATTAGCAGGCATTGAGAATTCCTCTGGCTGATCTTGCTACACCAATGACCAAGTACAGGCATAAATACCTCATGGGACTGTCAAAAATAGCTTCAGAAACAGAACTGACCTAAAATCTCAGGTGTTTTTCAGTGGGAAAAAAAAAGGATTTTGTCCTAAAAGAGCACTCATGAAAGGTATGTTTTCTGTGGACAGTAACGATGGCTTGGTGAAAATCTAAAAACGTTTGCAGCTAAGAATGACGTTTTTGGTCCAAAATGTGCCTCATGGGGGCTGCCATTCAAGAGCTTTTTATGCATAACTATGTATCTTTTCCCTTGCAAGCAGGAATTCCTGTGACAGATTCCTTCCTCCACCTCCAGGGATGGCATCACACCAGCAAAAGCCCTCCAGGCTCATTAGAAAGAATCTGGGATAAACCCCCCTGCAGAATAGCTTCTAGGAGACACAGCAGAGTTATTTTGAATAAAAATAAAGTGGATCTTTGCATTTCCATAAAAAATAACTGAAAAACACTGACAAGTTTAGGTTTTCCTGTATTCTTTTTTTGAATTCTACCGGGGAGCCTGAGAGACAGACTGAGCATCCACAGTCATGGTTATATGCACTAGGTTCAGCTGAAACAGCTTACTCAAAAATAGAAATAAATAAGAGAAGTACAACAATCTCTATTAAATTTACACTTCATATGATCCTAAGACCTGTGCAAATGGAGAAGTGGTTGCAAGTTGCATATGCAAAAAAGGCACTTTAATTATATCTCCTCTGTCTGGTCCAGAAATCACAACACACCCATCTGCTCCAGACACTGTCTTCCTGTGCCTCACAATCTCTAAAAAGCAGAAAGCAAATAAAAAACAATTAAATATATTTAACTTGGGGGCTTTTATCTCTTGCTTCTAAATGTCATCCATCATCAAAAACTGATGACTCCAAAACAGAAGATTTAAGTACTCTGACAAGTTATATTAGACTCTAATAAAAGCCCATACATTAAGACAGATGAAGAGAGAACATGCAGCATCATTCCTCTTTCCAGAAAACATCATAAGGAGCTGTAGAGACTGAAAGGCTGATGGAGAATAGAAAGGCCATCCTGGAGGAACCAAAGCTGGGTTTGCTCTGACATGCTGGTGCTATTGCTATAATCTCCAAGAAGAGTAAGCTCTGTATATTCTCAAAGACTTTTAAAAGCAGTCAAACATATTCCAAGTCATTGCAATATCTTAAAAACACCACTTTACAGCTTTGTTTTTATAAAACTACAGAGCAGAATTTATTTTTAGTGTAGCTCCAAACCCAGGTGTGCTAAGCAGCATTAGGAACAGCCCACACCTCACCAGTCCTTGAACCACAAGGACAAACTCCCACCTTTGGAGGTGTTTAGATATGTGACCTGCAGAAAGCAGAGCATAGAGAGAACTGTGGACTTAACTGTTATTTTGGAAAATGCTGCACTAGCCTTTAAAAAAGAGGGTGCAGGAGGAGTCTTGTCCAGGTCTCAGAGAGAGCTGCATGGCTAGGGAGAAGCTCGCAGCAGCTCCCCAAATGTGCAACCACAGCTCCAAGTTCTGTTTCAGAAACCAAGCTCAAAGAGCATAGGGCCTACTCCCAAAGCATTTGAAAAGACACGTCTCCATCCCCAGTCTCCAAAGGAAAGATAAACATAAACAAACCCAAAGGCAGACTGAAAACCTATTTTTAGATAAATGAAGAGCAAAAAAGCTTTCCAATGTCCTCTCCTTACCCCCTCTTCTATTTCTTGTCTTCCCCTCCTCTTATTCCCTGTATGGCCAAGGGGCTGTTGACAGTCAATGCTCTCTGCTCCTATTTAAAATTTTTAATGGCAATCTAGCAAGCTTCCCCAATCCAATTATTTTAATATGTCTGTTTTAAGTAATCACAACAGCTCCTTTCATTGACATTATTATTACTGCACGTAAAATATATATCAGTCAGCTCAAAGATCCACATAAGCTTCTTTGAATTTTACCTCTTGTTATTGATTGAGCAAAGTGTTTAGTGAAAAGAGAAGGAACCGAGAGTGTGGCCTGTAAGAGCTGGTATGAAGCTCTTGCAGAAAGAAGGCTCACAGACACAGGAAGTCAAAGAGCTTTCACTGCAGTATCCTTGTAAAACCAACAACTGCCTGCCAGGTTGAGTTTCCTGCTGGATCTCACACTGTTGCTGTACAAAGAACTCCCCATCCCACAGACACATAACAGCATTGCATATTGCTTTTGAACTTTTATCAAACTCTACTCACATCAAAATATCACAGCACTTCAGTTTACTATCAAAGACTTCCAGTAGCATATGGGTCTAGAGACTAGATTAATTTTGAGGTGTACAGGGTCTAAAGAGTTCTTATCTGCATTATGCCCCTTAATGAGCTATATAAGATTATTTGATACAGCTCATTATTAATCACAAAGAATACTCAAGAGAAACTCAATCCAAAAGCCTGTATTTTGAAATAAGAGGGATTATATACTTAAGTATTACTGCAATAGGCTTCTAAGAGGCAATGGATGAGTCTTACTTGATCCCCCTTAGAAAATGCTCTTTGTTCTCCAGATTCCCAGGAATCTCCTACACAAACTGCTACACTGCATGAGTTTACCTCATGCCAGCCTCCTTCAGAAGTTACACTCACTGTAATACAATTACACATATGTACTCACATAAGTGTCCAGCTCTTCAGAGACACACCTTGCCTTAGCTGGAGAATGATAATTTTCAATAGCTGAAGTTGTTGCTGTTTGTTCAGAAACAGAGGATGACAGAAAAAACCAAATATAAATAAAACTCTTTAAGAGCCTTTACTCAGGTCTGAAGAATTCAGCAGCTGCATCCCATTCAAAAAACAGAACAGAATAAATATCTTCAGCTACAAGAATGACTTTCCAAAGGCCAAGCTGAAAATCCGGTACATTTCTAAAAGAAGACAATGTTTTTAAAGGCGTTTGCAACACTTGCACATTTCATGGCATTTTTAGAAGTTAAAATATCTTTGTGGTATCTGGTATTTGCTTTAAAGCTATATCTCCAGGAGGTATGTGAAAGTCGAGGCACATCTCATTGTATGTACTTACGTAAGGAATACATAAAACTCCAGTTGTTGCAGAGAGAAGCCTGCAGGTGTACTCTCTGTACTTTTGGAAAGTGACAACTTGAGAACACTGTATACAAGAGAATTTTGGATAAAGATGGATACAGCTAGTCAATAATGCTCCCAGCCGGAAACTGAGGGAATAATAAAAATGAAGCATTTGTTCAATGTATAACTTTGTGTTTATAATTCCACAGAAGGCTACTTCCCTTACACTTCTCTGTTCAAATTTTCCACTGAATAAACATTAAACATGCTTTTCCTCTCTGACTTTTCACACAGCAGAATTAATGAAAGCATATATTACCGGTGTTATTACTCTTATCATTACTATTAGCCATAAATAATTCATTACAGAGTGAACTAGATTATCCTTCAGGAATCCCTTAGACTTTGTGAAATTTCACCCTTTCCATTTGATAGAGAAATGAAAGCCAGTAATAACAAAAGTGCAGGCTAATTATGGATGTTTCAAATACTGACACATCAGCTGTGGAGCAGACCAGACCTGCAGTGGGACTGTGTTCAAAATAGCACCATCTCTAACTAGACATTCTCAGCGCCACTTCCAACCAGCAGTGAGAAACAGGAACTTTTGGGGAAGCAAATAATTTCATTTGGCTCACAGAGATAAGGGCAAAACTCCAGAAATGCATTTTTCCCCATTTCCTCCCATGCAGGGAAGGAATGCAAGGTGGCCAGCACAGAGGTGTACGTCCACACTGTGGCTAAATAGCAAACTGAACTGAATTCCTCCATTAAATACCATTCTCCCTGGCTGCTGAGCACCACTAAGTTTCCTCCAAGCTCTGACCTGTGATAGCAATGCTGCAGATACATGAAGTCAGTTCTCAGCGCCCAACTCCACAGCTGTGTGATAAAACCTGGGCTTTTGTGCAAACTTGCCAACAAGTTTCCCAAGGCTAAGCATTGGTTCAGCCCCAGCCCCTCCCACAGTGCTCTGAAAGAAGTGGCTTGGGCAGGTCAGACTGCCACCACCTTCAGTGCATTGACCCATCCCAACAGAGCCCAAACCATGCTTCACACAAAGTTGCAGACCCTGCAGTGTTCATTAAACAGCTCAAGGCTATAGTTCATGAATTTCATCCCCAACAGTGAAAATCTCAGCTGCAGATGAACCTGACGTTGCTCAGCTTGCTGTCTGCTGTAATTCCCTGAAGTCCAATTGCCATTTATAGTGATGGGGCTGGGTGGAGCATCCCTGGGAAGAAAGAGATCACAGGCTGCATTCTTCAGCTGCTGCAAGTCTTTTCCCCTAGGAGCTGGGCATATGCTGTTCTATTACGAAACAAACAACAGCCCGTCACAGTTTTCAATTATAACCACTACTAGCTTTCAACTAATTTGGTGCCAACCTCTAAAAGAATGGTTTCCAGCAGCACAAAAATTCACCCTGAAAATTTCCCCAATAAGTTCTATTACTAAGGATGTGAACTCCCACAAAAATGAACAGCAGAACAGAGAATAAAATATACCAGATGAAACAGTAATATACTCATCACAAGTTCTGATGCATTGTGGCTATGTAACTAACAGTAAGTACTAAAAACCAATATAAATCAATGATGCTTTAAGCTCCTTGCCTTTTACTGTCTTCACTCAAAAAAGCACCCAGAGCCTTCAACAGGAAGAGTCAAAGCTCTTCCAAGTCCATAAAGAACTTGGCTATTGCTAGTCTGCCCTATACAGGAGGCATTCAGGCTACAATGGACTGCAGAGAGTTGTAGAGAGAAGTGCAAAGAGCAGAGAATCCACATATTGCAATGACACAGTTAACACTGTCCTCCTCCCTCATCTTTTCCAAGGGCTGAAACTGCCCTCTATCTGAAAGCAAATCAGAAAACAATAGTACAAATACCATCCATAGTTCACACTTCCAAGAAGACTGTTTAAAAGAAAATAATCTCCTAAATTGCTTTCCAAAAAAAGCTCCATTTTCCTGCTAGTTAATAATTACAAAAGAATTTTCTCAAATTTACTGGTGATGGGAAAGAGCACTGCAGTCAGAACGTTGTCTTCTTGTACAGAATTTAAATAACATTTTTTTTCCAGATTTCCACAGAGATGTTCAGTGGAAAAATGCCCAGTATCTTAAAACATTTCTCTCTGGAAATTAATGTCACTCTTTCCTTCCCATACTGACTTTATGGATCTGCAGAAAAGCACAAAATAAAACAACTTACAGCCTTTGAAAGCACATTGAAATATTGATTTCTGATATTTGAAATGTCTGGCTCTTGAGTTTATTACACAGTATTCCAAATCAAAAAAGATTTTCTACCAGCCTAAAAAGTCTCAGGTTGTTTCTTTAAATAGTTTCCTACCACTGCACCTGAATAGAATCAAGAAATTCTATTTGGGTTAGGTTTTTTCATACAAATAGGTACATAAAAAAAATAGAAGTGAACTCCTTCATCTAAACCTTAAGCTCTAAGGTAAAAGACTAAGATGCCAACTATTAAAGCATGACTGCACATCTCAGGTTCTCATTTATGTTCAATTATTCTGGTGATTACAGAATAATTCTAAGAATCATCCATCATCCTGATGAAGATACCTTTGCAAAATGTGCCTACTTCTTGTTTCATTGTACCATGGGTAAGAGGGTAAGAATCATTTCAGACATGCAAAATCAACAGTTTTTTTAAACCTTAGATTACCCAGACAAAAACTCCCAGAAAATTACGAGAGAAAGGGGGCAGTAGATGGTAGAATGAAGAGGGAAGAGGCACTGACCCATCTCATTTATCTCTGGAAAAGAGAGCAGGGATACATTACAGAAGAAGTAATCATTTGAGTCATAGCACCTCATACCACGAATCTGAGTTTGCCTTGCCTTTTGCAATAGGAACTGATACGTGATAGGTGGTACTGAGCTCAGCAATGAGCCAGGCAGACACCCACCCCCTTCTGCTGTCCCTGCATGAGAAAAGAGGCTCCTGCCCAGGGGTACAGCTGGCAGAGGTGGGGTTGCAGCCACAGCTGTCCTCCCCTCCAAAAGCTCAGCCTTAGTGTCCTGCCCCTAAAAGCACTCACCTCCACCACTGGGACAGCCATGAGCTGAGGGGAAAGTCCTCAAGGCACATGGGCAACCCCAGCTGGCACCACTTCAGGTTTCTAACCATATTATGATGCCTTAAGTTTTATCTTTCATATTTTTCATATTCTGTGGTGCCTAGGTGTGTAGTTTTGAGTTTTATATTAAGTGTTTAAGGAGCTCTCTTCACAGAGTAGGTAGACAGAATAATTCCTTTTCTAGCTTGACACCAAGGACAAGTGTTAGAATTTTCAGGCCCAAAAGCATAAACAATGGTGGGCTGAAAAGAGAAAACAAGAAGGATGGGACTTCATAACCAGAAGCAGTGATTGGGCAATTAACCCTGATATGCAGGTGGACCAAGACTTAATAGAAATGTGACACCTCATGACCAGTCATCCATTTTGTGACCATTTTAGGTCCATCTTGGGTGTAGCCCTGGGCAGGCTCTCGTATTGCCTAAGGTGTATCCTTCAAGGCCTTTCAATAAATACCTACTTTACTCTTAACTCTGTCTAGCCTCTGTTCTAGGTCAGCCTTCTCAAGGCATCAGTTCACCCATTTTTCTTCAAAGTTTTTCTCTAGCCCTACTGCTCTGTGGGAACTACTCCCTCTCCTGCCCTTCAGCCCTGCAGGACTACCACAAAAGGAAAACAATTGCTGCACAATACAAAGGCAAGCGACAAACTAAGCAGCTCTTAACATCACAAAAGAATACAGCAATAAATCAGAGGGATGAGGAGGGAAAAGATCTGTCTTATCTTCTGCTTAATACCTCTCTTGTATTACAGCACATACAGTATTTCAGAAGCAGTATGATTTTAAAGATAATTACTCCTTGTAAACTGTATTCCCTTTTTGCCTACTTGTGATGAATTATTTGAGGCAACTCTAGATAATGGCAGTCCAAGTTGCATCCCACTGGCCAGGCTGCACCCCAATGGATGACTCTGTCCTGCTCCCTAAGCCTCCTGTCACCAAATAGCATAGCCTCTCAGCCTGCAACTATTTTGCTGTATAATGGAGCCCTGGGCTAGCCATACAGACTCATTCTAGACAATTATAGGGATTGACTTTGCGACACCTAAAATTAAAAAAAAGTGTATTAAAAATATATTTGCTCTTATTAAACATCATGCACAAAAAGCATTTGATAGTCTCCTGATCTATGTACCTACAGCTGCCTAGATTTATATTATGCTGGCATAAAATCAGAAAATGCTTGAAATAAATACAAGACTTTTTTTCTTAACAAAATGCTTGAAAGGTCACTTTGTAGTACACTGCTGTTGAAGAAAACACTATTAATCAGGATGTTACCTCATGTTTTTATTTGAGTATCTTGTTTCATAATTTAGGATCCACATTTTGAATGTAAAAAATTATACTGAGTGTTTGCTCCCCACTGACCTTACCACCAGATTTGCTCATTCCAGTTTGAATTAATAAGGATCCTAAATCACTTTGCATTTGTCCTCATGTAAACACAGTCACAATCTGCTGCTTCACATTACACACTGTCTCACAGACTTTTCTTTATATAAAAGACATCTTCTTTATAAAGACATACCTTCTGGATGATAAACTCCAAACTGCAGACATTTACCTTGCCAATAGTACTGCATTGCTATCTAACGCCAAGGATGGAGAATTTATTGGCTCTGCTGACAGCCACCATGGATTTTAAAACTCCACAAGCCAAGAAACATTCATCTAAGCCATCATGTGGGTTTTGTGCTGTGCTGGACCTAGACCTGTTTTCTAAATCTTGGACTCTGCCTCACCAGTAAAGCAACCCCAGGGAAACCAGTGCAAAACACAGATACAGCTGGAGCCCTGCAGAAGCTGTAAGGATTGAACACAAAATGTGGAAGCAGCTATGTGTGTGTCTGCATTACAGGTATGCATCACCAGCTGAAGAGAAAAATACCCTACATTTGGAACAATTCACTCACAAAATAGTAATAACAGAATGAGAACACTCAGTTGTTCCAGGTTAAGAAGCAGAAAAAAAAACCTACTGCAAGGAGGAAGACCTTACAGCTTTCTCCTATATCCCCTCTTTCCCATCTAGGCTGAGTTACTGTGTGCCTCTAGATGTGCTTGGGCAGCCTACAAAATTCTCACTGTGCCTTGCTAATGCACTAGAAAACACATCTGAAACAGCAAAAAATCCACCTACTGAAACCTGCAAGGTTCTGTAACAAGTTATTACCTGTTTTAATTTGCTGTATATCTAACAAGTTTCCATAGAAAGGTACCAACAGGATCAGAGCATAAAGAGGGCCATGCAGGATGCAGGTTACATGGTCCTTTATAAGGTGGAGTGTTTTCCAGTGGATTAAGAGCTAACCTCACCTTCTTTATTCTACCGTGAATAGTGAATATTCCTGCCTATTCTGGAGGTTTCTAAGTACTGGTAGAGACAGACCCCGCTGTCCCCAAAGGGGGTTGTAAAGGCCCAGAGAAGTTTGCTTTGGTCACGGGGATGTCACTATTGTGCCAACCCTGACTGGACAGCAAGCACAGCTCCATATGCATCAGTGACAAAAGCTTGTATTTTATAAATATTCATCAGAAAGTGTGTGCCCCTCAGGGTTGTCCCTACACTTAGAGGAACACAGCACAGTGCAATTATTACCTGTGTTAGCACTGTTAACTTGCAGCTGTGGAAAGGCACCCTCTGCTAGCTCCTAAAAGGATGAAAATCAACGTATTTGCAAAGTGTTTTGCCATCAAAGAGCACACATGTGTGGCTGGCTGCCTTAGCTCTACCATCTGCTAAGCTTCAGCAGGCCTGTGATGCTCCCAATACCATGGCCTACCACTGCTGATACGGACAGTCAACCAAAAGGTTCTCTCACTCAGGGCCGAGGCTGTTGTGCTGGAGAAAACCACAAACCCATAACTGAAGACTGAAAAATATATTCACAAACTGCATGTGTCCAGGCTCATGCAGTGACCCAGCTGGCAGGGAACAGCCTTAATCCACACTATAGAACTGCCTCTCCCTGCAGAGTGGCCATGTCCAGACGGTCTGTCAGAAGTAACTCTGTACACCGAGGGGGCAGATGATCGAGTCCCAGCACCAGAGGAAGCTCTCTGACATGGTTAATCTAGGTGTAGCCATGGCTCAAGAGAGCAGAGCAGGAGGCAGAAAGGCAGGCATTGAGGTATCTCTAAGAAAGTTACTGATGCTCTGCAATCAAGTGAGAAGACATGAAGCAGTACTGTCAAGAGTAAAGCAAGGTGGCCTAGAGAGAAGCATCTTCTTGGCATAATTCTGCTTTCATGGTTGTACTAGAGCCATGCTGCCTATTGCCTCACCTTCAGCATGCACATGAAAAAGAATAAGAGGTTCTGGCCTGGGACTGAGCAGGTCAATTCTTCAAACCTGCACAAAAAAGATAATACTACATTTTATGGTTTATTTTTGCTACCCGAGCTCTGTGAAATACTCATTTAAGAGTGAATTTTCGTGTATAATCTACAGTTCTAACTCAACAAAAAATAACCTACATTTCTCCTTAATATCCGTGCTATAGAATAATTAACATTTTACCTACATCAGGACAGTCTTTCCAAGGCACTCTCAGTCCTACTGAGTCCACTATTCTTAAACTGGCTCCAAGCTTCACCCAACCTTCAGCTAGGTTAAGCCAGAATAATCAAGGTATCCCAAATCAGGGTGATTTATACAATTATTACCATTCAATGGTGTTTTCTTACAAAGCACACATTGGGACTGCTTCTCCAAAATGACACAGGAAGTTGTACACTCCAGCTAACAAAGCTGAAGCCACCAGTACTATTTACAGACAGCAGCAATAACTCCTTTTACCTCCCTGCCAGGACACACCAGTCAGTGGAATCGCATGTCCAAGCACTTACGCACAAGATGACTTACTCTTTTCCATGACAGCCAAATCAGAAAATCTCTGAAAATACAAAGGATATTTCTCCTTTGGCCTCTCTGTTGTATTTGACTTGCTGTTGGCAGTCCTTAGCTCTGCAAGAGCACAGTAACAGTGTCATCTTCATTGCACGTTTTAAACCAGATTTGTCAGCTCAGTGTATTTTTCTTTTTTCACTCCTGGACAATTCTCCTGATTCCAGAACAAAAACAAACCAAACACTGCAAGAAGGATTTGTTCTGACACAATGGGTTCCCTGATGGCTGCAGTATCCCAGTTACTAAGAGGAGATGTCACTGTTTCCAAGCCCCTCTCTCCTAGGTCTTCTGGGACCAGAGGAGAGTTTGACATTTTTCTCAACTTTGGAAAGGCAAATGAAAAAAAGGAGACCTATAATCTACCAGATTTATTTTCCAACCTGGAGAAGGCTAAGAAGAAGCTGCTGCAGCCCATTTAATCTTCTTCCTTAAGCCCAGAAAAAATGATCTTTCCAAAGGAAAGAAACTATTCCCCTCTCTTTGGCAGAAGGGGATCCCATTACTCCTTGAAAAGCAATAGCAGAATGAATATTCTCATCTCCACAATAAAACACTCAGCAGGCTCTCTGTAAGTTGTGCAGAGCAGGAAGTTCAGGCTGCATAAGGATTTTCAATAGAGGTTGATTGTACCAGCAGAAAAGGTACTTGCCATTTTCTGTTCAGTTAATGCTGAGCATTTTACACCAGCTAATGACTGTCCAATCAAACCACTGTTCAACAACTTCTCCTACTTAATGAAAAACATTAACATTACCTTCTAATTAAAGAATTCTCACAGGATATGGAAATTTTATGCCATAGAAGATATTTGGGTCGTTTTACACTACTACTGCCTTTAACTTTTCATTGTGTGAAAAAACATCTGTAATATACTGTGCCTTACTCACCATTTCTGGAATGTTCTTCCTTACTGAGACTTTAATAATAATGATATAATAATATTGAAAGTTTGAATAATATAATAATATTTCTAAAATTACTTAAAGATTTAGTGCATTAGCCTAACCCTGAATATTTTTGTCCTGAAACTTCACATGAGAACAGCAGAAACACCATGTCTGGCTTTCAAAATACATATCTAAATACCTGAGAATTCAGGAGCTTTGTACATCAAAACAAATTTTGTTTCCTGAAATTGTTTCTGAATATTATCAAACCACAGAGTTAAGCTTATTTTCATGACCTGATATAGCACTATTAGTACAGAACATGACGTAAATTGGTTTATTGCAAGAAAAGCAAAATACCTGACTTCTCTTCAACTCCCAGCTGTGACAATGTGAATGATGGATGACCTCAAAGTCTTATTTGTAAAGGCATTAAGTCATTAAGTGCTGGGAAATGGAAAGTCCTTCAGAATGTGATCCAAATGCAGAAATTCTTCTCCTCTCCTCTTCACTGGGGAGAGCAAGGATGCTCCCTGTAAGGAGATCTGGGTGCTCACTCTCTGGGTAAGGCATGGGTGACAGTTCTATGATCACTTAAAACTATTTGCAAATAGACACTAACCCTCTTCCTCCTCCAATACTTAATCTTGAAGCTGTGAAATCTTTTTGCTGGAAGCCTATTATTTCTTAAAACTATGAGAATGGGACAAATTCATGCTGTGAAAATATCAGCTCCACCCAGATTCTTAGCTCCGCTCATAGCAGCACATTGAAGGTGTGACCTCCTTAACTTTGATGCACACTTCTGAGTAGAGGTCACTTCAGCTAATACTTTTAGCAAGACAAATGCACCACACCATTATAATAATAAACGTTATGAGAATTTGGCACAAAATGCCATGAACTAGTTCCATTAAGATAGATAAAATGCCAGGAAAAGGAGAAAAAATATTTAACTCTAGTGAGGGAGTACTCTTCAAGGCAGCTCTTAAGTAAATATTTTTCTCAATTTTTTTAAAGTCTTCTGTGAGGTTTCTAATGAAAAAAATCCTAAACCCAGCCCCCAGAAAATCTTGAGAGCAAAAACTCAACACAGCAAGAAGAGATCATGCACAGCTCTCAAATATTATTGCAGATTCTCCATTTGCTAAAGCTTATTGTTGTTTTTTTAAGGCTATGACTGCTCCCACATTCCTGTCTCAGAATCTACTAAAGCTGCGCTGTTGGCAAGTATTGCTACATTACTTTTAAATGACATTTAGTCCTTTTGCTCTTGGTACTTATGAACAGGGCTTCAAAACTAAAGGGAACTGCCCTCAGAGATTGCAAAAACAATGAAGACTAAAACAAGAAAGAGTTCTAACATTTACATTCTGTCTTAAGATAAATTCCAAAGTTCAATTTTATCACCAGTTTGCTGTTCTTACTAAATACTTAATAAATGAACAGAGTTTCGAAATTGACTGCAGAAAATCTGTCCTCAATGTCTACAGATTGTTTAATTCAGATGCTAATATATGACCATTGTTTTCTTCTGATAATGATAAGCAAAGCAGTTATTTTTTTCCTCCTCTTGTTACAGATGCTAAAATTTGAGAAAGACAAAGGGATGAAGGTTGACAACTTGCCTCCTTTGTGCAACCTTTGCTACCCCAGTGGGTAAGAGAGTCACATTGTGCCTACAACAGCAATTAAGTGTTGTTAAGCTTCACACTGAATACTCTTCCTACTTTCTGATGCAACATCAACCATACCTACACCAAACTATAAAGTGGAAATTCCAAATGAAAGAACAAAGCTGGTCTGTACACAAAGCGCTCTGACTGTAACTTAGCAGACTTCTAGGGCATGAAAGCCTGGTCTGCTCAATGAGTGCCACTGGAAGGCAGAAGCCCTGGTGCTGAGCTGTCGTGGTGCAGGGAAAGATCCCTTCAGATCAAGGACCCTTCTAAGCCCCCAGGGTTCTTCACAGCAGAGGGTGCAGATGGCTGGTTCAGCAGTGGTCAGGGAGATGGGGGAGAGCCACAGCACAGCAGCACACACACTCACATGCCCTGGAGGTGTAGGGGAGTGCTAAAGAGACACTCACCTTGGTCTCAGAGGGAGCACAAGGCATTTACCAGCCCTGTGACATCACTGCTTTCAGAAGACTCCCAAATTTCCCATGAACAGCACACAGTAAAGATTCGTCCTGCAAAAGAAAACTTGATCTCCTGATACCTGGAATGGCATGATGTAACAGAATTGGCAGCTATTCCAGGCCAAAGGGCAAGACTTCTTTCCCAAACTCCTGCAATCTTTTTAATCTTTCCATAGAAATGATGCAGAGATAGTAATGCTGTTTTGACTGCAAATGCTTAATGTAAAAATAAGCTCCTAATGACTTCAGACTGAAGGCAAATTTGCCAGTCAGCAAAATATTTAAGTACATGCTTAGCTTGAGAAGTTTTGCCATCTAATGTATGCAATTATTCTCTTGAATCACAGATGCAGGCTGGGTTTTGTAAGGCTAAGCTATTTTGCAAATCATCTCACTTATCCTGCCATCCTTTGACCTAAAGAGGTGCTCACTATAGCGAGGTACAAGACAATTGCCTTATATGTTTAACTGGCAGATGAAAGAGCTCATGCTTGAAAAATCCTACCCTTAGTGGCAGACCAGTAACTCAGCGAGACAAATTCATCACAGCCACATTCGTTATATGAACTCAAAGACTGCCAGCAAGACCCGAGCAAAAGCTGTGTTACTTCAGAGTAATTTTACTTCATAACACCAATGGAAACAAAATGCATCTTACAGTTTACTTTCCTAGCTACCACCATCCAACACAACCTAGTTTTATCAATTTCAGCTACAACATAAAATATTTTAATCCTTCTGACACACTGATTCTGATTCACTTTAAAATAGCTGGCAGCAGGAAGAAAGTGATTCACTGAGTTACATCAGTGTCAAACAGCTTCCAGTGACACCAAACCAGGGTACAGCAAAGTGAACCTGACTCACTGAATATTCAGACAGAGAAAATCAATTTTAAAAGAAGTTTGGAAGATGGAAACACACCAACTATAAAGTGGTGACTGACCAGTGTCAGTCCTGGTTTATCAGTCCACAAATTGTTTTGAACATGGAAGTTTACACAGTAAATTCAATTCTGAGTTTGTTGTATTTTATAACAAAGGAATTTGCCTAAAAACGGGAGATGTTCATATATTTGTATTAAGGCANTAAAATGTTATAAAGTTGAGAAGTTGAAACAGAATTTGCCTAAAAATGGGAGATGTTCATATATTTGTATTAAGGCAACTCCATATTCATGAAAGTCCATTATATTCTTTAAATGAAAGGGAAAAAACCCTAAAATCTTGTCCAGTTCCAGGGAGCTTTTTTTCTGCCTTTACCTAATCAGAAAGTTCAGAAGTGTTGAGTATTTGGAAAAGGTTATTTGCGTAAGAGAAAACTTGATCATTACATAAGGAAAAGAAAACTGCAGATTTTGGAAACTATGATATCTGGAGGTTTTTTCCCTGCTTTAGTGTTTTAGCTAGTACAAAAATATTTCCCATTCCTCTTAAGACCAGATGGGTTTAAGTTTTAGCCTTGTGGACTGCAGCAGAGAAGTTGAAACAGAACTGTAAACACAGGGTTTTCATTCCCATGTAATGGTAACAGTTAAAAAATTTAGTTTCAGTCCATGAGACACATAACAAAACATTCAAAATGTGTTACAGTAGGAGGCTGTGCTCTCTTGGGGAAAAAGACAAAAAATAGTTAACAACAAAGGTGAATGCCTTTTCACCTGGCAAATCTGGTATTTCTCAAATGTTATGACATTGGCCCAATGTCTCCATGTAGGCAACTCTAAACTCACCTGAAAAAACATTCTAGTAGACCTTGTTGATTTAAGATCTGCATCTTTGAATTGTCAGAAATTGATCAAAAAAATTTTAAGTTTTGTCACACCAAATCTGAGACTTTTTTTCATGGAATTATTTTACTTTAATTGTTCTGTCTTCTTAGAGTGCTGTTCAGCACCCATAGGATACCGAAAACCTTCTCTAGAAAACGATGCCATCCCAGGTGTTACAACTGACTCAGAGCATAGCAGAACGATCAACACAATGCTTGGCTTTGCCATCTTTCTTAGGCAAGGAAAAATGCTAAGCTAACATACCTATGGATTATCATTGAATCCTTTTCTTCACTATTCGTGAAAGAATAACTTCTTTGGAAGGTAGCAACACTTCTGAAATGCTAGCAAAGTCTGGTGAGACCTGAGGTGACACTTCTATTTCTTCTGATTTTGTCTGTATATGCAAAATCTCCATCACAGACAAACTGGCATTCACTGACTGCCCGTGAATCTGTATATAGAGGCAGACTGCTCCTGCTCTAGTGTTTATATTTATTACACAAAAACTCAAATACCAAACATTTAAAAGTGCTATGTCTAGACACCTAAAAAATTAAATGCCTAAGTATCCTCATGGGTACACAAGTTATGGGAAAGCAGAAGAAACTTCTTTCTTGCATGCTCCATAGACTGAATGCAAACACAAGGGAGACAACGTCCGAAGCCAAATGCTGCACGGACAGATATGACACTGCATTCTCCTGAAACACCTCACAAGAATAAGCACCTGGCATGCTTCTTCTGTTATCACAGAATCATAAACTGAGTTGGAAGGAACCTTAAAGATCATCTATTTCCAACACATGGGCAGGAATACCTTCCACTAAACCAAATTGCCACACCCAACCTGGCTGTGAACTTTTTCAGGGATGGGACATCCACAGCTTCTCTGAGCAAGTGTTTCAGAGCCTCACCACCCTTAAAATAATGATTTCTTCCCAATATCTGACTTAAACCCACTCTCTTTTACTTTAAAGCCATTACCCCTTGTCCTGTCACTATTATGCTTCTATTATATCATCCAGCCAATTGAGGAAAAAGAGTATAATAATAAAATAGTAAGATCCCCATTTTGGAGAATATAAAGTGTTCTATTGTGGTTTGAAAATATGCAGACCATCAAATCACAGGGAAGACAAAATGTGGTCCAAGACCTCTTATTATACAGTCTAGAGAGCAAAACAGCTCCTCCAGAGCTGATACCTGCCACCAGACTATACCTGCTGAGTTTACAGCAAGAACACAACACAATCCGTGACTTTCTCCAGCTCTGCATTCATCCAGTGGCTACAATTCAATAGCTGGTGGCTACACTGCCAGGCAGCATCCACAGATGCAGAGCCTGCCAATTCTCCAACAAAGACTCATTATGGGCCTCTAGGAGCAGCTGATGTAAATCTCAGGCTGCATAGCTTCCCCAGCAGCACAGCAGCAGCCCAGCCTGCCAAGCCAGCTCAATCTGCACAGCTGCACCTGGGTGAAACCAAATTGCCCGAGCAGCCTCAGCATCCTCTAAATCCCGGCCAAGCCATGTGGCTCCAGCTTGCAGGAGAATCCCACCTGCCCAGGTATCCCATGAACCCAACCATCCTGTCTGCTCCTGGACATCTGGAGCTGCAGTAGTCCACCAAAAAGAAAAAGCAGGAAGCGGCAATAAAAAGCTTCTCCCTCATACACACCTCCTCTGAGCCAGGGCAGCATCTCCTGAAGCCAAAAGAAAGTCAGATTTCTACTACCAAGTCCACTTTTCATCCAAAATATTCTGTATTTTTAGAATACGTGGAAAATTAGAAAAAAATAATTTTACTTTTTTCTCTGTTTTAAAAACCAAATCACTGTATCAATCTCTGTGCAGTTGCCCTCTTGTCAGGTTGGGATTGGTTTATACCAGTTTAGCTTCTGCCAGATTGGAGCACATCATGAAAGTTAAACCAATTTGTAATTAAGCCAGATATCTGATCTGACAGTCATCTCTCTCTGTGGAGCTCTGATATCAATACAGCCTTGAGTCTGTCCTGTCAAAGTTCATTGAGTTCCATGGAATTTCAGAGGAAGAAATGTGTATTAACAAACCATGCAATGCTGTACAAAGGGAAGACTACACTTTGCAGGACCTTGCATCCTCCTGGAAAACATAAACATCGTGGCCTTTGCAGCAGATAGAGTTAATAACATGTCCTGTTATGTTTAAAGGAAACCAAGCGTGCAATATAGTACATGCTCACTAAGTGATTCAGAAGGCACAGAGATTATAGGAGGTTCTTTTAACAGTGCAACAAGGTTACACAATTTTTAGAGCTTGCTGCTTTTCTCCCCACTTCATACTTTAAGCTCACTAATGCTTTTACTCAAGAAAAGGCCAAAGAATTTCATTCTTTCAGGATCTTTGAACTCATTTCTTATCACAACTAGAAAAGAGACAAAACACAAACCCCATCACCATTGCATGAGAGCTCTCTGTAAGGCTGTTTTTAATTTCATTTTTTCCTTCTCCTTCGGGATTAAAGATCAGGAAACCAGAAAAAAAAAATCTGAAGCATTTCAGGCATTTTCACTTGCTTTCAGAAATCAATCCATCTCCTGTAGTCAGCAGTGCACAACTCCATTAACCCTCCTCCTCAGGGAGCACTCTAACTAAAAAAACGAAAGTGTGTAAAAAGAAGAGAATAAAAATACTTTCGGAAAAAAACTATAAACAAACAACAAACAAACAAACAAACAACCCAAAAAACAAACCAACTAACAATTCTTCCACTGAACTTTTGATTTAAAATATAAGCTTTGGTATATGTTGTACCAAAAACAGCACAGTGACTGAAATGAATAAACACATTATCCTGAAAAATGGTTACTCTGGGATTTGAAAAGCTACAGTATACCAAATTATGAAGACTATCTGATAACTTTAATCTGAAAAAATTACTTGAAATACAGATATATTACTTAAAATACATATATAATCCACACCATATATGCATATCATGATTGAACTTGACTTTAGACAGTGAGAATGTGACACTTTGTAAAAGTACCCTGCAGTTCCAATAGAAACAGAGAATTAAATCTCTATAGACTGTTTCTAGTTTTGTTTCTTGCAAAGTATACAAGAAAACAAGGCCATACTCATTCTCTCACTAAGGAGGAAAGAAAAAAACCTTTCTGGTTTTTTTTCTGAAAGAACTCAATAAAAAGCATATTATAATAATCACCAGCTTCACTAGCTCCATGTCACAAGAGGCCTTAACCCTTTATACTTCAGTAAACAGGCACACTCACACAGGGAGTTATTCAATATAATACCCTTGAATTAAATTTGACAGGGTAATACCATAAAAGTCAGTACCTTTCAAGTCACAGTGCCAGCCCACAGAGTGTATCAGCACCCTCAACAGACATACCTAAGGGAAAAGTAGGAGAAGAGGTATTTGCTACCAATGCAGTGAGGACTGTCACTGAGCTGGCACACTGGGAGTGGATTTATGCCACACTTGTCAGAATTCACCTTCCCAGAGAGCCATGAAAACAATGAAAGAGGCTTCAACCTTTTCAGTAAAAAAGATCTCGTGGAAGCCAGTGCCACACTGCCTGTCAGCCTGCTGTGGCAGCAGAAGCGCTGCTGGAGCTCTCCTGCAGAAGGGCAGCAGAGCCAGCGATGGGAAGGCAGAGATGCAGCCACCAGTGGTGAGCACTGGCTGTGAGAAAGCCCACACATGTCCCAGCAGCACACACAGGCTGAGCCCACAGCAGGTACAGCCAGGCACAGGCTCCCAGCTCTGCTGCTGCTCACTGCACACACACCCCCACAGATGTCCACTGAGCCTGCAGAGACTACTTGCAGGCCCTTAAACATCTCTGTTTTGCTTTATTCAACAGGAACAAAACCACTCAGAAGTGACAGTGTTCACCTGCAGTAGCTGCCTCCATGTCAAACTTGTGATGCTGGCAGCAGCATCAACAAAAAGCCGCCTACACAACCTGGCTTTAGGTTCAGACACCAAACTCTGACCCTCTTCAGCACCGCTGACAGAACTGCTCTTCAAGGTAGAATCTTTTCTGCTCTCATCTCCTTTATGTACCTGCTAAAGATTAGTTCTTATTAGCATAAGTGCCAGGGGAGCATCTCCTGGAGCCAAAAGAAAGTCAGATTTCTACTACCAAGTCCACTTTTCATCCAAAATATTCTGTATTTTTAGAATGCATAACATATTAGAAAAAAATAATTTTACTTTTTTCTCTGTTTTAAAAGCCAAATAAACATAAGAATAGCAGCAACCACCTAGGGAGAGAAGGAGGGAGAAAAATGCTTCACTTGACTCCAAACCAACTCTTTGCTTTTCTAATCAAAGTGAAACCTAACCTTTGCATTGTGCTGCCACACACATTTTATTCCACATATTGGCAACCTCCACCTGCATGGATACTTGCTCTAAGTGTAAATGGTATTGAACATTTCAAAATAACCACATGGCAAGTGTTGCTATTTAAAAAGAAAGTATTTTATACACTATACTGGATATCCTGCAGAATCCCATTACTTTAGATAATTCCTTAGTGTCCATTCCATCCTTAGAAAGCTACATAGAGCTCATCTCAAAGCCCTACAGAGAAGAAATACAGACAACTGGAAAGGAGCTATTCCAGCACTGGGAATCAGACACTTCAATTCATCTCAAACTCCACTATGTGGGATTGCCCCACCATGTAACACACCACAAACAGAAGAGTTTAAACTTCTACTTGTTTCCCTTGAATTGGTCCCATATCTGCCTCTGAATCTCAAAGAACAGCTCACAGCAATGAATGTTTACACACAAAACACAGGAAGCGCAGCTCACAAGAAGAGAAATGCAGCAGCAATGGGGCAAGAAAGATCTCCTTTCCAGAAGAGATTGCTCAGATAAAAAAATTAAAGAAGGTAAAAATCGAGAAAGACAATTTTTTAAAAAGGGGAACAGTATTGGTGAGGGGGATGGTAACAATAAGTAGTATTGGACTGACAAAACCTTAATATTGATTAAAAATGTACTAACCTTATAGCAAAAGTAGAAGAACACTGAATTCCAGTGGAAGATGTTCAGCTTATTTGTTCTTAGAGCTGATTTTCAGGTTCAGACTGGACCGATTGCTTCTATTTGTTTCCGAGAACCAAAGTGAGACTTTTAGAGAAATGAGAATCGGGAACCGGTATCAGAAAAAGGAAGACAGAAAATGAGTTCATTTGAATGAGACTGGCAACATCCTTCTTCATGTAGGCCTGTGGATCTGAACAGCAACCAAAATCTTGCATATCGACATTTTGAGTGATCTTTGCATCTTCTTACCTACTGGCTAACTATGAGCAACTTTCAAAGCCACAAATGACAACTCAGATCCACAATCTGCTGGGAAGAACACTGGCACATTAACCATTTGCAAACACAAGAAATGCATATCTCTGGGTCCATGCTTCTGAAAACCTGTCTCCTAAGATGGAAATTTTGCAAGAGCAAGTCGGCTCTCAGTTAAATGCCCATGTTTTACCACCTTGCAATGACTTACAACTGTCATTTTTGATTCAGAAAGGTCCATTTTCATGATTGCCCTGACAAAAGACATGAAGTGACAATAGAATGATAAGCACAAACAATCTTTTCTTTCATACATACTTCACTTTTACAAAAATGCTCACTACTTCAATGTCACTTGTTCCCCATGTATTTACCACTTCTAAATTTTGAAAGCAGCATTACCCAGTTTGCTAACTCCCACCTGACAGAGAATTATTCCCTTACTTCCTCACACATTGAGCAAGGACGAAGAAAAGTTAAGCTCAACTCACCATGAAGCAACATATCCACTACCTTCACATTCCTCTCTCAGAAAAAAAGTTACACACTTGTATTTATGTCCTATTCCCTCACCTTTACCTTTGCTATACAGCCCTTCATATCAGAAGAAAACATGCAGGCATAACATATTTGCATGCAGCAGACAACTTGAGGAAAATCACCTGCATCTTGCTGAGCTCCTTTTTCTTTCTACAGCTACTGCTGGGAAAAAGGTAACCTCGATAAATGGATATCATATTTGACACAGGCCACTGCTGGAACTCAAGGTAGAGATAACCAATGCCTGAAAAAACCCCTTCATTTTCTTTAGCCTCAGCCAACTGCAAGATAATTAATGGGACAAAAATTCTGTAAGACACTGAAAGGGACAGTAAGAAAATCAAGAGGGGAAAAATGAGTGGAAACTTCCAGCAGATTGCAATGGACATTCCATTACCAACCTGCAACCTGAGAGATGAAGATACAGAATCTTGTCTTTCCTAAGATACAGAATCAAGCTGGGCTGAAAATGTGAGACATAATGAATATCCCACTAGAGACAAGTGAAAAAGTAGATGAAACTTTGGGGAAAGCAGAGGCACACTGATGTCAAGTAAAGAATATAAAAGAGACAACGAACTTAGAAAAAGAAGATGAAAATCCATGTAAGACTACATGAAATAAATGTAAATTCATCTAGAAAGCAAAACATTTATGATTTCCCCAAGGGATTAGTATCTCTGTTTCTCTTGATGCAAGTTCACAGGCAAAGACTATTTATTATTGTTCCCTAACAATTTCAGCAAAGTACAAGTATTCTCAAGTCTAAAGCATCCATGGGAAATTTATCTTCTTGACAGTTAAAATCAACCAAATTGAAAAGTTTCAAATATCATAACATGACGAAAAAGAACAGCATGAAGTGACTCAGGTATATTTTTCCATCACTCACATTCCACCATCAAAGCCATGTAAAATGACTGAAAAACATTATTTTTAAAACAAGAGAGTTGAGAATTTTTTGGAGCCCCACAGGGATTCCCAGCAACTCAGCTGTTTATGGAATGCAGATGCACTGGGAGGCTTCATCTCTTCACCAAGCAGGAGCAAAGGGATCCCATCAGATACTAATTGTCCACAGATAATGTTACCAGCAACAAGATCAATGAGAAAATTATCTCCTGAGAGAAGTATTATGCCGTTAACTTAAATTAGTCTGCATGTTATCATACGTTAAAAAACTTAAAAATTTAGTGCTTGAAGTCCATTTAGATCCCTGTAATTTGATTAGGTCCTTGATTAATGAAGAGAAAGAGATGATTTTGAAGGTCTCTAAGGTGGAAAACACTCCCCTGCAGCTGAGAAGGACATCAGCCCACAGTTAGAGCAAACACTAAAGAGCCCACCTGAACATACTGCTTTGAAAGAGGCAATTAACAGGGACCTTGACTGCAAGGTCAGCCACCCTCCTGGTTCCTCCCATCCCTTCCCAACCACGTGGGCAGCCCAGAAAACAGCAATTGTCCATCCAAGTGCAGTATCTCTGTGAAGAGAACCACTGATAAGATCAGGAACATGTTGATTTCTTGACTCAGGCTCTTCTTTCACATGACTGGTCTTTAACTTCTGCGTCTGTGCAAGAAGTATTATTTTAGACCTAAGTAAGCTTCTCCTTAAGCTAATGGTTACACACTGGTAACTTCAAAAAGCATGCCTGCTATTATTGTCAGATCATATTTTCTCTCCCATGTAGTTATGCAAAGCATGAACTCAGATCAAGTTAAGCATGGCATCAGGGAAAACTGTTTTAACAGTAAACACTAAATGGAGGGGGCAGAATACATCAGAAATAGGAAGGGCAAGGTTAAGGAAGGAACAGGAAATTCACATCTCAAGGTGGAATTCTGTCAGCCCTGGTGAATGTCAAGAGGTATGGATCAAATTCCCCTTGATGATACTTTGTAGAGACAGATAAGGTATTTAATTTCTTTCCTGAGCGGCCCAGGATGCATCCAGATGCTTAAAAGTGTCTTCCACAGATGCCTGGACAAGATAAAACTGGTGGCAATCAAGCATTCATAAAATGAGAGAGGAGCCTTCCAGAGAAGAACTGGGGCAGGAAGAAAAGTCTGTTCACATTACAATCCACAAACAGAGGAAGGCAGGTAAATTAATATCTTCATTCCTTCTCAGCACAGAGCAAGATTTGGCTAATAGGATTGCTGCTCAGTTATCAAATTTTTCCTCTTCAAAGCTATAACAAATATGTTCTGTGCCTCTCTGAGGTCTCCTAAATAATACACCTCTTTAATCAGAATATTGATAAATTATCTCAGTAAAGTTTCTGCCTTGGTGTAATACACTAATGATTAGAGAAATGTACACGTTGCTGTCATCTTCCAAGCACTGCACAAACAATAACTAGCTGATCAATGAACACTGCACTGGGGACTGTTAACACAGAATTAATGTGTTTGTAAGTATGTACGTGGCTAATGTTTATGGTCAGCATTTAATTTATGTGCTCGATTTCACCTTCCAAGAAAGGTCTCTCCCTTAAGGCAGGTCATCAGTCTGCCTGCAAGGGAAGGGTGAGAACCAGGAAGCAGTGGCTGACTCAGTGCCAGACCCCGCCTGACAGTGGAAAAAGCAGCTTCAGAAAAGCCCTGGAACGGTCCCAAAACCTCCCCACCTCCTGAGCCAAGTGAAGAGAGGGAGAGAAAACTTTACAACTTAGGCAGGGTAAGGCCGGTGGTGGCTGACATTTCAAACAATAGCATACTAACCTTGGGACACAAAGCAGGTCTAAAGCAACTCTGTGATGTAGCATCTTGCAAGCACCCAGAGGAAGAGTGGGCACGGACAGAAGAGCACCCAAGAGTTCATTTCTCAAGCCATTCATCACCCTGTATGTTCAGCTTGTCAGAGCCAAAGAAACCTGGCACCACCTCAGCCAATGTACCAGATTTGTTATCCTTTTGAGAACCTGATAATTTGTCTGATAAGATCCTAAAAGGTAAGAGATGCAGGCAATGCAGCACTATCTCTCTATGAGTAAACAGCTCCTGTCATTACATTCCTGTCAGCACATCTACAACCTGAGTAGGGATGATCCATGAGTGACCAGTCTTAAACCACAATAAGACCACAATAATAAATCTCTAGATTGACTACATGCCCAGCAAATCAAGATTTTTCTTTGTAATCCCATTAACTGAGAGCACTCCAGTTTAGCTTTTCCCAACCTGCCACTGCCATCTCCTCTTTCCAACCACTACCCATTTCTGAGGTCCAGTCTGAGAAGACAGGCCACTCCACTGCCAAGCAGCTGTTTTGTAACAGCAAGGTAACGGCATAGGATTATTATCTAGATGTAAAATCTTAATTGGTGAAAGCTCCTGCATATTCAACTACCAGAAAAAAACCTCCAGCTTCTGTTCTCAATTGTTATCTCCTATCAACAAGTGGTACAGTTTAATTTGACTGATGAGAGATAAGCTAAACAAGTTAGGTGGGATGACTATCACCATGAAGGCCATGTTACTCTTGAGAAAAAACACCCCAATGGCAACTAGAGAGACCCAGGCATCTGGGAAATGGTACAAGCATTTTTCCATTCTGTTTTCACTTTTGAGCTGAGATGCTCTGTGTTACACATGCTGGGGAAGAGGGGGTCAGTCTTGGATCATCGTATCTCCCAGCTTGCTTTCCTCCAGCCCAGAAGCACAGCTGCTTGCAAAGGGAACCTACACTCTCTACAGCACAGCTTTCCTGCAGAGAGAGAAGGCAGCTTGACCCACACTCCTGAGAAGGGGAATCTCATTGCAAGTAGCAGAGGCTCTTCCATGGCCGCCTTTGCTTCTGCAGAAAAAGCAACGCCCTGGCAGTATGGAAGCTCTCAAAAGCTGACAGTTACACTTGCACTTACACTGACTCTAACTCTTACAGCCTGGCTTCATTTACACCCCTGAAGAAGCTATCATCCAAATCAACAATGACTTCACGACAGTGTGATAAGGTAACCGTTATTTTTGAGAAAAATTATTATTTTGACAATGAGGCAGAGTTTGCCTTTGCTAACACAGATGCTCCATGCAAACACATCTAGGAAGAGGTGACCAAATGGCTGCTATTCTTCCATACCTCGTGTTAGGAATTTGCACTGTTAAATGTAGGTGGCCGAAGCTGCATTTGCTCATCAGTGAGCATTATAAGTACAGTTGTTGATGCTCCTCTCCTTATTTTGCCCTATCAGTTTTGCAACCAGAATTCCCCATGAGTGTCAACACCAGCTTCTCCTAACAGAGATTACTTCCATACCCATAAATACATGGAGAGCTATATAACCACTCAGGCTGCACCAACGCAGCGAGAGCTATGGAAATTCTTCCAGTTAGAGACTTGATGTGTGCACATCCCAGACACCTCACCACCAGGACACAGGCAAGGTGGCAGTGACAAACCCACTGCCTGGCCATGATGCATGGGAAACAGCAGAAATACAAACCAGGATGAGAGACTTGGTAGACCTGTGAATGTAAATAAGCATGGCTGTAAAGAAGTGACAGCCCTACACAAGTACTGCTATTACATTAGATGTTAAACACACCTTGTAAAACTGCATGTAACTATCAATATTCCTGGCAAGATAGATTATATAAATGCTTAGAAACAAAAGCCAGGCCTCACTGAAAACTCTACAACTGTCTTTGGGTTAAAAAATACTGCAGCCCTTTGTGCTGCAAGGTCGGGTTCACATTTAACACTCCAGGATAACATGTATCAATAAAGTCAGCTTCCTCTTTCAAAGGGCTGAGTGCCTTTCTTAGAAAGATACCAGAACTTCTTTCCTTCTTTTTTTGGCAGTCTCATGTAACCAGACTTATCATATGCAGACATTAGGCAACAGAGGTAACACTCCATAACTCTCTATATAGTGGACCAGGTCCTGGATAAAAACACCTACTTCAACAGGTCCAAACAGGACGGGAACTGTCAAAAGTTTCACTCTCAGGCTATGACCACAGCTGACCCAACAAATTCAAACCCAACTTCTTTAAGCAGAGCATCAATTATTTGATTATAAAAGTCAGCATATCTCAGCCACCCCTTATCTGCAGCTAATTCTTTGACTGCAGTCTCATGTGAGGCTACAGCTTTCTCATTGACTTGCCAGGGTTCACATGCTATGGAAGAGATTTTTCCAGAGGCACCAGCAATACAGCACCATGCTCCAATATTCCACACTGAATTTCCATGTTCCAGGCACTGCCTGGACATCTCTGCCACACAGCAGAGTGGTTCCAATGCAACAACCATGTTGCCAAGGGGATGTTTATTCACAGGATCTGATCAAGGGATGCTCAAAGGGGTCCTTGTAGAAGCCTCCTCCCCACAGCCTCACAGTGTGACCTCTCTGCAAGCCACAAGGAGCCCACTGCACGAAGTCCCACCTTAGGTAAGGGAACCAGCTCAGAAGGGGTTGCACTCACCAGGGACTGCTCCTCATGGAGAGGAGAAGCCCCTCACAAGGTCTGCAGAACATTCCCTCTGCGTGCCCCTGAGCCTTCCCAGCCTGGCAGCTTTTGCACTGACACCTTGAGCATCACCTCCCCAGCCACCAACTCAGCTCCCTCCCTCTCCTGCTGCAGAGATTTTGCAAATCTCTTTGATGTCAGGCTGACTTGGGCAGGGTAGGCTGTACAGAGACAGCCAGGAGACATCTCCTCTAGGTCATGCTCTTATGTTCACAAAAGCTGTGCAGTCTCTAATCTCCCTACTCAATCTCAGCTTTGGTTTGCTTCAGCTTTGGTTTGCTTCAGCTTTGGTTTGCTTTTTTGGTTTGTGTTGAATATAACAGCCTTCTACCATTCAATTTAGATCAGTGCCTTTAGTGGTGCATTAGTATTAAACAACAGAATTGAAACCCAATCATTCCTACAGTTTTACACATGACCTTGTTAATTGAGTAAAATCAGTAGAAACTAAATAAGATTTTCTTTCTACCCAGTAATGTAGTGATGCCTCAGGTGAACTTGTGCATCTACCTTAGAGAAAGACAATTGGAAAAAAATTGGACAAAGGCATTGGAAAAAAATATTCTACTATAACAATGTGAAGCCAAGCCAGGTCAGCATTCCTTCCAAAGACACAAAATCTTGCTTGCTAAATTTAATGTTTGTGGACAATTTTGCATATGGAGCCTCTTAGTATTAACACCTGTTTTCATTAAAGAACTATGTGCTGGAAAATATGGAATTATTCTGTTCAATTTCCAAAATTGCAGTTCTCTGTCTTTAAAAATTGCTCTTCAGCAATAAAGACGAGATTTTTGCTTTCTGACAATAAAATACTATCATCAGTTGCATAAACTGGGTTTCAGTTCAACTCCTTGGTCTGTGATGTCATCAGTATGAAGGCAGAAGAATCTTCAGTTTCATGCTACTTTGAAAATACTTAAGGTTAGCTATTTCTAGCCATTTATCAAAATTTCTTTCAAGATAACTGCAAATAACTTCTTGTCATTTTTAATCTGGGGAAAAAAATAAATAAAAAGAGACAACATCTTTCAAGTTTTGTAGGAAAACAATGCATGTGAAATATCCATGCCCAAAAGGCTTTGAAATAACACTAGTTAGGTTACTAAATTAAACTGGGTAATATTCTTCTGAATATCTTCATATATTTCTGTCTCAACCTTCCTAAGTTTTTTACTAATGCCAGCAATGACCGATTAGTCTTACAAACTGCAAGTAACATGCTTTTGCTTTCAGATCATACCATTTCTTCAGGTGAGAAACTCCAGTTTATCTAAAGAAAAGTCTGAAGTGGTTGGCTAACTGAGACACTAAAATATTCATATCCCAGTAAATCTCAAAGTTCAGTTGTTCAGACAATTTACGAAAGTGTGCTGCATGCCTACAGCTGTCAGCAGTATTGGCATACTCCAGATGAGTGCCCATGAATCAGAGATCCAATAATTATATGAAAAAGAAACCACTTACCCAGTTTTGGAAAAAAGAAAAATCTCATAAATACCTGCATGTTCTGTCATGCCAGGGCATAATCCACAGTATTGAGTGGAAGACTTACCTGAAACACAGTTAAATACAGCTGAGAGGAGAAACTCTTAACTTAGGAAGTATGGGAGGTTTGCATGCTGTGTAATTGCACAATGACCATAACATTTCTCAAGAATTTCTCACCTTTTATAACACAATAGAAGAATTTAAATGTGAACATTTTCAGTTACATATCGTTTTCATATCACAGGTGTTCTTACGTGTTTCCTAGGAAATTACTCCACATTCACTAACAATTCAGCTGAAAGACTTCCACTTTGACCTAAAGAGTAGAATGAATGCATTGATCAAGTGCAAGTTCTGCTGGTGTCCCTCTAATAACACAGTGCTATTTGGTAGTCATGGAATGCTGGACAAGGGCAGTCAGGTGCCATGGAGGGGATGAGAGCTAGCCCAGAAGTCCAGATGAAAATGAAAAAAAAAATACCTTTGAGGAGCTGAATCAATCTATTTGATAGAAGGGCAAGAAAGGAGATGGGCATCATTTGGAATAGCACAGGCTCCTTAAGATGAGAAAGATGAAAGCAGGTTTGTACCACTGAGGAAAAGATGGTGAGACATAAAGGAGAATCTAGCAGCAGGGAGGAGCCTGAGGGAGCCTGAAGGAGAGAGAGTAAAAGAGATTTGGATTTGGGGTAGTGTCACCACAGCAAGTGAATGAGTCAGAGAAACAAAAAGGATAAGCCAAGGTCTGGGTAGGGATGTAAGAGGAGAGGGTTGTGGGAGGAAAAAAACAGCAGACAGGATGCTATGGGAGGAACACATTCATGTTGCAGAATTCAACATTTGCAAATTTCTTTTCCAGTAAGTACTGGTCACTAACACATGAATATCTAAAAGGAGATCTTTTTGTCAGTCTTCCCTTTAGCTCAAATGTTTCCGTTTTTTTCTCTCATCTCATGTGAATCCACAAAACGCCATAATGAATGCAAGAAGGCAGTAATTATCCTCTACTGAGTTTTCAAATGCATAAAATTGGTAGCAAAGGTTTATTACTTTTTCATCCATGAAAAGAAATATGCATGCTTCATGCACTGCTTCTCAGCAACTCGAGAGCAGTGAACTTATTCCAGTTAAATACCTCAGTGTCATTCACTTGTAAACTGGCTCTTAGTTCAGCCATAACTTTTTGAAAATGCATTGTGCAATATTCTCATCAATTGTATTGAAGGTAACTTTTTTCTTTCAAACTGATAAATGAAACACAGGAAACAAACCTACAACTCTAGAAGCCCTATTTATGAGTTGTTAATGATCAAAATATTAGCAAGGACATCTGTAAAATAAATCTTAGTTCTAAAGAGCTAGGTAAACATGTTTGGTTCATGAAAACAGGGCTTTAAAAGCAAGTAAGAACTGCAAAAACATGTATTTAAGATTCTATAACTGCACATATTTGTGTTTCAATTACAAATATGATTAATGGCGTAATACCTACTCTTCAATTAAAATCAGCAGCCTTAACTCAGAATTACTTCTGATCTTGCATAAAGAATCCATGGGGGAGGCAAAATGCCCCCTTGCAGCCTAAGACTTCCAGCAACATTTCAAAGAACAAGAGTGTAAGCCAAACTCTCTTCCCCTTCAAAATTTCAGTAAAAAGAAACAAAAGCTCTACTAAATTAAAAGATGTAATTTTAAACTAGTGAACAGACAGTTTAGGCACTTTTTCAAATCCTAAAGTGAGTGTTTCTATACTCTGGGATGTGATGTGTGGTTTCCACTCATGTATCATTCCTCCTAGATACTAGCAGGCAGCTGAGTCCCCAAAATTACAAGGGCTAAAGTCTCTCCCTGGACAGCAGTTACTGGAGCACATCTATGCCAGGGTTGCTTCTGTAACACTGCTGTAGAGACAGCCAGCAGAATTCCCCTCCTGCCACTGGTTTGCATCATCTTTCATTTACTCTATAATACTTCATCATTCCTACATTACAAAGAACTCCATAGTAACCAAAAAGAGTTTTAAAAACTTTGAAAAAAAAAATCACAGTAGGGAGGGAGTGGATGAGAAGAAAGGAAGTTATGAGATAAAAAAATCTGTCACACTGACATCCACATCAAACAAAATTTCTTCAGGCAGAACAAGGGATGCATTTGTCCCTTGAAAAACATTCTTTTCAGAGATGCTTGAATCCCTGCTTTCTATTATGTAAATAATTTCTTTTCTGTTGTCTCTGTAAAGATCATGAAGTCTTGAAAACAAGGCTGAGCTGGGCAAACACACAGCCATGTCTCGGCTAAAGTAATAAATTACTTATTGTTTTAATATACTGGAAAATTGGCAGGAAGCGGGGGAAGGTACGTCAGTTACACAAGACTTTATACCATCACTTATCCTTGCCTTCCATTAAAAAACCTTAGTTGCTGTAGCAACTGTCAAACCACACTCTGGTTCCTCTTCCTCCAAGATACAGAACTTCTCCAAAACACTCACACACAACACAGCTCTCCTCCATCCAAAGGACAGGTTTCTGGCACTTTTGCACTGTTTAAAAAGAGGATCTTAAAGGAGCTGATAAATCCCTCACAGGCCTTTTACTCCAAAGTATGCTCCTGTAGAATAGAAATCCTTAAGAAAACCTTAAAACTCTTGGGTTTCCTCAAATACATCTACCCTCTTTTTTCCTCCTCCTCCTTTTCCCCCTTCTTTCAATGCACTATACAGAATGTTACTCCATTCAGCTTAATTCATCGCATCATCTTCCAGTGTTAAACAAAATGCCTACAACTCTGTCAGATGTCCCTTCCCCTCTCATTCCCTCCATCATGGGAAAGGCACATGCAATGGGCACAATGTCACATAACACACATTGCAACATCTCTAGCTCAGGAAATACAATAGCAGAGACAGGTTTCCTACCCAACACCTGAAGAGAAAACCCCTCTCTACAACAACAGCTTCTCAGTCATTCCTGGGGGATCCCTGCTTGGTCACCAAGGAGGACAAGTCTTTTCTCACTGGCTGAAATTCTACTCCATGAAACAGAGATCTGGAGGGGCTAAAAAAAAAACAACTTCAGAAAATGGCAGAGAATAAACCACTAGAATGAAGAGAAAGCTCTGTCAGAAACAGGACTAAATTACACACTACTGAAGAAAATCTCATGAGGAAGTGAAAACATATTCCTCCCCTTTGTGCAGCATGCCAATATTAATGATAAGCAAAGGTCCCTGGAAGTTCTTACATGTTCAAAGACATTACTCAGGGCAGGAAGCTTGCACAATAAAAGGAAGGCTTACCCACCTTCTTACCTCCTTCAATCCTTAGCAGCTTCATCCTATCCCTAACTAGAATATGATGCTTAAAAAAAGTTTGTGCCTAAATGTTTTTTGTTTTAGGAACACTTAACACAAGCAAATCTGTTATACACAATGGGATGATTATTTTTAATTGCTATTCTGAAAAGAAAGCATCATATTATTGCACAGATTGTCTTCAAAAACACATACAAATTCTGCTCTTCCAAAAGAATTCAGAAATCTCAGATATACTTTTCAATTTTATAATGATTCTTCTGAAGTGTGTATTTTAGAATGGGAGATTAATGGTTCCACATAAAATTATTTTTGGTTCCTCTACCAGGAACTAAACTACCCAGCCACTTCACCCTGTAGTTCATTTCTTCAGCACCATAAGCATCACTTTCATTCCTTTGTACCCACACACTTGCTTCTCTTTTGACAGGGCCAAAATGAACCAAAAATGTACAATGCACTTGTGCTGCCTACAGCAGCAAAAAGCACTGAGGCAGCTATGGGAGAAGGGGTTTGCGTGTGTGTCCATACAAAGTTAATTGCAAAGTAATATGCACGAGCATACCCTGAACCCAACTTTCTGTGAGTTTACAGTGGAAACAGCTGCACACTGGTCCAGCTACACATTATAAACAAGGTCACTTGACTCCTTGGAGCAGTGACACGCCACCACCGGGCTGAAGCACAAACCAGCCTGTTCCCTGCGATCACCCCCCGCAGTTAAGGGAGGAGCACTGAGGGATGTTCTCACTCACTCCCAGCTCTGCCCACCAAGAGCAGCCACAGAACAGGTATTGGTGGCTGCTCTTCCTATCAAAATTTCTCAAACCAGCCAATAAATTTCTGCATATAAGAGATTGTCTGTTCCCATATCTCTGTTCTTCTAGTCTCTCTCTTTTGCGTCTTGCATTTGAGCAGGTGCTCTAAGGAGGTTTGTTTTCCTGTGCCCAGTTATCCCTTCATGCTTCCACTTGTGCTGCCCCTCTTTTACTATATCCCTAATTTTTATGGTACCCCATAATTTACCCAGGCTCATGACAAGGGCTCAGACTGCTATGCTAATGAAACAACCCTGAAGGAAGTGCAGGATACCATTTGCTTTTTATTACCACTTAGCATCTGTACACCTTGCACAGAATGAAGAAACAGGGCAGCCAGCAGCTCAAGGACACCTTGTGACATTTTGACTGTCAGGTTTCAGGCTACAATAGAGAACACCAGAGCAATAAACGAGGGCTACTGCTGTTTGCACTAAAGCTCCCAAACCATAGCAGTGGGATTTACATCCAAGAAAGGTGCAGTGGAATAAAGCTTAATTACAGTGTGCTTAAATACAAAGCAAAGCAAGCATTCCATCCCATTAATTCACCAACTAAGATCAGTCTGGAATCAGCCATGGATCTTCATCCTAAATATAAAAAACATCCATGCAGTTCCAAAGCCATACACCAGAACACCTTCCTAGATGTGAACAGACGGAATTGAAAAGTTAGTGACCATAGAAATTCATCACCACTTCTCAGCTGGCACATCATAGTTCAGCTTTCTGTTTTTCTATGATCTCTGTACAAAATTGTCTAGATAACACAAATCTCTTCAAATACAGCATTTTAAATGTGATAGCCAGCTGACAGGGCCAGCCATTGAGCAAGAGGCAAGTATTTATAATACTTCCTTAAACACTTCCTCTATTATTTACAGCTTTATTTTACATGTTACATTAAGTGCTGTATCACCCATTTTTGCCGCTCCAGTAATTGCCAAGTTGATCTCACTTTTAGTACCCCACCTATTTAATATGAATTCTTTTGGTTTAGAATGATAATGTACAACAAATAACTGCTTCTTCAAATACTATTTTACTAAAAGCTATTGCAAAGGGACACATCTTCAAGCCAAGTTTTACTCATATATAAACAAGGTGACAATTTAAAAGCTGAAATTATAAAATGTAGAACAGTAGCTGTCTAACTTGGCTACAGAGACAGATTTTAAAATACTTTTTTTTAATAACTTCAGATTTTTAAATCTAATATATTATCTCTGCCTACCCATAAATAATTGACACTGTTCTTTAGAACAAGCAAATATTTAATAATATTTTCTTTTGAGTTTTGCATTATCTACAAACCAAAATGGACCTCTTACTCCACATATCCCTCTCCTGGAGCTGATCAGATAGCTCCCTTTGGATTAAAAAAAAAAACAACCAAAAAAACCAACATAACAAAACCCCAACAAAAACCCTCAGGGCCTAAGGAGAGAGAAAGAAACTTACGCTCATTTCTCAAGACAGGAAGTTTGAGTACATATGGCCTGGTAGAAGGTAGGGGGGAAAAAGCCCTCAAATGTCAGAGCCTAGTAGCTTGGCTACTTCTGAATATGTACCAGCATACAGCAAGTTCTTCCTTCCAAAAAAAGCATGATGAGTCACACACTATAGCACAAACCCTTAGGTTTTTGTTTGGGTTTTCTGGTTTCTTTGGGGGAAGGGGGGGATGTATTCTTGTTTTTAAGTTTCTAAACAAAAAGTTTTACAGCAACACAGAGGAGTAAACAGCTCCAGGATAGGGCAAGGAAACATAAGAAAGCTTAGACTAGGAGAGATTTTCCCACATAACCACCTGCAACAGTACCAAAAAAAGCAAAGGAAATCAATCTCTTGAGAAAGCAGGATTTTTTTTCCCTATCATTCTTTGGATTTGAATTCTCTTCATTCATATGAGAAGCTACCATTCCTTAAAGGTGATACACTGCAATTGCACAAATAGCTTCTACTTCATCTCCTCCAGAAGCAGTTTGTAAACTCTGCACCCCCCAAAAAAAACCAAACCACAAAGCCACTCACTTCCCTAAGCAACATTTTCACAGCAAAGAAAATAATTTTGCAGGTATCAAGTACCATTAGCAAATTGAAGTATCAGGAATTTAAAAAAAATAAAATAAAAACCCTGTATTTCAAAGAAGTGCAATACAATCACATTCTAATAATAAAGTCAACATTATGATGTAGAAAACCACCACAAGGCTGCAAGATCTTGAACATTTACTGATGAACCACAGAACAGCAATGGTGAAATAAGTAAATACTTTCTTTTTAGAGGAAGGAATCCAGCTCCGACCTATGGTTAGGACATAATTACAATAATAGTTCCTAAAATATCAGTCTTAATCAACAGAGAATTTTCCCAATCAAATTTATTTTGCTGCTGTGAGAAGACAGAAGGCTGACTATAGCTTGTGGCTGTACCATGACATCTGTGTATGGATTTGGTCATGTTGCTAACTGCAGGTAAGAGCACAGAAACTCAGGCTACACAACATATCAGGTCTGGCCTGCCCAAAAATTTATTTGGATTGCTTGCCCTTTTGTTTTCTCCTGATCCATCTTCTGGAAGCTTCACAGTCCTCTCCCAAGCACACACCTGGAATAAATCCTCTTACATGACAAAGTGCCAGCTCCCTCCCCATCAAGTCCACAGCACAAACCCATTAAGTGCACCACTGGCTCACAAAGCAAGGGCTATTCTGCTTTACTAAAATGAAAACACAGCTTAGAAAAGGAAAATCCCTCACTATTTTCTGCAGAACTAAGCTATCAAAATGTTACTCACAAATTAACGCTGTTGCCTGGTTATCTAAATGCAGAAATTGATCTATGCAGAAAACAACTGGGTGAGCCATGCAGGCACTCAGAAATGAAGGACTACAAGTAACCCTGAGATATTCAAATATTATTAGCGTTTTTAAAATGTGAAAAGGAGAAAAGAAGATGAAACAACACCACAATTATATTGACATACAATTTACATCCAGCTGTGATGTCACTTGCAATGTCGAGAGGTGGACTCCTATTCACACATGCACTCATGGAATGTAAGACATTCTGAGTTCTGTCCTGCAAATCCTCCAGAGTTCAGAGAGGAAATTACTTCACAAATGCCCCTACTAATAATGATTCCAGCAGTATTAAGTTCACTGTGAAACTACATATGATATATAAGGTCTGTGGGTTTTTTACAAGGAATCTCAGAAGGAATACACTGCAAAAAAGAATTCAACAGAAACTTCTCAGTCAGATGCATCTATATTGATCTATCTTGCACCTACATCCACACAGATAAGCACCAGAGCATCAGAAAAATAGCTGCTTGTGAGAAATGAGCAGGAGTTTATCTCCAGAAATAATATTACTTTTAAAACTTTAGCACATCTGCTATTTCAGTTTGTCTGTAATTGCCACCCTAAAGATAGACTCACATGTCATATGACTTTTACAAAAAGAGTAATTTTGTCAAAGTATGCATGCATGTACTTTTGCTAACAAGCTACATATATATATGAAACACATTTGTGAATGTTTAAAGGGGCAATATTTTTCTGGACATTTCCTTTCCCCATTGGACTCTTAGCTGCTCTTGGCATGTACTGCTCTTTCATGTTTCAATTAAGTTGTAGTTACCATTTGAATTACTGTCATGCACCAGGATAATACAAGTGGGTTGTCCAAATGCTTTATAGAATAGCAAACATTTAATAGAATGTTTGGAGGTGCTCGAAGTATTATTACAGGCTCTGCTGCAAGGAATAAAATTTTAGAGCATTTTTTGCATCTGGATGAAGACCTACCACGAGTTTCTATGCAAAACACACCAGTCTTGGAAGCCATGAGGCAGGCTTGTTCAGAGCCACACTAGCCCAGCATTTTCTTTGAGTTCCATTTCCTGTCTAAACACCACAAGTTCTGTCAGACAGAGATACCATCAGAGACAGTGGAGCAGAGTCTGGTGTCTCTGTAAACACCCCACCAGAGCAGGAAGAAGAAAAGCACCAGCAGCTGGACACAGCTGAGCAGATGGGCGTGCCAGGGAAGCGCCAGGCTGTACTGGCCAGCACCGCTGGCCAAGCTAAGAGTGAGGCAGAGCTGGGGAGGGGGCAGGGAGAAGAAAAGAGTTTTCCTTATCATGTCCCCAGCCAACATTATCAACCAGTTACTGCCTTTTCTGTTCAAAACTGGATGATTACGGTAATTTTAGTTTCATTTTTCCATGCTAGCACAAAATCAGCTCCAAGTGGTTTCTAAGTACCCAGGAAGCAGCAATCCACAGCAACTTCCAGCAACAGTCAGCTTTGATCAAGCAATCCCATTTAATGAAAAGTTATTATGGTCTCCAGTTACACGCAGTTACATTTGTGATAAATGATGCATATCAATATATTGCATACCAATATATTAATATCCAATATTTCATAGCAATGAAAGTATGAACACATACATACACTCACATAAGCAACACAGAATCCTCCTAAATTCTTCTCTGTGGAGAGAAGGAGAGATTAAAAACAAAAAAAATTAACAGTGGAAAGAGCATCATCAAAAGAAAGAGAAGCAGTAACAGGTAATGGAAGGCCACAATAAGGTCTCCTCAGAACCTTCTCATCTCCAAGCCGAACAAGCCCAGCTCTCTCAGCCTGTCTTCATACAAGAGGTGCTCCAGCCCTCTGATCATCTTTATGGCCTCCTCTGGACCTGCTCTAACTCATCCATGTCCTTCTTACACTAAGAACTCCAGAGCTGGATGCAGCACTCCAGGTGGGGTGTCATGAGGTTTGCAAAGCAGAGGGGATGAATCATCTCCCTTGACCCACTGGCCACTCTTGCTTTGATGAAGCCAAGAGTACCAAGGACCTTCTGGGCTGCAAGCACACACTGTTGGCTCATGTCCAGCTTTTCATCCACAGAAGTCCCCAAGTCCTTCTCTGCAGGGCTGCTCTCAGTGACTTCTCCCAGCCTGTGCTCATGTCTGGGATCACCCTGACTCAGCTGCAGCACCTTGCACTTGGACTTGTTGAACCTCATGAGGTGCTTGTGGTGCCCACTCCTCAAGCTTGTCCAGGTCCTCAGTGATTGCATCCTGTCCTTAAGGATTGTCATCTGCCAACTTTGTGAACTTTGACACAGAGCCACTGACCACACCTTTCTGCCTGTGTCCATCGAGCCAATTTCTTACTGAGTATTAGTCCACCCTTCAAATCACTGTCTCCAAACAGGAGATGAGGACGTTGTGTGGGACCATGTCAAAGCCCTTAATGGAAATCTAAGTAGATAACATTGGTCAGATTTCCCTTGTTGAACACTGCAGTCACTTCATCACAGAAGGCCACCAGACTGGTCAGGCATGATTTTTCCTTAGTGAAGCTGTGCTGGCTGTCTCATATCATCTCCTTGTCTTGCATGTCCCTTAACAAAGCTTCCATAAGGACCTGCTCCATCATCTTCCCAGTAACAGAAGGAAGCTCACCAGTCTGTAGTTCCCTAGGTCTTCCTTTCTCTCCTTTCTAAAAATAGGAGTGATGCTTCCTTTTTTCAAGTCCCACTGGGGACTTGACCTGACTGTCAAGACTTCTCAAATGCGAAGAAATATATTCCATATTTCAAATGCAGAGAAATAATCAATAATTCAAATAATCTATTACCAGAAGTGTAAACTTTAAATGACTGAGCTGCTTATTCACATTTGTCTTTGCATCAATATATAAACTTTCTAAAGCTAAACTGGGGGAGTAGGGGGAAGTAGTAGATTTTACATTAAATAGAAAATGTCATGCAAAAATTTATGTTATTAGTGATGCTTCTGCACAGATTAAACTACATGCAAGTCAGTTTTATAAATGCATAGCTCTTGAGGACACATGCTCTTACAACAGTTCTATAAATATGTTTTGTAAAATGTTTATGTACACTCAGTGTGTGGGCAAATCCACAAATAGATGCGCTAACTCTTTTCTTCCTGATGGCCAATAACCAGAAGAGAAAAAAAGAAGAGATCCTTTTTAGAAGAATAGACTTGATAGTTCAAAAATAGCCTCTGTGCCCTTGCCAGATACACAGAAAACTGAAAAAGTAGGAACCATGGTGCTTTCTAAAACCTGAGTGTTGTTTCGATTGTTTTCCATCCACCCTCAGCCTTCTGGATTTCAGCACAGAGATTCACATTCATTCAGTTCCCAGAGAAGGCCACTTCACTCCAAGGCTTAAACTAAGAAAAACTATCAGCAGGTTTCCAGACCTTCATACAGTGCAAAATCCTGAACATTAGGAGTATTGGTGTTGCAAAGTGGCAAGAGGTTTCAGAAGCTGAGATGTCTTCAGAGCTTTAGCTGACCCTTCCCCTATTTGTACCTAATAAAACTTTCTCTTGCTTGCTAGCTTGTGACACACACTTGGCCCGGGGAAGGACGTAAAGGTAGCAAGGGAAATCAGTCCCTCACTCCTGTCTGCATTTCAAAAAAAAAAAAAAAAAAAC